>JAOXNR010000031.1:8514845-8549844 GCA_028571225.1 Parsonsia alboflavescens
TAAACTAAATTTTAAAAGGATAAATTAAACCCTATGGATATTTGATCAAAAATTTTTTTTTTCTAAAAAAAAAGTTGATTATTAAAAACTTAATATGAACACTCCATACTCCGTAGCACTCCATATATATATAAATATATATATATATATATATATATATATTTATATATATACTCATGCATTGTTTATAATGATAGAGAAAAATAAAATAAAATAATCCAAAAAGAGATTAATAATAAAAATTAGAAAGAACTGTTCATGAAATTAAATGATATATCTGTAACCTGATGATCATCATCTGCAGAAACTTCATATATGCAAATTAAGGAATATCGCAGAGACAATATATGGCTAGCATTATCCGCTCTTCCCCAAGGGCTTCAATCTTAGCCTTCTTCAAGAGAGAGGGAAAGTTGGAAGCCCTTGAGGGAGAGTGAGCAACGAAAGCCATTGGCATACGTATTTCTTTCTTCTGCATTTGTGACGCGGACTCCTCCAGCCCGGCCCGATTTATGGCAATTTATAGCAAGACATGACTTGTTCGTTCCTCCCTCTCAGGCTTCTCTAATCTTTAGGCAAGCAGTTTGGAAGTCCGATGAAGAAGGAATCGAAACCGAATCCGAAATCACATGGCCCAGATTAGGGAAGCCTTTGAGGGAGAAGAACAACCAATGCCTTGAAATGGTAAATATATTGACAATTCGTTTTCCCCTCATTGGTTTTAGCTTTCCTTTGCTTCATGCTGGACGGGATTGGCCAAGAACTCCTTTATATAATACCCTCGAAACAGAGAATCATTTTCATGATTTATTAAGAAAAGATGACCAGGAAATGAATCAATCAAGCAAAGGAAGAAGAAGCGGATAAAACGTGGCGCTAACCAGCCACTGTGCATTGTGGGGAACTCCATATCTTTGTGTCTTTATCCATCCCAAATCAAATCCCACTCCTTTACCAAAAAGATAAATCATATCCATCGGAAATCAATGTCCCATGTTTCATTTTAACTTGTCTAAAAATTAATGTTTCATTTCCTAAATTAGTAAAAAATTTATTAAAAAGATTGAAAATGCAATGGGTTAATGAATTAAGTCAAACTTTTTTTATTAAAATATGTGCAAGTCAAATTTGGACATTCAATTCCGGATCGAGAGAGTAGAATTATTTCTTTACATATATCACCAAAAAATTACCAAACTATATACTTCCTCCGTCTCTAAATAGAAATCAGCGGTCATTTTTTGTTTTGTAAAAATTAAGATAACTTTTATTTTCATAAAATGCCCTCTAATCACATTTTCAAAAATTTAAATATCATTTTACGAGTATATCATTAGAAAAAAAAATATATAAAAAAAATAACTTTAAAAAGCTAATTAACTAACCATAATTACTTATATAATTACATATTTGAAAACAAGGCATGCAATGAACTTAGTAATTCAAGCTCAAATATGGACGGACAGCGCGACAAGAACCTTGACTTTTTGACAAATAAAAGGACGAGGAACGCACCAAAATGTATAAGTTACTGCATGCAAATAATACTATTAAAGATATATTTCCACAAAATATTAATTTTTTAAAAGAAAAGGTGGAAACAGGGAGTTGGCTCCTAGGAACCACGACAGGGCAGTAAAGTGATTAAATATTAGCGCATATTAATTATTAAACAAAGAACAAAATCAACTTAATCCTTAAGGCATCTCAATTATATGTATGTATGTAGATGTATCTTACCTTATCTCCCCAGCTTGCACTGCCTGCGGGACTCATAGATGCGATTCTCTCTTCCGGTTTGCTGGTTTTATGGATTTGTGCTAAGTCATACTCTATACAATAGTACACTTGACATTCCTAAAAACGAATGTCAATGCAAATTGGTGCATGTCTTTTGACATTTGGCAAGGGAACTTCATAAAATGGTCCTACTTATTATATGCCTCAAGTTATGTTCGTTTTAGGTTTTCGTACAAGAATTTGATTTAATTAAAATATCTAAAGAAATCTTGAGTTAAATCATCTAGAAAAAAATTAATGTAAGAAATATCCTTTAAAGGGTAAGACTAAGAAAATAGCAACATATACCCGTCAAATTTTGTAAAACAATTATATTACGAAATAAAATTAAAAGACTAAAACGATTAATATTATGAAGCAGAGGGAGTATCATGTATTGGCATGTTTTTCATTCATAGTAATAACTCCAACAAGCAACGGAATTTGCTCGATGGGTAAAATAGTTTCTAATATGATAGAAAGATTAAGAATTAGTTGAATTGAAATTAGGTCGATATCGATTTAAACACAATTAGTACATAATATCTTCAAGAGTACATTAATGCAACTTTACCAAATACAAGGAATTTCCATATCTTGATAATCTGGAATAATGGATTCTCAGGAATATATATCATAATAGCATTCGATCAAGACAGTTGGCTCTTGGATTAATGAAACCTCTTCATATTGTGATTACAAATCCATGTGCTACAAAAAAATATAGTACATCTTTTTAGGCTCATGACGAATCTAGCTAGGGTTTTTTTTTTTTTTTTTGGGAGACCATTAGGAATTATGAACATGTAGTTTTATCCCTTCTTGTACATATATAAATGATATCAATAAAAAATATAAGCATAAATACAATGCTTGTTGAGAATCCACATAGTGTTTATATGGATAAATTATAATATATATGTCATTGGACAATTCTTCTCTCTTGAGTTAACTTTTGAAGTTGAGACAGGTCCAGGTCTATTTTTAACAGTTTTATTATTATTATTTTTTATTTTTTAACTAGTGATGTTCGGGTCAAGCTTTCGCACACACCTTGACTATTCCGCTAGAATATGTAAGTCACTAAGTTAAAGTATATAGGAAAATTGAATCAAACCTACTAAGTAGGAAGATCGAATCAAACCTACGAGTACGAAAAACTTTGATTAAAAGAAAATTAAAAATGTCCACACATATATACCAGAAGTCTAACAAATTTTCAGAAGGAAGTATAACACGTAGTGGTAAGATAATAATTGGCTTAACTAATAATATGACCACCGAAGTTATTACTTTTTTTTTCAATTTAATCACTGAATTATAACACTAGTCAATTTAATCATTATACTTTGCGTTTTAAGATATTTTGATTGCTCTATAGTTGTTTTATAGAATAACAGTTACAACTATAATTAATCTTCATTAATAATATCATGTGACTTGACATATTATTAAAATTTTCCATATTTGCTAACTTAAATATAAAATTTTACTCTATTTAGTTCAAATTATGTGTCAATAAAAAATTAGACAAAAGAAAAATTGATAAATTGAAGAATATTCTTTGGCCAATATGAAATTTTTTTTATGATATGGAAAGTCATGTAACATTATTTCTAAATATTGATTATATATGTGGCTATCATTTAATTGGATTATCGTAGAATAACTTAATTTTCTAAAAATGTAAAATATAATGATTAAATTATTCAAAAATGCAAATTTAATGATTAAATTGACTGATTTTATGATTCAATAGTCAAACTAGAAAAAAAAAAAACCAATTTTTATGGTCACGTTGTGATTAAGCCGATAATAATTTAACACCCAATTAGTTAAATATATCTTTCATTAGGTAATTGGATTGATAGTAATGGGCTTGGGTTAGCCCAACTGGCAAATGGGATTGAGAAACTGTAATGGGCTTTAAATAATGAGACTCCAATGAGTCTTGGGTAATGTCAAAGAGGAGTGAGAAACTGTAAGCTAGCGGCTAGCCCATGCATGAGTTCGCTTTAGGAACGCATTCAGGAACTGTTCTGGTTCTTTTGTTTGGCGCCAAAATCAAAGCGGCTGTATTTTTTTCCTTCTTAGGGCTTCGAAAGCTAAACTGGATTTCTTTGTTTTTGGTTGATATAGATTTTCAATCTGCGCATTTCGGAATCAATGGCCCCTGCAAAGCGTCCATCAAAACGTCGCCGCAAAGAAAACGTACCTAGAGAAGTTGAAGATCAGCAACCGCAAGAAGAAGAGACAGCAATCGATGATTCTGCAAAAGCAACCAGTATTTCTTCATTGGAGAAGGGGGCAAATGAAAAATCGCCAGTAGTCATCTTTGCCCATGGTGCCGGAGCTCCTTCTTCATCTGATTGGATGATTAGGTTCCATTTCTTCCTATCTGAAAAGTGTTTCTGATCCTTAATTTTTGAGTACAAAGACTTTTTCTTTCAGTTATGAAATGTGAAATAGTTGGTCAGATATTTGAAATAAGCTTCTGGGTCCTCAAGCTAAAGAAAATTGTTTATGTTTAATATACTTTCTGCAGATGGAAGAATATGTTGCACAAGGCATTAAACGCTGTTGAAGTTGTGACTTTTGATTATCCATGTGCGTATCTCAACCCAGGATTGTTTTTCTTGGATGACTTTTGTCTTTTGCCATTCATGCGGTTTGAAAGTTCAAATATTTGTGACAACAATATAAGCAGAGTGATATTTTCGGTGTGCTAATGCTTAAATACATCTGTGTTATTTCTGAGATTTCTTGAGATACGAAAGATTTGTGAATTTGGCTTCCTGTAGATATTTCTGGTGGAAAACGCAAGGCTCCTCCCAAGGCAGAGAAATTGGTTGAGTTCCATGTAGACGTTGTACAAAAAACAATGGCCAAGTACCCTAGGCATCCCTTAATCTTGGTGGGGAAGTCCATGGGTTCAAGGTAACAACTTTGTTGTTTTACTGAAGAAATGTTCATATAACAGTGGGTTGTCCTTGGACTCCATGGCATTATCTATCTAAGGTTGTATCAGTTGCATATAATTTGTATCAACCACTTGGAGTTTTGGAAACTGGATCAGACACCATACTTCTTACTTAAGATTTGTTGAAATATGATTGCATGCTTTGCTTACAGTCACTGTCCATAAGATACCTTTCTTGTGTGTTCAGGGTCAGCTGTATGGTTTCTGTTGGCAGTGAAGTCGGTGCTAATGCTGTAGTTTGTTTGGGATATCCTTTAAAGGTTGGCCATTATTCACGTTCTAGTCCATTGCAATTTAACTTATATTATGTTAACTTCTATCCCTCCTTGTGTTTTACATGTTTAAAATGATTGCTCCACTTACACACTTCATTTGTTTAAGCACATGCATAGACACATATTGATGTTCTCATTTATGAATGAATCCAGCTGGTAATATGTTATTTACTACTACAAAATATGTTGAGCGATCCTGAACATTGCAGGGGATGAATGGTGCTGTACGAGATGAAACACTCTTGCAACTTACAGTTCCCGTCATGTTTGTGCAGGTAAAGCCACATGTTTTCTAATTTTGTTTATTTATAGTATCAATTTCCTCATGGATGTAAATACCATGACAATGGGCTATCTATTGCTTTGAGATTACTGATTGGCTGGTTATTTGGGAAAGTAGTTTGTTTCTTCTCTATCATAACTTTCTCATTCTAATTTTTGATATTGCTCATATTTGAATAACCTGATATTTGTTCAGGGTAGCAAAGATGGTCTTTGTCCATTGGAGAAGCTTGATACTGTAAGGAAGAAAATGAATTCAGTCAGTGAACTGCATGTTATTGAAGGCGGTGACCACTCATTCAAGATTGCAAAGAAACATCTGCTTACAACTGGATCTACCCAAGAAGAAGCTGAAAATCTAGCTGTCCAGGCTATTTCAACTTTTGTTTCCAGTATCTTAGAAGAAAGGTGACATTTTACACAATCCTTTTCGTTGCTACATCAAATGGTTATGGTCTCAAAATTTTTTGTTTAAAATGTTCCCGCTCCATTGTAATAGTTGTAGCATATATTTTGTTACAAATGCTCAGAGAGATATAATTTTATGTTATCGCCATGTCTCTTTGGTTACATCCAGTAAAGAAGTGTCTCATGTTTGTATTTCATCTTCCAGGCAAATCCATATTGACACAAACTTCCATGTTTCTAGTTGGTCTAGTCTCTGTTAATCGCGTGTTACACCCCACGATTAACATTGTTGCCCATTTAGCTTCACTTGCTGGAATAAGAACTTCTATGCTTGCGATCTGTGAGAACTTACAGATTAGCTGGCTCAGCTAGTCCTTTTCTGTTCATATGCTTTTCCTCTATGTTGAGGGGGTACCATTTTGGACACTTATCTGAAGCAAGATGATGTTCATTATTAACTGCTTACAGTAATAAATTTCTACATATCTGATGCCATTTGATAAAATTTTAGTATAAGGTTTGACAAATATTGCTCTGTGCCAAAATCTGTTTGATAAGAACATTTGATCTCCATTTTTTGTGCACCAATATACTAGAAAATTCTGATATATAAATGAGCTGTAAACATGTGAACATGTTTTAATACACTGACATGCAAAATAGTAGTTGGATATAACAAACACTAGTATTTCCATGTCTGTAAGGAAATGGCTGGATTTTTAACTAAATATATCTATCTACGTATGTCTATATAACTTCAATTAGTAAGTAGCTTAGATACTCTAATTTCCCACCAGTAAATTCTTCTCTCAAGCTTTTATAGACTGCATATCATGTAGTCTATATTTATCAGTAAACTCCAATGCATTTACGTGTAACATCCATACTCTCTGATGTCTAAGTGTCTTTTATTATCTTATGGTGCTGGTGTTTTCATGTCTTGTTAAGTGTTGCTCAATGGTAAATAGAACATATGGGCCAATAGAATTTGCTTGTTAAGTGTAGGGATGAGAACTTTAGTTAGAATGAACTACTGCTGGAAATTACTTTATGTTTCCCCATAATAGATTCCATATTCATTTATTACTTAATATAAAAGAGAAGCTCACACATGCTACACAGTAGAAACACCATGCACTATTATTAATATATCTATTTCTATAGTCCATATCTAGCCAAGTCTGATTTGCTTTTATTTAGTGAAGATTTCTTAGACTTCCTTGCTTCTCATTTTCTTGGCTGATCTTTCCATCCTGCAGAAGAGGGAATGAACATGTTTGTCAATGACTTATGATAAAACTTAGAGAGAAAGGAGAAAAGAGACTTTTTTTTTTGGGAGGGGGGATAAGAAGAGACAGAAAAACATATGGTGGCTATTTTTTTTATCTGTCATGCTAGTAACCTGAATTTGGTTGGTTGGTTGGTTATGTGAAATATGGATTGCATCTTTATAAGTTTATGCTTACCTTTCATACATCAATCGCTGCCACTGCCACTGCCTTCTTCATCAGTGCATCCGCCTTCCATCCTTTTCTTCCTGAAAGATCTCTTGTGTTCATACTTCCTGGTCATCCGTGTGTTACCATGATGATTCTCTTTCTTATGGATAGTGGTGCCATGACCACCATACGTTGCACCTGAACTATAACATTCAGAATCAGAATGAGAATGCTTTTTGTGGCTGCCATAAGTGCCGAGGCCCAGAAACCCATGCTCATTGTGTTTCTGAGTTTCATACTCGGGTTTGTGACCATGCTGGTAGTATTGCTCATGATGGTTGTTGCTGGAGTGTTCATAGTGTTTGTTTGAGAATGCATCAGCAGCAGGTTTGTTCCAATTGAGTAACGCCGGGTAATGATTGTGAGTTTCATACTCGGCTTTATCGCTATTCCGGGAGTATTGGTCATAATGCTCTATGCTGGAGTGTTCATAGTATTTGTCTTCGTAGCATGCATCAGAAGCAGGTTTGTGGGAATTGGCTGGTGCTGGGTAATGATAGTTGTTTTGTTCAGTGGGCTTGTAGCATTGAAATGAAGCCATGGATGTGTTTTACTATCAGGCTAGTGTTTCTTTTGTTTCTTGCTCTTTATTTGCTTCAGACAGCTTGGGACGACAAGGCATAAATAGCTGTGATTTTTAGTGGGATTCCTGAACTTTCACTACATATGATACTACTACTTTGCATCTCCTTTTTCTTTTTCTTTTTTTGCTTTTTCTCGACCCCAATTACTTGTATTTTTCTGTCAGACTTGAATTCTCTTTATTCAGTATCGCACATATTCCCTTGAGCCTCTTATTTTTTCATAAATTTTTTATATCGACAGGTTCATACGTGTGATGTCAACATCAACCTCTACAAGGCACATATTCCTTTGAACCTTTTATTTTCACAAGAAAATTCTGGCATGAACCGCCGGCATTTGTGTATATGTCTTTATGCAGGAGTGGAAGCTTTATATTACCACGTACGAATTTTTCCTTATTTCCAATTCCTAGGTCCTAGCTTTCACTTCTTCAAGAACATTCATGAAAGACCGTCCGTTAAAAAATGAAAAATTCAATAAATAAAATTGGAATAACAATACGTCAATTTTGGAATTATCATCAACAAGAATAAGTTCCCTTCGAATTTTCCCATCAGAAAAAGACAAACCAAAAATGAAAAAAGAAAAGATGCAAAGCCAAATTTGATAAGACTGAATGAATAACAAATTCCCCAATTCAAAATTCCTCTGGGTCACTACATGTATATATAACTCCATTCCTTCACTTGCATTCTCAGGCATCACCAAAAACATCTCTCTAAATCTAATTAACCCTCTCTCTTCCGTCTTCTTTGAAATCCCCAAAATGGCCTCAATCCAATGCCACAAGACAGCCACAGAAACATGCCATGATAGCAAGGGAGTAGGCGGAGGGCATCAGGAACATTCTTTCACGGACAAAGTGAAGGAAATTTTCCACCACAAGAATCATGATCAGAACAGCGGAGAACACTGCCATTTGAATCAGAAACCGCACGACACGGCATCCGGCCACCAATCTTCTGCAGGAGGATGTCATTGTCCGGCCGGGAAAGCTACGGCAACTGATCCTCAACAGAAGGAAGTTCACGGAGGTACTTTCATTACCAATATTGGCGATCACATTAAGAATCTGACCTCGAAGAAGAAGAAGAACAGGAAGAACAGGGATGGCAAATGCCATAATGGGTCCGACAGCAGCAGCAGTGACGAGAGTGATGACGAGAGCGAGAAAAAGGTCTATAAATTTCTCTTAATTATAAACTTAATTAAATGTTAGAATAATTATTTATATTTTGATATATATTTCCTCCATCACTAAATATAAATTATTTTAATTAAAGGTATTAGAGGATATTGAAGGGAAAAAAAAAATTACCTAAATTTTTAAAAAACAATAATTGGTGAATTATATTTAGTGATGAAAAAAAAAAAAATATATATATATATATATATATATAATAATAACAAACCTGCAAAAAATTCCTTACCTAATAAAATAAAACAACAACAACAATAATAATAGTAATAATAATAATAATACAAATTTATTGTATTATTTTATTTATAGGCATAATTATGACGGCAAAGGATGTTTAAGATTAGTTGAACATTTATTAAAATGTTATAAAATAATTTTTTTATATATATATATAGTTAAATGATAGAGTTAATGCCATATTTTATTACTTTTTATGATTTTTAATTCATAATACTTATTTGTTATGTTTAATGCCATTTTGACAATCTTGTCACAACTTAGAGGTTAAATAGAACTCATGCATAATTTTTTAAAATTAATTTTTTTGTATTATGAAATTTTTAATTACTTGATTTAAGTTAGTGAATCATAATAATGATTAGATATTATTAAATAAAATTTTAACTTATGATTTATTATTGATAGTTGAAAACCATTTTATAAAAATCATATTTAATAATTAATGACATATAATCAAGTCTTTTTTGTAATCCCTTGGTAAATTATTTTTTCAATCAAAAGATAATTTAATAACAAATTAATATTGTTGTCATTATAGTTATTTAAAAAGTGGGTAAAAAAATATTAGGATTTTCCTTTGAAAAAATACTAACTTTGTAAAATCTAATGAAAAGGGGAAAATGTATTTATAAAAATAAATAGGTAAAAATCGTTTTGAGCAAAATTATTTTGAATTATCCTTTGATATTTAATTTATTTAATTACTTTTTGGAACATAAAAAGGTCTATTTGATTTGTGAATTTATATGGGTTTTATTAATCTTTCTTTTAAAATTTTTGTTATTTTAATTTATTATTATTATATATATTTTTTTTTTTGTGAATTAACACTTGACAGTTAGATAAGTTAGCTGCCTTTCTTTTAATATAGTAAGATACTGATCATTTTTCCCCTTGTTTCTTCTTTTTGGTGAATACAGAGGTGTTTTTAGAAGCAGTTGTGGATCAAATATCATAAACATGGATTTGGTGTCGAAGGGATAATTTGATAGCAATAAATAAGAAACAGAAGCTAAAGTTTGTGCTGATTTTCATCTCACCATTCCATGATAGACAATGTTTGGGTGTTTGAATTGTGAGGTTAAAAAAAAATATATATATATTAATATCCAAATGTTATGTTGCGAGAATAAATTATTATCCTCCTTGTAATAAATCTTTTTTCTTTGTAATAAAATAGTAATTTTATCTAAAATATCTTTTCTTTTTTGATAGATTTTCATTTATTGACTCTTTTCTTACTGATCCTTAATTATAAAATGTCTTGTGAACAAAATAATAATTATATTGCATTTTTCTCTTGATTTTGCATACAATTCCTTAATTATACCTTTGCTATAGAGAATATTTAATTCTAATAATAATCAGTATAGAAATTCTATAATTTCTTGAAACACTAGATAAATAGACATTTGATGCAAATAAATGATATTCGACTTTTTTTTTTGTAACATAATGTAAGGGGAAAAATAAAAAAAGGGTTCAATCGGCATAAATATAAATAAAAAATAAAATACTTATAAAAAAAATCCAAATTTTAACAATTTTCTTCATCTAGAAGTATGCATAAAATGCTAAATTTTAAGTGAACAAAGCATATCGAACTTATTCAAAGAGGACAAGTTTTGAAAGATGTGGAAAAGACAAATAGTATTGATATTAGAGGATTGCTGACCTCAAGAAAACTTCAATATGTTAGTAGCAACCTATTATTCCTTGTTTCCTTCTTTGTGATACTATTATTTCTTCCAAATATTTTGATTGGATTAGACATTATTATTATTATTATTATTACTATGTGCTAGAATACTATCCCATAATTTGACTAAACCTTATTGACATATTGTACAATTATTATTAAATTGAATTTGTATATTTGGATCTATAGATTTTTTTTTTATTATTATTATTAAATTCAGTGAATTTTTTTTTTAAAAAAAATCTGATCAAAATATCTAATTGAAATTATTTAGGAATAAAAAAGGTAATATATATATTAAGGACGAAAGTTTCCAGAAAATGAAAAGTTGAATATCGAAATATATAATAATGCTTATTAAATATAAACAAAATTAAAACGTGTCTTGAAGAAAATTTGATTGAAAAATATATATATTTCAAATAATGCATCTTGGACTTATAATTAATTCTATTTTAATATATATATATATATATATTATACCAAAGAAGCATTAGCAGTACGCAATTAAATAAATTGTTGTAATTTTTTATTTTTAAATAATTTTAGATTTCATCAATGAATTATTATTATTATTTTTTTTAAAAAAAGAAGATGCTAAAATACTTCATCTATCACTAAATATAAATCAATCGTTTTACAAAAATTAAAATAATTTTTTTTCATAAAATATCTTCTAATCTCCTTTAAAAAAATCTAAACATCATTTCATGAATATATTATTAGAAAAATATAAAATAGGAAAAGAAATATTTTCAAATAGTATGATAATAAAAATTAATTAAAATAACTTTTATATTTAACGATGAAAAGATTATTTTATTTTATATTTTAAACCGTTAAATCTGAAACGTGAGGACGTAGTTGACGTCATCATAGCACTGACATATCCGGAGGTTCCATTATAAGACGCGGAATGACGTAGGAAGATTCCTTAATAAAATCCACAAAATCCCGTCCCATTAAATTTTCTCCGTCTTCAGATAGTGTCTCTGACTGAGTAATTCAATCATGAGTTCCACAGGTCCATTTTCTTATAAAGCTATGGAAAGAAAACTTAGAATGGAATTTTCAATTTTTTTTTTGTCCTATTAATTCTTAGTTTTGAATTGGTCAGCAAATAGGAGTCCCCAGACAGCCATCGCCATCGTCTCTAGAAACAAAGTAGATGATGCGATCTCCTCCACATACAATACAATACAATACAATAAATGAAACTTCCTTCATTTCTTGTTACATTTTCCACGTCCTTCGACTTACCTTGAAATTTCACACAAATCATGCATTCTAGTCGATATCTGTTCGAGTAGTAAAGTATTCTCACGCTCCCAGATATTATTATACATTTCGTGTTTTGCTTTTTACTATATATTATATTAGTTAAAAAAAAAAATTAAACGTTTCTCTAAACATCTTACGTAAGATTTTGTTAGATATATTTTTATATAATAAATTTTTTTTAAAAAAAACTAAACTCTAGATTTACAGTAGATTTTTTTAGACACATGTATTAATTTTTTACTAATGTAATAAGAATAAATATATACTAAAGGATCTCAAGCCTTGAAACGATTATGAATCCAAATTATAAAAGTGACAGATGTACTAACGTGTAAAAAACCATTAATTCTTAAATTATTTTCAAAATTAACAAGATTTTGAAATCACTTGAAATTAATTTGTTGTTTTGTATAAGTTCTTTTTTTTAATATTAAGATTAATATATTTTTTTTCATTAAATTTACCTATTTATAAATTAACAAAGAACAACTATTCTAATTTTTGGGTTTGTCTTCTCCTCAAGTATTCTAAAAAATAAAATTAAAATTAAAAAGAAAAACACCCTAACATATGACCAATTTTCTTCGTTATGTTTAAAATTTAAATTGCTTTAAAGAAAGTTTTAATTTACCAAAGTATTTCTTTTATTTTGGGGAATAATATAAATGTGCATGGCATCATAATGACAACATATAAATAAACAAAAACCGAATATCTGACTCATAAATAAAAGGAAAATTGAAAAAGAGAAGACTCAAACTCCACAAAAACACTGACATTTCTTCCCTCCTTTCAAAATTGAATGTCTCATTTTTTAAATTAGTTAATCTTTTCTTAAAAAATTGACATGATTAACTATAGAATGAACTAAGTCAATTAATTTTTAAAATTTTATACAGTTCAAAAATAGAACATTCAATTCCAAAGAGAGGAAGTAAAAAAAATGCATTTTTTGAGAGTAAACATTAATATGAAATAGAAGAGTAAATGAATAAATATTTATGTGGGGAAACGGGTGAGACCCGAATCCGAGATTTGGTGAGGGGCTTTGAATTGGTCAGCACTTGGACTTTCCAGAGCCCCCCCTCACTCTTCACTGCCTCACTTTTTGTTCGCTTAATAGAGTAAAATCCGACCACCAATAATAATAAGACTGAATGACCAAAGACCATTCTACGCGGAAAAACTCGTTTTCTTTAGTCAAACTTCAACCCTTCCCCCCTCAAAAGTCATTTTCCACACAAACCAGCACCCCTTTTGCACTCCATTTTATCCCCAGAACCCCTTTCTTTAAATTCAAATGATCCATTTCTCTTGCTTCCTCAATTCCCTCTTCCTCCGGAGCTAAAGCTACACTTTCTCTCTTTATACAAACTTCCTCAAGATTACACCTCAGTTCACTTTTCTACTTAATTGCAAGAACAAGTGGCTGAATCCCTTTTCAAGAACCGATCCAAGTAATCAAAATCACCTGAAAAACCTCATCCTGGCAACTACTTACTTCAAGATTTCTTGGCTTTTGCACTTTTCGGGTCCCGGGTTCTTCAAATTAGATCTTTCCTCTGGATTATATGCCACTGCAAGTTTTGCACCTGATTGAACAATTGCCATTCTCTTGAGATTTTTCTTCCAGGGAAACTTCAAGAATTGAATAGTCAATAGAAATCCGTCTTTGCACGACGTTTCCCGATTAATATTTTCTTTAAGCTATAAGATATGGATTGTGCTTCAAGCTGGGAATACAAGGTACTGATCAATGAGCTTACTCAAGGGATGGAGCAGGCTAAGCAGCTAAGAGTTCATTTGAGCTCAACTTCCTCGGAACCCCAAGAACTTCTGCTGCAGAGGATACTGTCTTCTTATGAGAAAGCCCTGTTGATCCTCAAGTGGAGTGGCTCGGCGGGACAACAGTCGCATCCTAAACCACTAGCTTCTGCATGTGGTGGTGCATTAGAGTCTTCCCTTTCTGTGGATGGCAGCCCTCGCAGTGAGGAACCGAGCAAAAATTTCAGGGATCAGCAGGAACTCATAAATGCTTCCAAGAAGAGGTGAAATTTTGTACCATTTTCAAGTAATCAAGACCCTTAAATTGGCTTGTATGATGGACTTTAACTGATGTTTGATGACTAAATCTTGCAGAAAGACAATGCCCACATGGACAGAACATGTGAAAGTCAGCTCTGACAATGGATTGGAAGGACCTTCTGATGATGGCTATAGTTGGAGAAAGTACGGACAGAAGGATATCTTGGGAGCCAAATATCCAAGGTACAAATGGGGTCCATTTCTTATCCTGCACAAAAGACAGAGAAATCCACTAAGCCCACAAATTTATTTAAAAACATTTTAAAGCAATTGGAATTAACATCTGAAATGAACTCAAGATTCCATTCAGATTGCATTTCCACAACTTCAACTTATCTACATAAGTGATGGCTTTTGATCATCACTTTGGAAAAGTTCCATAAAATAAGCTTTTTACACTTTCTCATCATTATCACCACAACTGCAAACTGGCCCTAGAAGGATAAAAACATCTAAATCCAGTTATTTATGTCTGCAGGAGCTATTACAGATGCACTTACCGCCATATGCAGAACTGTTGGGCGACGAAGCAAGTCCAAAGGACTGATGAAGATGCCACCATATTTGAGATTACATACAGAGGGGTGCATACCTGCAACCTTGCAACCAACAATTCAGGTGCTTCAACGGCATCAGCAGAAAAGCAAGAACTGAAACAGAATAGTAACCGTAGCAACCATCAATTATTGCAGCAACCTAGCCAGATGCTAATGAACCTTAGAGCAAACTTACGAGTTAATACCGGGGACTCAGAGAACAAGGAATCCGTGTCCCCCTTTTCTTTCCCTTCAACACTAACATACATTGAAGATGAAAATCAATATTTCCCCATCTCAACAACATATGGTGATGAAAACCTCTTGGGGTCTTATTCACCATCCTTCATATCTCCAGCAACATCTGAATCAAACTACTTTTCAGTGTCAGCCTGCAACATGAACAGCCTGGGAGGATCTCACAATTTGCAACACTCTGAGTCTGATCTCACAGACCTTATTTCAGCCACCAACTCCCCAATTGGAGGTTTAGACTTCTCAATTGACCCTGCAGAGTTGGATCCAAATTTTAATTTTACTAGATCAGGGTTCTTCACATGATCCAAATATGTCAAGAAAAGACAATAATGAAAGCAGCAATCCGAGATTTGTTCTTTCCACTGGATACAGAAAAATGTACCAGTACAAATCAGTGTTGAAGTTTTGATAATTCCATCAAAGTAAGTAATTGGATCTAGTTAAGATATGAATGAGATTCTATCCTTTCCAGGCAAAGATTGAATGCCTGTACTTTTTCCTTAAGTTCAAGTAGAAAATCTACAAAGATTGATTGTTTGTTCATTATACTAGCCTTATTCTGAGACCCTTTTTTCCAAAAGTTGACTAGTTACAGAGAGCCAACCTTGCAAAGAAAACATCAGTCCAAGATGAATAATGTTCTAATGTACATCACGTTGGGAATTCTCTTGTGGGCCAAAGGTTCCCTGTTCTTCTGAATTCCTTTGCTTCCAGAAACTGTTAACAAGATCTTGTTTCTGAAGTTCTCCAGAATTCCCTATTCCCAAATCGCACTTTCAGAAAGAATTCCCAACATGATTACTTTACCTCTGCCCTTTCCATTGTTCCTTGACAGCCATGGATAGGTAGGAGCTACTAATGTTTCATCAACTTAGGTAAAGAATCTTGGCACCATAAAATTTCTAAGACCAACATATCAACAAGGTATGAAAAGGCTGCAATAGCCAAAGTTATAGAAAGCAGTACATAAATTTAACAAGACTGACTATACTGTTTTTCATTTTGGCATAGGGAATGCTATACAAACAGTAAAATAAATTAAAGAAAATACACCCTGAGTTAACACAAAAGCAAAAAAGATTGCATACCTGCTTAGAACAGATTTAGTGTCCACGGAAACTAAAAATAAAATGAAAACCTACCATTGTTTCAGAATTTCTTTTATGAAGCTATTGAAAAGTTGTCAGAATACCCACATCATTGAGGTTATCCGGAAATGGCATAACTTGTGGTCTTGTTTAGCATTAAGAGAGTCCAGTTACCAACTGGCCCCAGTGGAGTGCAGAAAGAACAACGAAGGAGTTGGAAACAGGAAGCTTGTGGTATTAGGCATCTCATTCGTCAGAGTGCAAATAGAATCAAATGAAGATAGGAATACAGGATTAAAAACTCTTCTGTGATTTACATGTAATAAACCATGACAGACACGAAATCAAGAAATTATCTTGTACAACCCAACTAGGTAGATGACTTCTCTTCAATCTCAGAAGAAAAACTAGGTTTGCTTTCTTTTGCATTTTCCTCCTTTCTGAGAGCCTGTCTCAGCCCCAAAACAACAAATAAGTTGGACAGTGTGAGCAGTGACTCAGCTCCACCATGCAACCAATCCACATTAGACAAAGAAGTTCCATAACGCACCTTTGCTGTCACAAGAGTAACAAATTTAACCAAGGTTCAGATTGATAAAGCACATAAAATTATTTGAGTTAAAATAAATTTCTGTAATGAAGAGAGTGATTACCATATATTCCAGCCGGAACTGGAGAAGATAATCCAGTGAGATCAACAAGGAAATGATCAGTAAAGTTGAAAACTAGAACAAGAGAAAAAAGAATGAATTATAGCAAGGGAGGACGATGAGAATTTAAATGGGTAGAACAGGAAATAAACCTCAATCCCCTTCTGAAATTAAATGTACACTACCCATAAATATAATGGGTCTCAATTTAAAAAATTCTGGTAATTATCTCCCCATGCAATCTTATGTGAAAGGAATTTAGCAAAGGTTTCCAAAATTAATGAAATTTTAGTATTTCAATGGTCCAAGGATAGGATCAGCTATATTAAATCCACAGGGAGCTTCATTGTGCATGTGAAAGGGAAAAGTAAAAAAGGTATTATGAAGGGCCTGTCTACGTTGGAACCTTTTAGAACAATGGAACTGAAGATATACACTATGTCCTCATTGTTTTCCTTTGTGTTTTATTTCTAGAAATTTCCAAATAATATGGCAAAAACAAACCGGGAAGAATACAGGTTCTTCTTTATTAAACTTACGACATAATTTTCACTATGTCTAGAAATAGTCTGAAAGGATATTCATTGAGTGTCCCTATAAAGCCAAGTCATTGGTTTAAATTTGGACGATTAACAGAATTAGTCCATCAGCAATGCTTTGCTTTTAGGCTCTAAAAGAAAAGAACAACAGAACATCAGCCAATAAAGGGAGGAAGATTATAGAAGCTGCAGGGGGAACATGACTTTTGGCTAACAGTTGTTGAATGTTGGAGTATTGAATAAAGAATCAGGCAAGAAGAGAGCTTTCAGTTACCAAAACAATTAAACTTTAACTAACTACTCCTTAGGTTGCAGAATTAAAATTAGGTTAGAAACAGAGTAATCAAGAAAAGTAGAAAGAAAAACTTGTTGCATTTCATAAAACATGATAAGTAACATCCTTCGAATCAAGAAAAGATCAATATTAAAGAGAAAAGAAGAAGATAAAGAATCTTACTTGTAGCACCAACAAACGCAAGCAAGAAATAGAAGCCAAAAAGTGTGAGCTTTGGAGTAGACTTGGATTTGGTGATGTAATACAAGAAACCGATGTAAGGGAAAAGAGAGAAAGCAAAAAGCTGGGAAGCAACGCTTTGTGAATCAATGTTCGGCGCCCATGGATCCACCGGCAAGAAAAACCCAGATACAACACCTCTCTTCTTAACAATTCTCCTTTCAACACACTTAAATTCTCTGGTTTCCCTAAAAGTCTTTGTATGGGAAATATGAAATAAAGAAGAACCAGAAGAACCCAGCACGATTGTGTTCATCCATGGAGTTTGTAAGCAGTTTATCATTCTTGTTCAGTATTTCTTTTCTTTCTTTCTTTTTTCCTTTTTCCACCAAGTGTACCTTGCACTTCACCCACCTCACATTAAGCCTCGTGGATATTTAAGAACAAATAGATCGGACAACAATTTTTTATTACATGGGCAAGTGGTAACCAGTCAAGATGAACCCGTTATGTTTCTCCTTTTCTTTCTCCACAAACTATTATAGGGCTCTAACCCGTTACTGTGTACTGATTATAGATTTTCAATGTTCTCTTTGAGAAAATTACCAAAAAAAAAAAATTCTCTTTAAGAATAAAGATTCTTGAAAATCAGAAAGATGGGTATGTTTCCAAATGGCCCTTATCTATAGAACGGTCATGCCCCTAACATGTGGGTGAGAATATTACGCACACATGGAACATAAAAAAAAAAATCCCAAAATGAACAACAAAATGTTCATTCCTTTAAGCTGCAGGTGATCAATGATCCTCTAGCAATCAAATTCCAGAAAAAACATAGAAGGGCCAAGCATTTTAATTAACAAATTAAGACATTTCAATAGGGAAGTAACTCATCAGACAAGTTTATTCATCGAGGATTCCATATATATTTAAAACATGTTTAAACTGAGTAACACTTACATAACATGAAAAAACGATATGGCAATTGCTTTACAGACCAGTAGTGTTAGTAACAAACCAAAACTAACAGAAAACAGGAAAGATTCGTTCACTAAGTACTAATCAGATGATCTGAATTAACATAAAATTTCTAGACTAATTGTAAGATAGGAGGAGAAGATGAAAGTAATCCAATTGCAATCAATCGTGATTTGGCTCATTGGACTTCTCTTTAATAATCTCTTCCATGGTGCCTTTTATGTCTTCTAATTCTGCTATCGTTTTATCCAAGCCATGCAACTCTGATTCTTCAGCCGGAAAACTCAGAATCTTGCTTTTGATCTCTTCTATTTTTCTTCGAATTTCTTGAATTTCATTGCTATATTTATTCTCATCAGGCGCAAGTGGCTGCACAGTAGAATCATTCTTATTGCTGGTTTCTGCCTGAATAGCTTCCCCGCCCTGGTTTGTTTCATTGTTTCGTCCGTCTTCAGAGGATCTATTATTTATATAACGGTTGATTACAGCATTCACAGAAGGATTCCCGGTGGCATAGAGGTTGCCGGCTTTCGAGAAAGTGATGACTGCAATGCTAATATCGCATTTTTTACCAAGGTCTTCGGCCTTCTTGAAGAGCCCTTTACGGCGTTTGGTGAAGGTAGTCTGTCTCTTAGCTTTATCTTCTATTTTCTGGATTTCTACCCTTCTCCGCGCCATTTTCGTTCCGGTTCAGTTCAGCGCTCTGCTTGAAGAAGATTAAAAAAACAAAAAAATTGAAAATCAAGAAACTTTAAAACCCTAATTCTTGCTGTAACTTGTCATTCTTTCTCATTTTTTTTAAGACAATCTTCCTTATAATGAGATCCAATTTATTCGAGTATGAGTTTGGATTACAGATAAATTGTAATACTGGGAATCTAATCAATTATATGGATACGTTTATTTATAACTAACCAATGAGATTTGGGGACTTTGATACTTTGCATTTTTATAAGGAGATACAATCTTCAAGATTTAGACATTTCCCTCTTTTTCCATCAAATTCTATTTTAAATATATATATATATATATATATAATATTTTTATTTCATAAATATTAATTTTAATATGTGATACATTAAAAAAACAAAAAAACTAAGTAAATTAAACTTTTATTTTAAACATATAATATATAATATGATCCAATCTCTTTTAAAAAATATATATATAGTTAATGATGCTAATTTAGTAATTTTAATCTGCTTAAAAGAAAAATCATATTAATAACTAAGAATAGATTATTGTGTTACCACAAAATTTTAAATAATCACAAAAAATTTTCAAAAAGAAAAGTTAAATCTAAAACTTTTGTTCAATTGAAATTCTTTCTAACCTTACATAAAAGACAACCTTTAATCAAAATTATGTCTTTAGACAATCTTTAAACAATCAATTAGAGACACACACACACACACATATATATACATATGTATAATATATATATATATATATATATATATATAAACTCAAATTCAATACAAATATATTCTGTAATTTTAATTCTCAAAAATCCAAAATAAATTTTCATTATGGAAGTCAATCCAAATACAACCACTGGACCAAAACTAGAAACTGCATTAGGCTAATCAGTCATGGTTCAAATTCAAAACACAAACGGTCGAAATGATCCATTAATACAAAGGTCTGGAAATGATATAAATAATCTAAGTAGTGGGTTCCAATAAAGCCTGTTGATGCCAAGTCCCCTTTAGGTTTGATTGCCACAATCTGACCATGCCATCACTCCCAGTACTGGCTAATGTCATTCCACTCTCATGCCATTCCATCTGCCAAACCTGCAATGAGCAAGAACCATACATCTCAACACAACAAGGCAGAAAAGAAATGCAGGGAAACGTGGAGAGATTCAAATAATATTCAGGACAAAACGGCGGAAGTTAAGGCAACTCTACTGGGAAGTCCATTTTGTAAGATCATATGTAGATTTGAAATAACCAATTTTCTACAATTCCCATATGTTCCAAGAAATAATATTGACTAAGGCATAAGGTGTAGTAGGATCGTGGTACCGTGCCAATGTGACCAGAGAGTAAAGCAACCCTCTCCACTGAAAGCCTTCCATCAGGATTAGCATTCGATCCAACGTGCCATATTGAAATCCCTCTGAGAGTGGCAACTGCTATAACTTCATATGGCCTGAAAAGAAGTTTAAACAAGTCTCGTTTATGATTCCAATCTTGATTACCTTAGTTTATAACTTTTCCGGGGATAAGGCTTGATGTTATACTGGTAAAAGATTTCTTTGTATTTATGCAATGGTGCTGCAGTAGTAAATGGTTTACTGCATTCTACATGTAGAATAATAAGAATGTTTGCTTATAAATTAGAAGGAAATTATATGAATGAATAGTCATGAAATGGATGCATAATCCAATCACAAATTTTTTCGCAAGATGTTCTAGGAGTAAACTATTGGATCTTGTCTAATCTCAGTTCACAGAAAGCAAATTCTTTTTAAGTTAACCTCTTAACATCGTATTTCTGTCAATATGTTCACCTTGTTCTCTCATGAAATGTACGAGTAAAATCATCATGACCTTTCTGAAATTCATTTCATCTAAAAAAAAAAGTTTACATGGGATATTAACCCGCAAAACAAGAGGGACGATGATGCTACCTTCCTATATTTGGTGACCATGCAACTGCAAAAACTTGATCGCCCTTTTCTTCCGGCAAAGTTAATTCTGCAACTGGAAGCCATCTTTGATGATCTTGATCAAACTCCCAAACCTGGAAGTCTATAACATGTTCACATGGCAGAGATCTAACAATCTAAAAAGCTTCTTCATAGTCAATCAATAACACTATTTTTAAGAACTTTAAATTCAAGTTATCTATTCACAAGAATCTTGTATTCTGATGAAATAAAAATGCACCGAATCAAACTACATATAACTAAATGAAGAGCCCTCTCTATGATGCAGAATCAAACAAATGAGACCATGCTTGCATTTAAAACAATAATAAAACAAGATACTAAGTCATGCAATAGCTCAACTTTCAATTTGCAATTTTCACCTTGTTAGCATCATATTCTTCAAACCATCAGCACCTAACATTAAAATGCTGAACACTCAAAAATCAAAATTCTTGCTTCATGCACATGTTACTATTTGAATATTAAACACATCATATGCTTAAAATATTTGTTCAAGGAACCTTTAGCATTAGTTCAATAATAAGGAACAAAGCATGTAGAATACCTTACAAGAATTGAGTTGTGGAACATCTGAATTAAAACCTAACACGAAGCTTGACTGTGAGACTTCACCTCTTTGTAGATTCCAGGATATGGATGCAGACAAGCATGAAAGCCTACTAAATTTGGAAGTAGATTCAATCACATTCAAATATTCAGCCTAAAAAAGACTAAATATTAGTTAATGATGAAAATTTTAGCAAATTTCAAAGGAAAAGAGGCAGTTAGAGGGGAAAGGTCAGAGAGAAGAAAGGGAGGGGGGGGGGGATGGGGGAGAGAAGGAGGATATTTCAAGCCATAAATGAACACATCAGTACAAGAAGCACCACCTGAAGTTGCCAATTTGTCATTTCAAAAGGATCCAGGAGCTCAAAGACTGTCACATGTCCATCTGAAAATGCAGCAACCTGGTAAGGAAACAAAAGTCTTTTAACTTGATAACTCATCTTCAATACACATACTTTTCTTACAGAGGAAATTCAATAACTGAAAAATCAATAGCAGAACTAATAACAGCTACCAATTGAAATAGAAAACAGGAACAGGGTGAAAAGGCAAATATTTACATGGTAACACTAATGTAAAATGATTAGGCAACCACTATACTTTTTATCCATTGTGAAGGTGCTGTCTTATCAAAGTGATCCATGTATTTTGTCCCTCATATTGAAGAGACACAGAACTCCTTCAAGTACTGTATATTGACAATTGGAGAGATTTGCTATAGGAAGATTGCATCTGGAGCATTTAATTTTGGCATGCTCCCCCTCTTTCCCTTCCACATATACTCTACAGCCCAAACTTAAATTCCATAAAGATCAAGTACAGACCCTTTAAAATACATATAAATATATATATATATATATATATATATATATATTTATAGAATAATGCTATTGAGTGCACTGTTAAATCTCTAACAGTCAACATCTGAAAAATAAAATTTTCAATAAAAAAATTTTTTTTTGTCAATATATTTTATATATTATACCCTAAAAGGAGAAACTAAAGCTTAGGGGTACTAGATCAAATTTATTATATTTTTTAAATAAAAAATAGTTAACCGTTAAAATCTTATTAGTGCACTTAATAGCATTTTTGTATATATATATATATATATAATATTTTTATTCAGCAAAGTCATTCCAGAACTAGACAGGAAGAAGGAAAAATGAGGACAACGAAAAGAAGAGGTTAATTCAGTATGTAAATGTCCATTTGTAAGCAGATAAATAGGCTATACAGACACAAAAAATGTATTAACAGCTATCATGCCCATGGTCCTAGTGCAAGTGTAGATAAAATGAGTATTATGAACCATTTGGTCTTCTAAAAGTTGCTTCCATATTAACAACAGGCCAACATTCAGAAGACCAAGAAAATTGCATGAATATGCCAACAGGCCTTTAATGGCAAAAGAATTCGTAAAAAGCTATTCAAAGATTATTAACGAAGTTGCTACCATAGTTTTATAGATCTGCTACAAATACTTTTCTTTTCTGAGAAGCTTCTTTGTCTGGGGCAGACTCCACACTCTTTGTGCTAAAATGTATATTACATACAACTGATTATTAGCCACCTACAAAGAAACTTACCAATTTCAGACTTGTGGTAGAGATTCCAAATTGAATGTCAAGAACTTGACTTGAGTTTCGTTCAAACCTTTTGCACAACTGCCACTGTGGAAGACTAGAGTCTAAGAATCACAAAATGCATAGCAATCAATATGTGGTGGCAATGTGCACAGCTTTATGGAGGATGCCTACACTCGAAAATGAGAGAGACAAAAAGGAAAGTGATATGACACCTTTCACAACTTCCTCCCACAATGTCAAAATTCCATCAGACGAAATGCAAGCAACTGCATCTCCATACTCTGGAGGGACCCAAACAATTTTCAAAATACTGGTCTCCACAACCTAAAATCAGTTATGTAACATACCCAAGAATCAGATCTTAAGATGAACAGGAAGAATCAAATCGAGAACTTGCTTGCTTCTAACAAATAAGCACTAGCAGACAAATAAATCAACAAAAATGTCAAAGCTTAGGACTCAGAAATGAAGCACAAACATTATGATTAAGGAAATGAAATTTTTTGCAGACTAAGCAAGATGAGCCCAAAAAAGCTTGCTTTTAGAAAGAAAATTGTAATAGAATACCCAGGAAGAAAAGAACCATCTATCAATAGGCAAAAAATCAATAGCTGAATGATTGCTGACTGATCACTCCCTTAAATAAACAAATCCCTTATGTTGTATCCCATTCTAGATAAAGAACTAATTAGCTGTTCCGGGTAAAAGTATAGAGCAATCTGTTTAAGTAGCATGAAGATTAACCAACCAAGTTAAGAAAAGCAAAGACAACGCAGCTCAAAAAGTTTATTAACCAGATTCTCAATACAAATTCCAGTAGTTAATAGTTTAAACTTTTGATAAAGAAATTGAGAAAAATAAATCCTTCAAATTAGTTCAAGTCCAAAGAACTTTTAACGATATTATGTGCTAGAAAATTTTAACCAAAAAAAAAAAGTCACCAAATGATAAGTTTTACCAAGTTAACCAAAATCCCAACTGAAAAATAATGGTTCCTAACAACACGCAAAACATGGATATATCGACAAAAACAAATGCTAAGACCAATCCCTACAGTTTGGATTGAAATTTCTTCAAAACCTTAATCTCATAACAAGAAGCTGGTAAAATTGCACCATACCTTGAACCTTGAAGTACAGGTAAACTTGGAAGAGGCGGGGTCACTTGAATCGTAAATGGCCAAAGTTCCATCAACAGAACCAGCAGCTAATCTTTGCCCACTGTAATTCCAAGCAGAACATATGCTGCCCTTATCAAGTGTAACTATTGCTTTGTCCATCTCTCCGTCTACAGATGAGCAATTGCAAAGCTGGGTCTGTAAAGTTTTGAGTTGGAATTTCCAATGTTTTCAATTGAAATTGGAATGATTCCCTAAAACCCACTTCAGTTTTCCAAAAGGGTTTTACTTTTTAGGTTTCTTGCAAATTCTGGGTTTTCTTTTTTACCAGACACCAAGCCAACATCGCATTCACTGAATCGTTCATCTCAGGAACGAACGCGACAATGTTACCCTATGGGCTCTCAGCCTGGTTTGTTGGGCTTAACGTATGGAACAGGAATTCGCTCCTTAAGGAAACTCTCATTAGTTATTTGACCACTACTAGAGTTAAATCTAAATGCATTAATAATATAATTAGTTTACATTATTAATTTATTAATCTCAAAAAAAAAATTATATAAATTTTGTTTAATTAGACCCAACTAATCTGGTGATAAGTGAAAATTGAATTTGTAAAGCTTTCGAATGCACGCTATTAATCTAACCGCTACTTGTATTAAAGAAAAAGAAGAAGATGGAATTAAATATTTTTTATTTGATAAAAGAAATATATTTACTGCCTTTCTTAATATGAACAAGGATGGAAACCTCTATTTTAGAACATGTTCTTGGGGAGAAGAATGGATCCTTTCCTTTTATAATTACAAAATGGAGAATTTAATCATGTTTCCATTTTTGTTTTAAAAAAACAACATATAAATTAATTACTTTTTTTCTCCTTGTACTCTCATTAATAGTATTAATAATTAAATTTCCAACTTCCGAATGATATGTTTTTTTCAAAAATTAATAATTAAATTTAGAATCTTCAATATATGAGAGTACATTTGAATCAAAGAAGGAAAACAATTGCATGAATTGAATGTAAATCAATTCCATAGCTGATCTAACCAGCTTTAACAAATATTGCCATATCTTTTCTTTAACTGAGCCAGTTTCTTATATATCGTTCATCAAATATTATGCAATGCATGTACTTTTCTCCAATTTAAGCTAAAATTATTTTGGATATTCTTTAATTATATCTCCATAAATGGACCATGTGAATTCAGTTAAACATTAAAAAAAAAAATTCCATGTATATAATATCACACTTTATATTTTTTATTAAGTTACGTAAATTTAAATAAGATATTCATGAATGTATTATTAGATATTTAGATATTACGGAAATTTTAAATTGTTAAACAATAGAAAAATTATACATTGTTATTCATGTGTGTATATATATATATATATATATACATACATTATGTAACATGAAAGAAGGAAAAAAAATCCAAATTAAAGCAGTGCCAATTATCGAAGCCAAAGCTGAAAGGAAAGAGAGGTTATGGAGCATGGAAAGGAGGATATTTATATTTTTTTTGCTATCTGCGCAGTCCTAATTGGTCTCTTCTGTTTTCTTCCTGACTTCCTTTTGAACTCCATTGTTATCCCCGCGTGTGTGTTATTGGTGGCGGGAAAGACTCTGGTGTTCTTCTTGGAACTTGCTGCAGATTATGCTGGAGAAGAAGAAGAAGAAGAAGAAGAAGAAGAAGATCCCTTTGGGGAATGGCCCGTTAATGAGTATCGGCCGTATTGGGAGGCGGCGGTGGTGGAGCAATATCATGGGCAAGAGATAACTGAAGAAAAAGAAAGATGAAGAAAAAAAGAAAGCAAGAAAGAAAGAAAGAAAGAGGACGAAAATAAAAGCATGTCATGACATGAAAATTAACAGTGTGGGAAGTGCTCAAATATTTATGTTTTAATATTTTCTTGGCAATGGCATGTCGTGGAAAATGTTGCAGATCTCTCTCTCTTACTATTATTATTATTATTATTTTGCTTTAAAGAATATTGAATCAAATATTTTCAAGTTGCTAGGGTTTCAGGCCTCATCTTAAAAGGGAGAAAAAGATAAACTCAAGGGAAAATTCTGGTATCATAAGAGAATTTTGTGGGGGAATTTTTAGTTAACTATTAATTTTGATCGATAGAAACTTCATTAAGTATTTTATAAAGTGTGTTTCATAGTATTTTACAGCCCTTTTTTTCGTGTATATATATATATATTATGATCAATATAGACTCACCAACCTCTCCTTAATTATCTGGCATCTTTTCAAAGAGAAATTTTAACAAAAATTAAGGATATCTTCATGGTGGAAAATCTTGGGCCGATTGTGACTGATTTGTTGAGAGACGAAGAGATTAATGTGAAGGGGTTGGTGATGGGAGTGGCTCTCTTGTGATCTTATCCCATTCTTTTAAGGTTTTATTTTATTTATGTTTAATTTATTTGAATCTTCTTTCCGACATGAGTTGTCCTGGATGAAACATAATGGAAGGAAACATAAGAAGCACTTCAATTTGTCCTGGATGAAAACATAATGGAAGGTAACATAAGAAGCACTTCAAATCTCTTACTATATACTAATAATTTGTAATTTGTACTGTACTCTCAGCACCAATATTTTTAATAGAAATTTTACATGCAATATCTTTCTATACAAATTAACATATTTTATAAATTAAAAGCTAAAATATATATAAACTAAAAATCCTAAAGACAATTTTATATATGTAAATATATATATATATATATATACGGTTTTGTTAAGGTGCGCTCTGAAACGTGCCTTAATACGTGCGCCAATCGTTACCATAATGGAATTATTGCTACAGTGCTCATGTAGCCAACCAAGCGAAGCAAAAATACCATTACGATAACGATTGGAGCCCGCTCCGGAGCGCACCTTAACCAATTCGTGTATATATATACATAATTTTTATGAACAGCATATAATTAGATTTTTCATTATTTTATGGGTGGTTAATTTGGAAAGGGATATTCTTGAGAAAAAAACACTCAGCTATCTATACATGAGGGAAAATTGGAAGCAATTCAAAATGGGAAAACCTCATATGAATGAATGGTTACGGAGGAATAGAGCCACACTGATCACATTTACATTTTACTGAGAGTCAGAGATATACGGGAAAACCATGAGTCACATCCATTCACTCATATCAATATGACAATATCATTAATTGATGACTGGTAATTTAAAAGCTCCAGTCCCACCACCCTTCATGGTTAAGACTTCAGACCGACTCCAAAATCGTCATTTACTTAAATAAATATTTTTTACCTTTCTAATTATAGATTATTTGAACTCATTTTTTATTATCACTCCATAGTCCACACAAATCAGACTACTATAGTTAATATGTCGGTTAATTTGCTAAGTGTGTTATGTCGAGTGCACATTCAGTACTATAATTTTTATTAATATATATATATATATATCTATATATATAAAAGGTAATGCTACGTAACATTACGAAACTCAAATTATAAAATATTTCAGTTAAGTATTTGACGATTAAAATTTACGATTAACTATTTTTTTAACAGGAACACTTCATAATGATTTGACCTAGATAACACTTCATAATATTTTCATGAATATATATATCATAAGAATTCTATTATATATAACAAATTTATATGTATATGTATATATCTCAAATGAAACGATATCATGAAACTATTATGCATAATAGATTTATATGTACCTCAAATGAAACAGCTTCGTAGAAAGATGCACGTAATAAAAAAATCTGATATATATTAATAAATAAAAGATGCCTCTAATTAAAACTGGATTTTCACAATCCTGTGGGATGCCGCGGTCAGCAAGTAATCTGATATATATTAATAAATAAAAGATGCCTCTAAGTAAAACTGGATTTTCACAATCCTGTGGGATGCCGCGGTCAGCAAGTTTCTCAACCTTAAGCAAAGGGAAGAAGTTAAAATTGCCCCCAGCTGCCTCCATCTTGACCAGGGCACTCATGATCTCTGCTGCTGCTCTGCAGCACTCGAGTAACTTCATTGGCAAACTAATTGCCTTTTTTTATGGTAAATTTCTTCAGTATATAAAATAAAAGGAAAAAGAAAAAATTCAGTAGATTTTGCTCCTCCTTTTGGCTAATTAAGAGGTAGAAAATTTGTAGGAGAAAACAAAAATCAAACTCAGTTGAAAATATTTTTTATATATATTAACAGAAGCCAAACCAAATCAGTTTGACTTGAAAATTTGACTGAAGGCTAATGAGCAGTGTGTCAAAATTTTCCAAAGTGGTCGGCTGCGAGAGAGTAAAAAAGTATCACCAAAACTTAGAAAATAAACTTCACTAGTGCTCATGGCACAAACTGCATATCTGATTCTACTACGGAAATTAATTCCTAGCTAGCTAATTAGCTAATTCCTATATTCAAACGGAATTGACCACCCTGAATACACATATGAGAGTTTCTAATTATCGTAATATTGATATTATATATTTATATATCAAGCACATGAAATACCGATGGAAGCGTTGGTGAATCTCTCGGAGGTTGTTCGTGTAACCAGGGACCTAATCTCCGGCGAGAGGGCGGAGTCGAATTCTGGAACTTCCGGAATAGTCGATAGAACAGCGGACTTGTCATAAACCAAGTAAAAACCATCTCTAGAAGAGTGGTCTTGGAACAGTACAGGTCTCTGTTTAGGCCTGAAAACAGAGCGCAGAAGTTTCTGGAACGATCGAGAGATTTTGGATGATGGCGACTTCTTCAGCGCTGGTGGCTTCTGAGATGACGTTGTCGGAGGCGGAGGTGGAGGAAGATGATCGGACATGACAGGATGACGTCGATCGGATAAATGAGGCATTGATAGAGTTCGTGAATGAATAGCTGAATCCAGTTGGCGCTCGAATGATTTCAACTCAAATGAATCGTAGAGTGAACTTCCACAGTCCCATATCCGATCAGCTGGCTTGGCGGAGGCCATATCGGCTGCTGCTTGATTCTTTCCTTTCGGCTCCACGTGAGTTTTCTCCATTTGAGTAGTCTTTCCTTTCTTCTCGATTCAGTTGAAGATTGATTGAACAGAGCAAAGGAGAAGTAGAGGCCGTGTTTATATTATTCCGTATAAGGAGACTAGAGAGACATGGGAAGTTTCTTATCTAGAGCGAGAGTAATTAATAAAAGCATACACTCATGACGTCTAAATATAGGCCACCAGTTAGTGTGTAAACAGGTGCCACGTGGAGAGACTATGGTAGCAACTTTATTGATTAGGAATTCTCCAGATAAATTAGTACTAATTTCATATTTTTTCTTTTTAAAGTTTAATTCATGTATTGCTTTCTTATGAAGTACTCTCTTCTCCCAATAAAAAAATTTATTTTTTTAAATACATTTTATAAACTAAATCTTAAAAATAATTGATCTAAATTATATTAATTTGAACTTAGATATCCTTAATAATATAAATGACATATATTTTGAAATAGAGGGAATACATCTGTTTTTAAAAAAGGAAGATTTTTAATAGAACTTGAGATTGAAAAGATTGCTAAAAACATTAAAAATAAAGGTAAGATGGTGAGAGGTGGAAAAAATGTCTTATAATTAAAGGAAAATAAAATCTCTCCAATAACTTAAATAAAAAGATTTGGAAAGTTTTAATAAATTTATAAAAATATTTTTTAGCGGTGTCGAATCAATTTGGACGTACCTAGCTTATTCAAGAAGGTATTGATGATATTCGAATTCAAAACTTATGATTTTCGTACTAGTAACAAAACCTACTGAAATATCCTCGAAGGAAGAAACAATAAATTTAAAAATTATTAATAAATATGAAGGGTCAATAAGTTAAAAATATATAACCATTTTTGTTATTAAAAGAAATTTAGAATTTAATTCCCATCTCAATCAAACTTACCTATAAAAGAAAATATAGACTACTAGCCTAGCCGCAACATCCTCCCATGACTAGACACTGATTTAGTACCCCAGCATTTATTTTGGTATATGGCTGGCCATGAATACTTTAACGTGCATGCTAAGTTGTGTGTACAGAAAATAATCTCTGAAAAAAAAAAAAAAAAAAAAAAAAACACTTTATGACCTGTTCAATTTTCTTCATTCATGTACGTAAAGTATATGTGGATCTTATATAAGGTCAAAAGAATTGGTAAAAATAACTTATACGGATGATCATAGTAGAAAAATTATTATTCAAAATAGAAATTTAAATTTAAAAATGGTCATCAAAGGAATTGTTCGTTTTATTTATTTCTTCTGTCATTAAATATAAATTAATATAACTAATTTTTCTTATCACGAATTATAAATCATTATTATTAATTAATTTTTTTTTTCTTTTCTATATTACCCTTCTAGTGATATATAGTGAAATTGTATTTAGATTTTTTAGAGAATAATTAGAGGACATTTATGAAGAAAAAATTGTACTTTAATTTTTATAAAATGACAATTGATGACTATATTTAGTAATCAAGTGAGTATTTACTAAATAACTAGTGTGGTTACATGTGCAATGCACAAAATTTTTCCAAAAAACTAAAAAAATAATTTTTTAATATTTTTATAACAATATCGTTAATAATATTTTTTTTTTTGACATTAACTTTTCTTAGTAATATCAAAATAATGTTATTTTATTTACTTTTATCAATAATACTTCCAAAAAATTATATAGTTCCATCTCATTTTCATCATATTAGACTTTATTTTGTTAAATTTTAACAAATGCATGTATTCAATTTCTAGCAAGGGTAGTTATTCACTTTCTGGTTTGACATATGAACATATCAAATATCCCTTAAAAATATAATATTTATAACAATATAGGACTATGAAAAGTATCTTCACATAAATTCATAATTTGATATGTGATTTATTTATTTTTTTTAAAAAAAAAATTTAGATTAATTAATTAATTTAGTTATTTTTTAAAAATGAAAAGGTTAGACTAATTCATTTATCTCAAAATATTTGTTTTACAATTTATTGAATTTTTTAATTAAAAAAATTTTAAAAAAAGCGTGGGTAATGTAACATGCCTAAAAGGTTATAATCAATCAAAAAATTGAAATTTTTGAAAATATAAGAGCATGTTTTAAGTATATATAATAGATTATTCAATTTCAGACGAATATTAATTTGTTGAAAAAAGAAATTTTTCGACATATTTGATTAATCTAAAATTATTGGATTAAGTTGGAAGAAAAGGAAGAAATTAATTAAGAAATGACAAGTTCTCATTTTGGATTCTTATGTCGGCAATGAGATTATTTATTATCATTTATTTTATGGCACAACTTTGACCTCAAGAAAAGCATGAATTAATTAACTAATTGGTATAATTTCAAAGCTTAATTAGTCATGAGATTTTGATCAATAACAATCTAATAAAACGTGGCGTAGAAGTGCTTAATTAGTCCCCTTAGGGACACTTCAGTCGGTGGAGTTGCGAGTACGGAGGTCATAGATCTCAAATTCGAATCTTATCAATATCATCTTGAATAAATAGAAGATCGAAGTGATGCAAATTAATTCGGACAACATAAGAAAAAATAAAAAAAAGTACTTAATTAATAACAAAGGCATTTTGACAGATTCACACTGCCGGTCGGATGATCTTTTCCAAATCCCCATAAATGGTTTGTTGACTCCCCAAAACATTATCACTAGAAGAAACTATCCTTTCCTCTCTTGTTACAAGTATGTCATTAGTATTAAGTATTTATTTCAGATGAATTAATTAATACTCACTCTATCACTATTTTGGATTAACTTTTTTTCGCCATTAAATATAAGCCATTGACTAATTGTTGTTGCTTCTTAGTTGTTACCACTCATTCTAATTTAAAAAAAATATCGTTTAAGGAAGAAATTTTGATTTCAAAATAAATGTCGTTTATGGAATTCAAAACAAAAAGTATAGCTAAATTATATATTTTATCGTTTCTTTGTCAAACTTTATTTTAACATTTTCCAATACAATTAACTATACTGTACATCTCAATTTTTAAACTAACCAATCAAATAAAGGAGAGAGAAAGAAAGAGAAAATAAAGGAGGAAAGAAGATTTGAGGATGCAATTAAAGGTCAATTAAAGAGGGGACAAATTTATTTTAAATGGCTAATGTTTTGATTAAAATTAATATTATTAGTCTGATTAAAATCATAAATAGGAGTAATTTATGAAAAGAAATATATTATCTTAATTTTAACAAAATGAAGATTAGGGACTTATAAATAGTGATGGAAGGAGTAATATATATATAAATATATATATATATATATATGTGTGTGTATCTAAAATACCGTTTTCCTTTCATTTATAGGTATAATTGTACTCCCTTCCAAATTAGTTGTCATTTAAGGTAGTTTTATCAATGTTAAGTAAATAATAACTTTACTCTTTTAAATTATTTTATCCTTCATAATTATTTTGATTTTCACAAATTATTCTCTTTTAATTGAAATACTTAATTGATTTTGAAAAAGGTCACAAATAAAGTAAATTAATGAGGAGTAGAAAAGAAAATTCAAATATATTTTTTACCTTGAAATGGGTAAGCGACAACTAATTTGGGATAATAACTCCCTTCTTAAGAGACAACAAATTTAGGATAGAGAGACTATTTCTTTAGAATAAATGTAAGCGTATTAAAGGTGAGATTGGGGTAAAAAAAAACTATAAATATGTATTGAAAATTACAAAATGATTTATATTAATGAAAAAAAAAACTGCAAATGACTTCTATTAAGGGGTTAGTATAATATAAATGCTACAAACCAAACAAACTAATCCCTTTAAGTAAAGCAATTAAGGAAATTCATTAGAGGGAGGAAGGGGAAAGGGTGCTGGGGAGAGGCAAGGGACCCTTGATTAAAGTATTTAACGCCGTGTTTGGACGGAAGAGAATTTTATGGAGATTAATTTTCAACTAATCCCGTGGGAACAGGGAAACTGCTTGCCCGGGGGCTCCGGCATGTGAAGATTACGGTATATACAAACGCGGTATTGAGCTGTTTGGTGCTGCTTGGGTTTGACAATGAATCATATCCGGTGGTTGGTCAACGGTGATCTGTCGACTTCTTTTCTTATGGCCCTTATTCCATATAGTCAAAGACACAAAACGGTTGAATTTTTACCACATGTTTTGGATCGTTTCGGCCTTTGGAATGGGCACAAGAATTCGGGTTCAAATATTTTTTATATCATCAATAATAAATAAATAACATTTGCTTAAACATTAGAGCAATTTTATCCGTAATCGAGAGGTTAAGAATGAGTCATGAACATAAATAAAAAAGACTTCTCTTATAATTTAAGTTATGTCATTATGGTATACCTTTTTTCCTCTCTTTTTTACACACACCTCTCGTCTAACCCTTCCCTTCAAGAATTAATAATAATACCTATATTAAAAATTAGTAATTGATGGAGTGACGAGCTCTGAGACCCTAGGTCTCGATTTCAAATTCCATCAACATCCTTTTGAATAAGCAGAATGTCGAGGTATGTAAAAATTAATCCGGACATCACTTTTAAAAAAAAAAAAAGTATAAACATTTAGTTTTAGATAATAGACACAAATAAATAAAGAAAAGGGTTCAAGATTTCCTGGCAACAAAGAGGGAGGACAAATTTTATCAAAAGCAATCACATAGTGGAATGGGAATCTTTTAGTTACAAAATTATTGTAGGACATATCTTTTCATCCATAAATTAGTTTAGTCCAAGTTAATTGAAGACAAATAAATACATTTTTGTCACAATTCCAAGTCACATTACTTTGTTCCTCCTTTTCTTTTCATTTTTTTTTTTTTTTGCCCCTCATCTTAACTAATCATAGTACTACTACAAAACAAAACCTTAAAATTTTAGTTTAAGAATTTTGTGATTAAGAATATACCTATTATAAAGCTTAAATTCTTATCTGTAAGTTTGTCTCTTGTGTCCATATCACAATAATAGCCTAGAGATAAGAATAGAAAACAACAATAAAGGTATTTTTGGATGATTAGAGTAATAATAATAATAATAATAATAATTGATTGTAGGTTGGTTTTGATCAGGAAAAAAGAAGGGGCTTTTATATTAGGTTAAATTTGATCACTCCTTTAGTAAAAATTTGACAGTTATCTATTTATTTTTCATCTTGATTGTTTAAACTTGTGACATATTAGTTACTTACTTCAGAGACCGGGGGGGGGGGGGGGGGGGGGGGGCCC
>JAOXNR010000031.1:8556349-8581721 GCA_028571225.1 Parsonsia alboflavescens
GGGGGGGGCGAGGGCACCAATTTTTCATAAATTTTAGAGCAATTACTTGTTTAAAAATGTCCTATTTAAGGGTTAAAGAAAATAGCAAAAGGAAAATCTTCCTTCAATCAAGAATTTACTTTAAATATATATAAAACAGAGATTTTCTATTAAATTTAAAATTACATGAGCAAATGAAATGGGTTATGTTTCATTAAAAATATTTGATATCAATACATGATGGATCCTTATTATTAACCTAAAAAGAATCCCTTAAAAACATCACAATGAGTAAAGTGACGAGCGCGAAGATCATAGATTTTGAGGTCAAATCTCACTAATATCATCTTTTTTCCTGAATAAGCAGAATGTCAGCGTACATATAAATTGATTCAGATATCGTAAAGAAAAAAAGTTTAAAAACTGAATTATTATTGTAAATAAACTAATATTCGTGTCTCCAAAAACCGTGAGCGTGATTTGACTCTCTTAACCTTATCAGCAAGATGAGGTGGAATATTAGTGTTAGTTAAATAAAGGAAAAGGGAGCACGATTTCCTCGCGTTCTTCTCCAGTTCTGCCGAACCTATGCGCTCTCTCTAAACTACTAATACTCCCCAAAATCAGCTGGGAAAAAAAAAAAGGGGTGATACAAAAATTGTGACCAAATCAATCCCAAGGATTGTGATGGAAGTCGTTTCTTTCATATTAAAAGCTATCAATTTTTGGATGTTGAAATTTTTTGGGTCTTTAATTAAAAAGTTAAGCCTGTTTTTGGTATTCTATTGGACTTTTTAAAAGTTGTGTCGTTTTCAATTAAATATAAAGAAAGTAAAGATTATATTTTAAATGGGAATGCTATACAGTACACTAATACATTTTATATAGAGTAAAAATTTTGAACACTTATAAATACAATTGTGTATTATGTGTTAATAATTTGTGACTTGCGCATTATAATCTAAATCTTAATCTCACGATATAAATTATTGGTCGTAATTTTGCATGGATTTAATACACTTGAATATAACTATATTACATAAAAAATATCCCTTCTATCTCGTCATTAATAACAATAATTTTCTCTCTATAATAAATGAAAAAAGAATATTAATGGAGAGTAAAAACATTATAAATAGCTATTTATATTATGGAATATATAAAAGTGTCTTTTAACCACTAATACTTTGGGACAAAGAAATCAGAAAATAAAAGGATAGCTAACTACTTATATTTTTCTTATTTAGTTAATTGTGATAAATAAAATGAGAAGGAGAAAATTGTTTTTTCAAGTCCAATGAGTTGTCAAATATAGTAGTTAGCCTCCTCATTAATTAATAGCGGTACAGTCCTTTTCCTCAGTACAAATAACACCCAAGAAATGGCAGAGATATTGTTCGCCGTCTTCTATGTCATCTACTATATCATAAAATAAAATAATATATACTATTCGATTTTTTTAAAATTTTATTAATAAAATATATTTATAAAAATATATTATATATTCATCATCGATTGTGTAGAAGATCTAAAGCCCAAGAAAAGTATGCAGAGTGTAGGATTTTATACATATTTAAATAAACATCATGATTCCTGGAGAAGATGATGTATAAATTCACATTATAATCAACCTGGCAGGAAATGATTGGATTGAAGAAACCAAAGTTACATCAGCAAATAAAGTTTCAGACAGCTCATGATTTGGAGGGCTGTCTTCCTAATGAACCCTTTATATCCCTCGTTTTTCTATCCCTCTTTTTTCTTCTACGAAATCTTCTTTTGTCTTTACAGAACAACCATTAATCTATAACATCGCTGCTAAAAAGCTTGAATTGTTTTGCATCAAGAACTAACTTCCTTATCGAGGAAAATGAGCCCAGAAATCCTACACATGTAAAGGTTACAATGATAAAGATATTGATCCAATAGATGAGGGATGATCTTGGTGGTCTGTAAGTCACATTGTAAAGAAGCATTGGGAGGACGAAATCTAGAGGGATAAATCCAATGGCTCCTACAACTGCATTAATGTCCCCAAAGAACGGTAACATTGCTGCAAAGAACCCGCAAAATAACATATATAAAGTTCGAAGAATTATTCTTGGGATTAAGTTTCTTTTGGAGAAAATCCCTTGACTCACATCAGCTGATTTCTTCTCCATGATTTCATATGCTACTTGAGAATACACCTATATAGTCAATTTTAAAAAATTAAAGAAACAATGAGTTTCGCATGGTAATCTGAGGTTTTATAGGGAAGTGCATGAGCTTACCAGGCCAATGGCAAAGAGTTGGAGGAGGACAAACACAACTGCAAGGCCTAACACCCATGTTGGAGCCAATGCCGGCCCCTCATCGGGCATTAGGCTCTTGAGGATGTTTGAATTGGCTTTATTCCCAAATGCCCAATATCCAGAAACAGCAGCAGAGTAGAATGTCACAGCAATTACAGCATAACACATTGCAAGGCCTTTGACCATCTTTCCGGTGGCGGGCGGAGCTAGAGTTGCCTGTATTCATGGTCACAGAAAATGGACAATCAAAGAAGAATCATTACAAAAAAGGAAATCATCTTGTAGAATTCAGTGAACATGGATCAGAAGTTTTGCTATATTTAGAGCAGTTACAATGTCAAGCTCCTAAGCTGATACAGACAAATAAGTTGCTCATGTCCTGTTCTCTATGCAATATTTCATTTTTTCATCAAGTTAAAAGAACTTATGTAACCTGTATTTCCGGCAGTATCCCATTTCCATAAATGGCAGCTATGATTGAAATGGCAGTAAAGGCACTAAAAACTCTTGACAACTCTGAACTTTCTAAAGAATAATCCCTTGGAGGTGCATTCTTGGACAAACCTGCATGAAACTGAAATAATTTAGTTCACAAAAGGAGGCGACCAGAAATCATGTGGACCCCATGATTTTACGAATTGCTTTGCCTGATACATCAGTTTCTTTACAAGATATTAAAAAATGAGACTTTCAATTCATCCAAAAAAAAAAAAAAGGATGAAAGTCTTTCAACGTATAAGAAGGCGGCCAATACACCTGCAATTCGTGTGATGAGGCACATGTTTCTTTTTGCAACATCAAATGCCATTTTCTGTTTTCAATTTTCTTAAATAACATAAAGTAGAAATTATCAATAGTGGAAACTCTTTAACAGAAGCTGTAGAAAAGACAACAGTGGAGATGTGAAAGAAAGACCCACCAGCACCAATGCAGGCACCAACCACAAGGAAAGTGTAACCAAAGCTTAGAAGAAGTGAGACCAAGTTGATGTGTCTGAGGGAGTGGAAGGTTGGAAACTGAGAGAGTAGTATCATCACAAAAGTAACAATGGCTATAAAGTGATACAATTTCAGTGGCCCATGTGGAGAAAGGTCTGAGTACATGATCTTGAGAAGAAAAAAAAAAAAAGAAAATGTTATAATACTGTATGATGAGATAGAAAACAAGGTAAATAGCTCATAGGTATGATTCTCATATGAATTTACTCATATTCTGCAATCCGTGTAGTTCAGACCTACGAGTGAGAAGGAGCCATGAAAGACCATAAGCTTAGTAACTGAAAATTCGTTAACCAGGGCTTCTACCAATTTGATTTCAAAGATATTTTCTGAGCTCTTGTTCTTTTAATCATTTTTAACCTTCACCCTTACACATCTATCAATTATCATTACTCAAGATGTCCAAAGTTTCATATAGTGAAAGGGCATTCTTCAAGAGCTGCTCTTTGTTACCATGCGCTGTCTTTATTTAGCACTTTTTTAAAAAGTGAAAATTTTATTACTTTGTGACAAGAGATGGAGCCTCCAACAGAAAAGGAGAGATACAAAACTGGCTGTCTAGAAAATCAAGACTAATTAATGAGCATCTGACTATGGGATTATTTATAGCTGACGAATAACAGATGACTTCAAGAATATGAAGAGAGGAAATCATTTGATACATTCTTGGTATACCTGTAGGCATTGTCCTGCTAGCAGGATTGCTCCTATGCTAATCCCAGTATTGATGGCCGTCTGAATGAATATTACAAAATAATACATCCATCCAGATCCTACAAATTGAAAAACGATTGATAAAAATCAAACCTTTTCAGTATACACAACATCCAATATTTACCTAAGAATCAAAGTGCAGGGATCAAAGGCTTATACTGCAGTCATAGAAGGATTAAATGCTTCTGAATAATGCAGTCATGTGTGCAAATATAGAAGCCAGGAGTCGAGTATTTATCAACTTAAAAGAGAATTGACCACAAGAACACAAGCAATGAAATGCCTAAACTGGAACTATAAGTTCAACAAGAAACATTTAAATTTCACAAGGAAACCTTTGTTCACCATCTTTCTATTTTAATACTACTTTTAGTAGTCGAACTACGCTATAAAAAGAAAGTCTTTTTCCACCATACCCCTTAAACTCAGTTAACAACCAGACACTAGCTTCATTCAGTTTTCCTCATTAAGACCACCACTAAAAGAAGTAATTTTCCCTTGCACTTGTTTACAACATTCAGTCATTGTCTAGTTCTATCAGTCCAGTGAGGCAAAGTCCCACTTATAACTAGTACAAAAGGTCCCACCATTTTACGGCAAGGTGTCATTCAAGAAATTGAGCCCTACTAGCTTTTATTTGTTTGGACCTAAAATATAGACACATTCAAATATAAATCTACATATTACTTTAAAGACTATACCAATAACTATGTGTCAAAAGGAACTACTTATTATCAAATTTGTTGTTGACATATTATTATTCAAAAAAATCCCATTTTCAGTAATGGCATTAGACCGAAGCTGGGCCTGAATTTTTATTGTGGTTGGTAGGTCGTGAAATGGTCCCAATAAGTAACCAAATGAGATAGCACGAATAGTGAACAGAATCCAACATTTCAGAGGTTTGCCAAATACATAGTAGAAATGCAGCCATCAAATACATCATTCTCAAGGGATATTCTACTCATGTTTGCCACCGCAATGATCAAGATTGTTTCAAATATTTCAATTTGGTTAAATCCAGTTCTCAGACAAAGAATTCATAAGCCGAAATCTGTCCTTCAGTGTTCACAGATAGTAACTAGTGTGTTCAGAACTCATATCCCTAAAAAAAATTAAATCCCAAATAAGAAACATTTCAAGAAAGACTGAATCTAATATTCATCGAAGATAAGAAATCTAGTTTAACTCTTGCTTAAGAATTCAATTCAGAATTGTGAAGAAGCAGAATACTAAGCATCATTATTCGTAATTGCTAAAGACAAATGAAAAAAAAGAAATGTTTCCTATCCATCCTAAAAATAATAATAATCCTCTTTTACTTTTTAATTAAAGAAAATGGCAGACAAAAACTAGAATGTCATTGTAACAATGTAGAGAAACTTAGCTCTCAGAAAAAGAATAATGGAACAAGTCAAGAGTGACGGCGGACCAACCCAAGACATCAGCAGCGAGTTCCCGGAATCTTATGTGGCGACGTCCAGATTTCTCACAGTGCTCAAGAACCAAAGACATGAGATAGTAAGAGTAAAAGGTCACCACTCCCATCACCGTTAAACAGAGAAACCCCAGACCCCATCCCAGGCCTCGGAAAGCATAAGGTAAGGTCAGTACTGTTGGCCCAACTATGGCCGTCGTCAGATGAAACCCAGCATGCCACCATTCCCCTTCATAAAAAAAAAAATCTCATCTTTAGTATGATCTTTTTCAAATTTCACAACCGATCATCATAGCTTAAAAAATAAGGGAAAACAATCATTCCAGGGATACACAAAGAAAACCATAGAAAAAGTTCCTACCTTTTGATTCCAATACAAAAGCTGCCCCGGCGTCATCTACCCCGCGTGCCTCCGATGAATTGACAATTAGGGGATTTTCTGGCGGCATTTTTATGAACAGTAAGAACCCAAATTATATATCTCAAGATTTCGATTCAATGCATTAATTTTGAGCATATCAAGATTTCAATGCGGGACGGGTAAATAAAGTTTAAGAAAATGCAGGAGGCGTGGAAGCAAAAAAGAAGTAGGGAATTGGAAGGCTTTGCCGTCTCGGTCACGTTTTTCAGACAAACAATAATCATTAATATTTCATCATGAACACGCGCACGGAAGAAGCTGAAGGACAAGAAATGACAACTGAAAGATTGTTGTTTATGAAACTAGAAACTGGAAACTAATCTTGAGCTGAGTGCGTGTGAATGCGTGGACATTTGGAGGCTGGTAACCATTGGGTGATGGGAAAAAAATTGTGGATAATTATGAAATTGGATCTTTCATCAACCTTATGATATCAAGTTAAAAGAATCAAAAATGGTGTACTGCTCTGCTCTGTTGAAAGGGAACTGAAAACTTTTTCTTTGATTTGATTGGCAAGAAGAGAGGGCTTATATTCTAGAAAAAAGGAACAAAAAGCATAGTGCACCCCGCACATTAAAATAAATAAATATTTTTAAAAAAGTCAAAAAAAAAAGTTTAATGGAATTGGATGCCCAGAAAAAATGTTAAGGACCCTATTGTTTAGGAAATTATTTACCTAATCTAGAGTTGATTCTCAATATTTTTAATTAAAAGTACATGTTAGTATTTATTAAAGGGATAATTTGTTTTTCTTTATTTGAATTAGTAATAGAATTTGCTATTTTAATGAGAAGGAAACAGGCTGAAGTAAAGAATGCGCATAATTGGGCTGGAAGCTTTCAACGTATTCAGGAACTGTCAAGCAGCGGGAAAATTCTTGACGCGGTCCTTCTGAAATAATCTACACTGATCTTGTACAGCAATTTGAAATCAAGCTCTAGGAGCTAGTATTATCTACCATCGATTATACAATCGACATATACCATTATAAATACGAGCAGCTTGATGATTTGTGAAGTCAAGCAAGTGAGAGTGAAAACAGAAAGTGAGTCGTGTGCAGTGTGGTGGAAGCTGAGTGTGAGTGATCAATTGAAGTGCATGATTAGTGCTTGAGGGATCTCCTGTATAAATATTAAAAGTTTGAGTGCTGTTTTCCTTCCCTTCATTTCTAAATTAATTTCCTTCCTTTCCAAATATATCTCCCTCGACAGAGAGAGGCATCATTTTGGACATTGATAGTCAAAGTGTTGCCCCCACGGAAAGATGTGTTGGGGAAGATTGAATCAGCCCACAAATTCGCATTATATTTGAAAGGAAAAAAAAGGAGGGAGAAAAGGGAAATGTGGGGATTTCGTTTTACATGAAATAAATTGAAGTGGCAATGGAGTTTTTGGCGAGAAAAATTAAGATTGTGGACTGTGGGAAGAAAGAAAAAGAAATTCTTGGTAACTAGTTAGAAAAACAAAAATGGTTTCAATCCCAGAAAATGAATTCTTTTAATAGCAATAGAAGTTCTTGTTCTTGGTTAAGACTAATACAACTAGAACCTGCCGAAATGAAATGAAAATACTTGAAAAATTGTGGATGTTCAACAAAATCAGTTGAACACCATTTGTCCGACCGATCCCAGCTTTCAACTTCCTAGTTCTTTTCCTTCTCTGCTAGAGATTTGTTGTATTCCTCCAATTCCTTCTTGTATGCCTCCATGGCTTCTGCAGCCTCGAGATTCCATTTTTGTTTCCCTTCATCACTCAGTTCTTTCCATTTCACTGAAATGAGTGCATTAAGGGTAGAATTGCTGATTCCTGACCTCTCTTCAGACAGTGTCTTCCTGGCCTCCTTACTGCAGCGTTTAAAGAAAAAGAAACTTTGTGTTAAGAAGAACCCTTTTCTTGGTTTTGATTCAACTAGCAACTTAAACTGACCTGAACAAAAAGAACGAGGATGCTGGCCTCTTTGGCTTGTTAGGATCAACAGCATCCTTATCATCCTTTTGCTTCTTCTTTTGACGATTCTCTTTTGTTTTCTACATTACCAACCAGCAAAACCAAAGGCATTTTCAATTAGCTTTGTAATATGTAAAAGCAATGAGGGTCTTTTTTGATTACTAGGATAGAAAGGAAAGATTTGTTACCTTAATCAGGTTTTCTGTTTTCTCTTTCTTTCTAAGCAATTGCAAAGCTTCCTGCTTTTGAAGTTTCATTATCTCATCTTCTTCCTTCTTTAGGTTAGCAGCTTCCTCGTATTTCTTCTGCTTATAAAGATCCATTTCTTGCTTGTATTGTTCCTTATTCTTGTTTGCCATCTATAAACATTTCAAATTCAAGACATTTTAGAAGATTAGAATAATACGAAAGAGGACTAATTCCAATGAAAATCTTTGGGCATGACTCACCTCTTCATAGGGTGCTTTTTCCTTCTCTGTCATGTTCTTCCATTCTTCACCTGTGATCTTTGCAACCTACCATATTAAAACAAAATTTGTAACTTTAGCACCTTGAGCAAATGGCCTCATCACCATTATAAGCAATAAACTAAATCTAGACCTTCATGGGTTACCTCAAGAATATTCTTGTTCTCTGCCAGCAGTGTGGAGCGTCGCTCATTGGAAAACAGGAAAAATGCACTCATTGGTTGTTTTGGTTTCATTGGATCTTTTTCTTTCCTGTGTAACGAAGTGAAATTAGTTCAAGAAACAGTAATTTTATATGCAAAAGTATACCTCAAAGAGTGGTGGCATTTACTTGGGCTTTTTGTTATCTTTCTCCGCCTCCTGTTTGAACTGAAGATATTGTTCAAGCAACTCCATAGCAGTCTTTTGCTTCTGCTCTTCCTCCAGAAGTTTCATGGCTTCATGTTCTCTCTTCTCATTTCCAACAATTTTCAGATAAGCTTCTTTCTCTGCTTGATATCTCTCCTCATAAGGTTTTTTCTCTTCTGGGCTGACTGTCTTCCATTTTGCCCCCAACAGATTTGAAATGTCCTTGAATTCTGCATCAGGATTGGCTTTCTTCACCTGAAATGTCAGATTTGGAATCAGAAATTTGACTACTCAAATCATCACCAAAGTAATGATCAAGAATTTCACAAACGATTCTGAATATCTTCTCTCAGAACAATCTTAAATTAGAGTGGAGAGCAGGTTTTTTAACTTACCTCGTTCCATTGATCCTTACACCACAGAGCATAGGGAGGAGATGGCCTCTTCTTGGCAGGATCTGCCGCCTTCTTTCCCTTCTTTTCTTGCTCTTTCTCTGCGAAAGCTTGCACAATTGGAAAGTTCTGGAAGTAATTCAACAGATCAGATACGACTCAACAAGAAAAGAATTTATCATTTCACCAATCTATCTAAGAAAACATAAAATCAAGAACTAAAAGAGATAAATTAATTTTCCCCCCAAAATACCCAACATTTTAGGTAATAGGTTGAGAATAATTACAGGAAAAAAAAATTAGGTCAGATTCCCCAATCTCAAGCGGATCTATATTTTCTTTTAAAGACACCATCAAGTAAACGAGAAAACAGGAATGAAACTAAAAGACTCACCACGGTAGGCTTAAACTCCTTGACTTTCTGCAATTTCTTGAGTTCCATGTGAAGCTTTTCTTTCTCTTCCTCCTTTTGCTTCAGGGCTTCATCTTTGACCTTTAAGAGTTCCTCAGTCTGTTCCTTCTCAAGCCTCAGTTGCTGAAGCTTTTCTTGCATTTCCTGCAATTCTTTCTCGAAAGACATTTCCAGTTGTTGCTTAGCTTTCGATGCCCCTCTCTTAGATTTTTTCTGGGACATAGGCTGCGAGAGGCTTTCATGATTCTCTTTGCTAGCAGAATCCTCCGGAGGCAGGGCAACCGGAGAGGATTGAGAAACTGCTCCGGCCAAAATGTTGGCCTCGCTTGATGATGGGTTTTTCTGCTTCAAAACCTTTCTGGACTTCCCTTTCTTCTTGGGAGCAGGATTAGACACAATACGCATTTCGGCAACAGCAGCCATTGTTGATTGAAAGTATAACAGAGAAGTCGAGAGAAATTGTTAATAGTTGAGACCCCTCTGATGAGGAGCTTTATAAAGAGAACTAGGGTTAGGGCAGTGGGCATTCCTCTCCAACGGTTACAATTTCAAATTCAAATTCGGTTACCGTTGGTGGGTTTCACTGGGTCAGTGCCCATAGGGAAGAAATGGCGCCTGAGGCTAAATATGCCCTTTCATCTTCTTCATTTTCCATTTTTGTCATTCATTTATATATTATATTTTTTCCCTTCTCTTTTAAATATCATTATTCACAATAGTGTTTAATCTTTTAATTTTGTTTAAAAACAGACAATTTAATCAGAGATAAAGAGGTAAATCATGCAGTGGCAACACTATCTTATAGTTGGAGTCTTAACTCTTGGGGATAACTAAATTTTCTTCCAAAATTTTTTTTAAAAAAAAAATCTTAGAACTTAGTATTATAATATCATTTGAACCCATATCCTTCAATTTTTTTCTATTGTAAGGCAATTTCCACCCAAATTATTTGTTAGCTTATACCCCTCCAAGTTAAAATTAAATGTCTACATTTCTACCTTAAATTATCTAAAAATAAATGTTTTATTCTTCAAATTAATTAAAATTTTATTAAGAAATTGATATAGTTAAATGTAAAATAAAATAATTCAACTAATTTTATTAAAATTTGTATAAATCAAAATAAAACATTTAATTTCAGATAGAAGGTACTAAAAAGAAAATTTTTTTAAAAAAATTATACCACTTATTTATGTATAATATTCATGAATAAAAATTTTATATTGAAATCCATTACAAATGAGATACTATAGTTTTCAATCATTCTAATATAATTTAATACTCCTTAAATAATGGAAATAGCACTAACCACCCCCCGGCACTCATCCCATAACTAAGGTCCTCTTTTGTAATTTTCAGTTGCCCTCCTGAGTCCAGAGCACAGCGAGTTCCCCCACTGGTGTGATCCTCTGTTTTACAATAAACTCCTGCTACACAGCTCAAAATTTTCCCATTGGAGGAAGATCGGAAACAGCAGAGAAAAAATGTAGAACTGTAATATATTGGAATCAAATGGTAATCTTCCAGCATCTATTCTACAACAAGAATACAAGAAATCAAGGCCTTCTGAGAGCAAATTTAGAGTTCTCCCAGCTCAAATGATAAACTCAATTTAGTGTCAGACCAGGCAGTGTGAATAAAAGGTTTGATGCTTTGGTGAACAGGAAGAGTATAATATTCACATCATGGACACAAAATTGCCCACCATTCCCTCTGTAGCAGCATCATGGTGATGACAACTTCTTTCAAGAATTTACCACCATCTCCATTAACAGATCATTCCAAGAATCTATAGGACCAGGCAAACACCAATGTAGACAGTCATTAATCACTTTAGCATTCTTGTCCTCTAAGAATGGTTGGAAATGTCGATATGCGCCTGGATGTCCATCGGGCCTTAACAATGAGAGAGAAGTGATATCAAAAAGTTTGAGATTTACTCCTTTCTCGGAAGCTTTTGCCGATGCATTCTTGAACTCTTCTAATTCTATATGTCGCAGAATTTTGACCAACTCATTGAGAGGAAACTCGCCTTCCTTCACTGGTTCTGTTCTGTTGCAAAGTCCACCACTAAACCACTCACCAAATTCGAAGTGATCGGGAGTGGAGGTCCTATAAAAGATCATACCCTTGTCATGAGACTCAGTTATGTACTTAAAGAAATTCCTAAGGACCTTCCGGTATGCAAAATCAAACCCGAGCTCACTGATGTTACTCTTTTTACAGTAATGGCAGCCCATAATTGCATCATTCTCATAGTAGATTGCTGCTTTGACATACCATTTACCACTTGAAAACATGACGTAATCCAAGTTTCTGTAATGTTCAGTCCAATTCATGTCAAGCTTGTCAAGATGCAATTCAACCTCAGATGAAGCAACTCCATTGTAATCTTCAAATATCGTCGCTTGAGCAAGGAAAGGAGCCCAGATAACGGAAATGGTGAAATTGTAAGAAGGGAAGAGCCATTTCCTGGATTTGTAGTCCTCGTCATGATATACTTGAACAGCTTCTTCTTCCTGAAAAGGCAAAGTAACTCAGAATAATTGGCCAACTGCTTGGGAAACGTTTCAACAGATTCAGATCTAATAAGAATCCTTATTACCAGTATCAACAATTAAACAAACCAGATCAAAGAACAACTGCATGCATGGAAAAGAAAAATGCAGACCTCTAAAAGGGACCATTAGATGATTATCAAGGAAGAGAAGAGATAGGAACTCCAATTGCCAAATGGAAACTGACAACAAAGAGAACAGGAAAGGCAACTGAAAACTGATCCAATGTCAACCAACTGTGATCCAAAGAACACCAGAGGCAACTTTTTCAGCCCTCACTTTTGTATGCAATATCAATCAATGAAAAACATCTATTTTACCATAAAAGATGGACGTGACATGTGAGTGAGGTGCTAATACAGTTTTGACGCAGGACGGAAAAATATGGTGGGGAAAATTATAGAACCTCAACTGTAAACAACTTCACTCGAAAGCTTTTTTTAAGAAAAGGGAGAATCAAGAATAAAACGACAATATTCTTGAGATACTATGAGACAATACCTTGAGTTCACAAGGAAAGAGATAAAACCCTGAAAATATTATTGAAAACAAATTCTGCTTTTAGCTCTTAGGCATTCATCCTTATTTATAATACTAGAAGTTCTATATTCCTAATCAGACTAGGAAATAGAATCCAAGTAAACTACTAAAGCTAAGTATTGTTCCTAATTAGACTAGGAAACAAAAATTAGGTAGAAAATAATAAAAAAATAAAACAAGTTTCTAAATAAAATTCTATCTAATTAGGGAAATAAAATTATTAAATAATCTAGATCTTGCTTGTCTACTTGTTCTGCGTCAAGTTTGAACTTTATAATTAATTCAATCAAAGATTAGATATCTATCATAAACTTCCATACCAATTAAACTTTTGTTATGGCCTTCTAGAATGAGCAAATGAGTAAACAAACACCAATGAACCATTCATTTGTAACTAATTTATAAAAGAAGCACTTGGACAAAAGTATGAGCACAATAGGAAAGAAAGAGAACTAGAAGAACACAGACAAGATGAACAATAAAGAGACCTAGCATAAACACCAGTGCAGAGACTTGAAACAAGTCTATTTATATTTAAACTGAAATAAAATAAGGGTTGTGGAAATTCCTCCTATGAAGTGCAAAACAACAACTATTAACTGTGTTTGTTGCCATATCTTCGGCAAGCTATTCAGACAGAGAGCAAGTCATGCATTTTAACACTTGCCAATATATTGCTTAAATATAAGAAATATAACCCAATAGATATTTTGGAGTTCTTGGGATCCCTATCCAGCAAATCAAACTAGAGCATCATATTGTTGGATCCATATTTATCCTGTTAGCTGGAAAAAAATAAAAATAAAAATAAAAATAAAATAAAATAAAAAAGCCAGCATAATTCAAGAAAAATATCAAACTACTTGTCATTTCAAAGGAAAAGAGACAGCATATGATTTCCTCCCTGCCAAAAATGAATTGTAAATTTTGTTTAAGGACGAAAACAGAAAAACTTGATTCTTGAATTTAAAGAACTGGAAGATGCATGAGAATTATTAAATAAGTTGAAACTCATCAAAGTCCTGTGAATTTTATAGAGAAGTTTTAGAGGAATGCAAAGATAAAAATTTATGCTTAACCGCCATGTATACCAAACATATGCTACATAATGCAATGATTTTTACATGTTTATCGAACACCTTCAATGCAACACTCACTTTGTTAGGTAATATATGTCCCAATCTTTCTTAATGGTCTGTAGTGATAAATCACTGATCATTTCATGTATAACAATGAGAGATAGTTCGTTGAGTATAAAAAGTCCAACTTGAACATAAAATTTAAAATTTAGGGACTTGAATGTAAAATACAAAAATTACCACTAAAGAAAAGTGTGAGGAAGTATATAAACAAGAATATCAACTCTCAATACAAAATATAAGTTTGTGAGGCAACATCTAATTCATTCATTAATTCTATTGTAGGGTCAATCGTTTACCGTGGAGAGTATGCAAATCAATGACTGAACATGGTTACGTGATATGGAATCACCGATCAACCCCCATGCCTTGTTTCTCATTAGCTCAAGGAATCTTTTAGGATTCAATTGAGGCAGCTCACATCCTCGTGGATTCCACCTCCAATAAAGATAGCCAGTATCTGGCCGGCCATTTGTCATACAATTCTGATGTCCTTCAATCCATTTACAGGTGTCATTAGTGTAAACTGGACCATCCGGATTAGGAATCCAATCCCCAATGAGGAGATCACACTTTCCTGCATTTTCCATTGCACTACGTCATCAACCTGATAATTACATCGATATCTTTTTGAACACATCCCCAAAAACAGAGGACTTAAAGGTGGAAGAAGAAAACAAAACAATAAAAGAAACTGACGTATTTAACCGCCGTATATGATCAAAACAACCAATTGTTTTCACCTGAAATCCGATGGAAATGGAGAAACATTCCTCTTTTAATATAAGTTAAACAACCTTAATTTAGGTCACAATCCTTTCCTTTTGACCGCAACAACCCAGAAATGCTGCCCATTTGTCGATTTACATTGCAAAATAACAAAATCCTAGGAAAAGCACGAGACAACACCAAGAAGGAAATAGCCGATGCATTTAAATTAAATCTAGCTCACATTTCATGAATCAAATCAACAACTTGGAGCAAATTTCACAGAAAAAAAGATTCAAACTTGAGTACCTTTAGGATGGGTGGATTCTATATTTTCTGGGAGACTGAGATTAACCGGAGGTAAAGGAGTATTAGCTCCACCGAGATTAACCGGAGATGGTGCAGAGTTCGCTGCACTCGAGCCACCCTTTCGCTGAAAAGGAACATCTGACTCGAGCGAAAATCCGTTGGATCGGTAGAAGATTAGCCTAAAAGCAAGACCCACCAAGAGAATCGACACCCACAACTTCAAAACCAAGTAATTGTACTTGTGCAATGGCCACCACCAAGATTTCCAACTGAACAAAACTTTCTTCATCGTCCCGGTCATTTCTCCCTCTAAACAGGACCCTCTCATCTTTTCCGAAAAAAGAACACCTCTTACAGTTCAGATTGTAACTTTTATTATACCTAACACACAAAACGGCTCTCTCGAGGAATCCCTTTTGGGATGTAAAAAGAAGAAATTTCAAGGACAAGAAAAACTGGGGTCGGGTGTTCTTGAATCAACTCAGCTACCGACAAAGGAATAACGATATTGCGGGGCAGTGTCAGCGGCCCATGGGCAAGATGCAGTGAGTATTGAAAGGCGGTGCTGCACCACAAGCTTTGTCTCCATTCCCTGCTAATAAATAGAAGTACCATAGAAATTTATTCATCCCAGATCTGAAAGTATGCCCCTTCATTTTCTTTTTGAAGTGGACACATGGTTCTGAAATACATAGAACTTAAATATCAATTTTTTTTTTCTTATTAATAACTATAATTATTTTTTTTGAATAGTTTTCACGCATCTTGATAATTCACTTATCCAAAGGATGTTAGTGTTATTCGAATTCGTCACTTCACCCATTGAAATATATACAAAGATACAACTATAATTATCTTTATTTATTGTATATGAGATAGAATACAAAATGTTTGGTTGGGTGGAATGGGGATTCATTCCATCTCAATTCTTAAGAATAATACTCCTCGGTTATTATTTATAAGTTACTAAGTGGTCATTTTAAAAAAAATTAAGAAAATTTTTTTTTTCTTAAAATGTTTCTATATATATTAATAAAATAATAATAATTACTTATATTTAGCGACAATAAAAGTTAGCTCAAATAATTTATATTTAGTGATGTGAGAGTAATTCTATTGTTTGGTTGTTCTAAAAAAAATCAAAATTGTAAGGCCTTAATAGCAATTATGGATAAGGCCTTAATAACAATTCCAAAATAAAATGCAAATCCACATACATAACTAATTGACTGGGAAAAAACTACACTGCACCCTTACTGATAGTTCCTAGTCGTTGAAAATCTTTCCTCAGACCCTTGCAAGGACAAATTATGATATATATAAAACTGGATAATTCTCCTCCTTCAAGTAAACTTTTGAAGTTGAGTTTAGACCCAAATCTACTTTTAACATATTTTCTTTTTTTTTTTTTCCTCTTCTTTCTAAAGTGAGTTACTCTTTCTTCCGTGTCCATTTGTTAGTATAATAATAGCAGTTATATGAAAACAGAATTATTATTACAATCAGAACGGATCTTTTTGAGTTCTTAATCACTGATTAGCTGATCATGCTTTGATTCTTTGAGTGCCTCATTGTGGTTAGTTTTTGATTAGGTGAGTGATTGATGGTTGAGAAGGGATGAGTCCACTTTTGCAATAATAAATATGCACTTTTTGGAATAATAATGAAAACCAGTGTCTGCCCAATTGTGGCTGATTCTTGAAAATGGAATTCCCAATCAAGGGTACATTTTTTGTTTAATATATATAAGAAAGAAAACTATAATTATAAATAAGAATGATAAAATTTCAAAAATATTTTAAATATATTACTTATGTTTCCATTTACAAGTCAATTATAATGATTTTATCAATATCAAAAAAAAATTTTCCCCCCAAAAATGTCCCCATGAAGATCAAGAATATTAAAAAAGGAGAAAAAAATATTTTTTGAAGAGAATGAATTATTGACAATAACTTATAATTAAAGGGAAAAAAATGAACTCTAATAATTTATAATTAGAGACGAATGGAGTAATATACCATACCCGGGACCGGGAGTAAATAAAACTTGACTTGGAATGCCACGAGCAGGACGAGTAGAAGCGTCAGCCAGACGAATCATCCAACCATGATTTCATCTTATCAAATGCAGCTCTTTTACCACTAGAGGAGTTCTTGAGTGAATCTAGAACCCTTAGTTTCACAAATTCTTTTTTCAACTTTTAATTCGCAAAAATTGAATTTATGTAAGAATTATTCCTATCATAAACACTTAACAAAAAGGCGTAACATGAATGAGATTACTGATAAAAAGTTTTGATTTTACTGAACAATGAGTTAACATTCCTAATTGAACCATCATTTTGGGACCAGTGTTTCCAAACTGATGTCCAATGTCCTAAACTATAAGGTAATGACATATTTAATAAAAGAATAGCATAACATAATAACTCACACAACAAATTACAGATGAGCAGCAGGTGCACCATCCATCCACCAGCAATGCACATTACAACTATGTTACAGCTAAAGAATCTACAGTTTTTGCAGTGATTTTGGAACTTTCATACCGAACCCATGCTTTGCCTTCTGAACCCTGTTAAAAGATAAACAAAAGAGACCAAATTTCAACCCATTGAGAAAGATGAAAGAGCAGAAAATTTCTTCAGCAGAAAACCAGAGAAATCAAGATTATGAACATTCTATTTAGCTAATATTAGAAAAGCAGGAGGCTGTCGACTAAAACGAATCATGGGGTTTCCTATAGATCATAGACCGATGCTGTTTTGAGCCACAGAACACTTGTTTTATCTAAAGTTTTCCGATTTCTCATGTTTTCCCATATTTACAAACAAGGAAAGCCAAACCATACTGCAAAATTCAATAAACAGACATATCCTGCTCAGATTGCCAAATGTGGGAATATTTGCTCTCATCACATCATTATTTAGATAAAAAGGCACCTTGATTTTGAAATGGATGATACGGGAAATTTTTAGATCACTGGTTTTGCCAGGATACAGCAAGTAAAACCAGCAAGAGAATACCAACACTCAGGCATCCAAATGGGGTTAAAGTCTTTTTCTAAATCATAAATGAAAATGGAAGGCCTGAGAAGATCACGTTAAGTGTAATGCAGTGCCTTGTTCTCAAACTAACTATCACTGATCTTCTAGTTCTACTGGCAGGTTTGGAAATACTCAGCAGAGGCTCATAAGAAAGTCAGGGAACAACATATATAAGTTAACTGCCTATCCTAGTGCAGTAAACTCTTGTCAATTTTCTTTTCTAAAAGCCTAGATATCAGCTCTCATGAAAGAAAAAAGGACACCAGTATATTCCACAAAGCAGAAAAACTTACGTTGGGGCAAGTTTGCCAAGACTATCTAGTTCTTCGCCAGTGTACTCATCCACAACTCTCCCAGAAATTTCAATGAGATATGACTTCTGTCTTGTTGTGGAGAGACCCCTGCTGACAAGCAAATCTAAATCTTTCTGGTGAAGTTCCCGCCCATTAACAAAAACTCCAGTATTTCCACAAGAGCAATCTTGAGGCATGGGGTAATCAAATTCATCAATATTTGGCTGCAAAACAGTTTACACCGCCATTAATCAATCGATATGCACCCTTTTTCTGTATCATACAAAAATCATTCACTCTTGGAATGTTAAAAAAAAATACAATACTGTGGCAATAGGTTAGTGATCCCACCGGAATAATACCAAGGCACGGATATCCCATCACACCCCAAAATCCAGCTCGAAAATCATACCTACAGCAAAAATGTAGCAGAAAATCCATGTTCAATGCTTCATCATTAAAAGAAGAAAGTGGAAAGCAACTAGAGCAACTTGAACTATTACAAGGATGGTTTAAAGTTTGGCACAAACTTTGGATTTTCTAGACCCATAAACACTGAATCAGGATAACAATGAACAACACACAAGCAAATTGAAGCAGTATGATGTGTATTCACATTGACTTACCAATAGTCTCCTGGCTGAACAGGCCCAGCAAGCTTTTCCGCCTTCTTAACTACCCGATCTGGTATAAAGTGCCCATTAACAGAAATATTTGATCTTCCCCTCTCTGTTGTCTTACTTGATCTGGAGAAGTCTCCAAAGCTCCTCTTTATTAGGCCAACTAAAAATGACTCAGCTCCCTTGTTCGTCCTTGGTTGATCTTCGTCCTTTCTTACGTCTACAGAATCATGAGAAACAACAGTACTGAAACGATCATTGTAGGAGACATCCATCTCAGTTGCCACCACAGCATCCTTTAGGGAGTTTTGTCGAGATATTATCCCATCTTGAGCATTCTTATCTTGATCAATACGCTTGCTGTTCCCATTTCTTTGCATTATATCAGAAGAAAGATTATCAGGATACTCCTGGAGAGGTGACTCTGGAAGAGGTAAACAAGATTCATCCTTTGCAAAATGAGAATCATCTTTCCTTGGAATCAAATCATCTGGACTCTGCTCATCCTCACAAGAACTGGAAGAGGATGAGTGAAGATCCTGTCCCACACCAGGTGCACCAAAATTGGGTCTCTGGTCTCTTAAAGATGGATCAGATTCATCATCCGCCAATTGAAAGTCATAATTAAAATTCTCATATTCATTAGAGGTGTTCATGGCACAAGTATCTGAGAAATCAGTAGAATTTCGGAAAATTTCAACTGGCATCCCATTCACAGTGGCAGCAATGTTCAGTGCGACTGGCTCAGTTTCCACAGGAACTGAAAGAACCATTCCTTTTCCCTCGATTTTAAATGTAAGTATGGAAGAACAGGCCCCACATTTCATTTTCCTATGGCTTTTCTGCACTGTCATGATTTTCCTTGGCAGTTTCAGCAACCCCCAGCAACTACAGCATGTTATAAACGGAGCACCACCAGCAACAGGATGTAAAACCCGTGCATTCCCATGGGCTACCAAGACCTTCTTTAAATGGCGACGACCAAATCCACCAGTTTCTCTACCAAGATCACTTGAACTTCTTGTGAGGGGCTGTCTATCACAAGAGTGTGGTTGCTGAAGATTGGCACCATCAGACATGTAACCCTGTAGACCATATGGAACAGGATTGGCAGGTGGGTATGGAATGCGATGCATGTAATTGTTTCCTGCATTTTGACTGCTAAAATTTGGCGGCTGCATTTTAGGAGCATGCCAATTCTTGCTCAAACAATGCAAACAAGAGCAAGCAGGCTGGTGAAAAAAGGTTTCATGAGGGTGTGAGATGAACAGATCTTGATTGAAATCCATGTAGCGACCTGGAAGATGATCATAATCTGATTCCTGGAAGTACTGGTGGTGTGGTAGCTGATGGGAAGACCTTCGGGGCACTTGTGGCTGATAGGCATCAGCAAATCCTCGGTATTCTTGCATGCGGTTTGTTAAAGGGTAAGGTTCTTGAACAGTTGAACCATGTCTATCCATGAAAGGATAGATATGACCATTAGAAAAATATGGAGGTCTTGCAACATGCTTATCGGGGACAAGAGGCTGTTTATTTACACCATAAGACATACTTGCACCTTCTTGGACAAAAGCAACTTGTCTGGCATAAGCCTCAGGAGGAGCTGCTGGAGGTATCCTCCGATCATGAAAACCCTTTTCCCTTGGTTTATCTGAGGCATCATAAGATCTGCTAATTTGATCAGCCAACTCATTGAGCTTTCGAAGAAGTTCTGTTCGATCATTTTCCAGATTTTTGACCCGAGCAATGCCATCCAAATGATCGCCATATCTCACATGGTCACCATAGCTATATAGAGAACCTCTACCATAGTTTGAGGGTCCTTCATCGGGGTATGGAAATTTAGCAAACCTACTTTGTCCTTGAACAACATTTCCATTAGCACGTGATGCTGAGCTAGGTTTGTCCACAACATTCTGATTTGGAGCTGGCCTTGACCTCAATGCCCATGCGAAAGGATCTTCTCCAAGGCTGTTATCATTGTCTGAATTAGAATGTGGGGGCCCTTTGCTGTTCAAGCCAGAATTAATACTACCACGATCTGAATTATCATTAGAAGCCTTAGAAGAATGCCTATACTCATCATCAGCGATTCCAACTTTGCCATTTTGATCATTCCTTGGACCAATTTTCTCTGTTCCCCATCTAGATCTATAAGGTCTAGCTGAAACAACCTTATCCTCAGTTGCTCCAGAGGAATCTTCCAGATGTCTTTCAATTTTAATAGGTTCAATCCCGTTACTTTCCTCCATTGCTTTGAAATCACTGACTAAACCAGTATGGGCATCGCCTTCTCTGGATACCCCTATACTCTTCTCATCAGATAGCCCTGATATTTCATCATCCAAAAGTCCTTTGTTTTTGGCTGTACATAAAAAACAACCACAATTTAACCCCTTAAATTACTCAAATAAGAAGAAATTGAGAGAATAAAAAATCGCCCAAATACACAAAATGTCCATATTAGAACTCAGAAACTCGCCAAACAACAACTTATAAGTATATTTAACAGCAAAATTACAACTAACAGATTCATATGAACACATAAGCACACAAAGAAAGAAAGAGAGAGAACGGCACCTCGCAGAACAGCACCACAACCACCACACTGGTAGACAGAGAAGTCAGTTGGCTCGGGAAGAAGATTTTCACACTGGGGACAACGAACCAATCGAACTTTATCAACTTCTGCCATGTTTCATCACCAATGCTCCAAGAAGAAATTTCTTGTAGCTCGCAGGAAAAGAAATTTGAAACAAACCCAAAACAAAACTCAGACTTTCATACGAGAACAATTGAATCCCACCTTCTATAGCTCAAAATTAACACAAAACTCAAACTCTAAGACAAGAAAAGCAAAACCCACTTCCCCAAAAACCCAATATTCACATGAAACGGAATAGACAAACAAACAGAACTTGAAGTCATTAATCACATCAAATCATGGTCAAAGAAACAAAAACTGTAAAAAGGAAGAAAATGAGAGGTAAAAGAATCACGGTTAAAGACGATTGAACTGGCCTAAGAGGACGAAAAGAAATCATTTGACTTGTAGAGAACTGTTGGTCGAAACCGAGTCATTCTCTACAAAACAACAACAGATTTTTCTCACCTCCCTCTTGTCCCGTAGTACTTAACCTTTCTCCTTTGGGGGTCTTCTTCTGGAGAGAGAAAAACAAAAGCAAGAAGGCTCAGAAATTTCCGTTTCCCTAGAAAAGGGAAGGTTTGGATTTGGAGGGAAGGGAATATGGTCTACACGATTCCCGACATTTTTCACTTTTATGCAAGAACAAACAATAGAAAAAGAAAATTCTTTTGTACAAGAAAATAAGAAAAACATTTGGGGGAATAAAGGAGACCCCTTTGGAATGCGACGTAGTTTCGTTCTGGAAATCATGCATACGATGTCGTTCGCTTATGTTTTTGGTATTTTCCGGTGAAACGAGTAAAGTTGCTTTGACAAAAGCTAAAGAGACAGAGAACTGGAACTGACTGAGCTGTTTCTTTTTGACAAAAAGCAGTCAGCATATGGATGCCGTTAAAAGCCTTTCTCCCTTCTATTTTTTTTCAAAAGTAAATTAAGGTATTTGCCTTCCATTTTCAAATTAGGGCTTATTCTTATCCATGTCATCTCCACATCTGCTAATCCTTTTTTATATACACATATTCTCTTACAGATCGAGTAATATATATTAGTTTATTGATTGATATAGAAGATAATGTAGAAAAAAATATTAGAATATCAATAATCTATTCTTTCCAAAGTATTTAAGTGTTTCTCTAATAAAATGTAATTATCTGAAGTGTTCATTTTAGAAAAATAAATTCATCAGTTGTAACCATAATTTAATTGTTTAATTTAAAATTTTGAGTATAAATTTGTACTTTTTTTGTGTGTTTAGAGCTAATATTTACTAAACTTAAATTAAAAAAAAATAATTGGATCATAAAAAGATACATTCATATCTACAAATTAAATTAAATCTGAAAATAATAAAATTGAAAACCAATTTTTTTTTAATTAAAGAGAAATGTGATGCTTAATGTAAACTATTAAAAATGCTTGATATTTAAACTATTTTCCAATTTGATAAAAATAACAATTTGAAATGCTAAACACTCCCTCCATCACTATTTATAAATCATTAATAATCATTTTATCAAAATTACCATAAAAAAAAAAACTTTTTATAATATAACCAAACTAATAATAGTGACTAGATGAAAAAGAAAGAAAGAGAGATAAGCATAATATAGTAAAAAAATCATTAAAATACCTATTAACCACAATTACTTATAATTAATGATTAAGAAAGTAAATTCAAATAACCTATAAAGAGTGACCAAGGGAGTATTTAAATTATTTTGATAACATTCAAATATCATTCTTTCTTTCTTTCTTTCTTTTGCAAATGTGCTCGGTGATCTAAATTTATACTTCGTAATTTTCTTTTTCTTACAACATTATATATCTGTACATGGGTTTTTTTTACGTAAAAAGATATGTCTTTTTTTTTTAAGGGTAATATTTTTTTATGGAGAAATATTCTAAATCTATTCATTCATAATATATAGCTTTATTTAATGTAGAAAATAATTTAGAACAAATTTTTTACCAGACTTTCTATTTTACACATATATATATATTTAAAGTAAGTTTCCAAACTTGAAAAAACTTCAATTTTTTCATTAATTCTCAAATTTGAGGTATGTCACTTCACCTTTGTTCTTTTTTATTTTTGAAGTTTAATAAATTATACTTCCTCTATCACTAAATATAAGTCACCAGTTATCATTTTGTAAAAATTAGGGAAACTTTTTTTTAAAAAAAAAATGTCCTCTAGTCACTTTTTCAAAATTTTGAACATCAATTCAGAAGCATATCATAAAAGGGATAATATACATATGAAAAAACCTTTAAAAAATTAATTAATTAACAACAACTTGTAATTAATAATCAGAAAAATTAGTTAAAATGACTTATACTTGATGATAGGAGAGTATAACAAATATTCTAATATAAATGAATTCATTTGACCTTTTCGATTTGAGAGAGTAATTAAATAATAAACCTAATTTAATGGACCTTTTCGTTTTTCAAAATGTAACTAAATAAATAATATATTAGAGGATAAATTTATAAAAAAGGACTAATTATTATTAAATAATATTCCTAATTCATTGGACTTTTTTTTTTCAAAATGTAAATAAATAAATTATATATCACATAATAAATTTATATAAAAGACTTTTCACATTTTACTATATATTTTTACAATACAACAATAAAAATTTCAATTAAATATATATTAAATAATATTTTTAAAGGATATAACCAAATATCAAATATAAAAAAATATACATATATATTATACCCGCGGTTTCACAGACTAGTTTGCTATAACTCGAATGATGATCAGAATAAAGGCATATATAAGAGAAATGATTTGTGGTAAGTAATATTTGAAATTCTTAAACCATGTTTCTTGTGTAAAGAAGTAATATTGGATCATTTGTCAAATCTGGTTAGTTTGATGGTAAGTAGGAACACTTGATATCGAAAGATTTCGAGTTCGAAAAGTGTCAAGAGTAGATAGGGTGTTACTGTTGAATCTTAAAGGAAGGGGTATGGGGAAAGTTAGGAAAGAGGAAGGAGTGGGTGTTAAAAAAAAAGGGTAATATTGGAGTCTTTGTTCTAAACAAGGAAACCAATGTACATGCAATATTCTCTCTCCATTCCATTATTGGTTACTTACACGTTTAAATACAAATAAATATCAACAAATTTTATTTTTAATGGTATTTTGATTAGTTCGTATTCACATCGACTGTTCTACTAAATCTATAACTCATCAAAATTAAAATATACAATAAAATCAAATCAAATTCAATATACTTAGATTTCACTTTCGAACCACACAATCATATCGGTAGATACTTTTTTAAAAAGTTTAAAAGACAATTATAAATGTTTAAAAGTGGGAAAGAAGTCTTGGATTCCCCCCGATAGGATCGTATTAGTTTATGAAAACAACGAATGACAAATTCAAGACCAACCCCAAACATAATTCAAATTTACAACCATTAAAGGCGTTATGGATTCTATGGCTGGGATGAATTAGGACCACGTGTTTACTACATTCTGGATTTATTATGGCAGTGGAGGTTCATTGACTTGAGGGGATATAAAGGGGACATGTCCATGGTTGACTTTGTCTTTGTCCCATTTTCTTTTTTTTTTTTTTTTTGCTGTGTCATCGTGGGAATTAAAACCCTGTTAATCATTGTGATTGAAATTACTTATTCCACACCCCATTTAAACCGACTGAGAAATTTTCTTTAAGGTTACGTCAGCACATCTGTAATTGGAATACCTTTTGTAATTTAAATGTTAAGTAGGTGATATACATGGCAGTGCCATCAAGTCCATTAATGCAATTCATATGAAATATACGATTAAGTTTCTGATTATTAAAATTAATTGTGGTTACGTCAGCACATTTGTGATTGGAATACCTTCTGTAATTTAAATATTACGTAGATAATATACATAGCGATGCGATAAAGTTCATTAATGCAATCCATATGAAATGTATAATTGAGTTTTTAATTATTAAAATTAATTGTTAATAAGTGGTTTTATTTTAAACAAAATTTTAATAAAATATGATTTTTTGTTTTTTTTTTTTTGGGGGGGTGGGGGGGAACAATGGCCCTTGCTATTGGTTGAATCCAAAATATCTA
>JAOXNR010000031.1:8581821-8623713 GCA_028571225.1 Parsonsia alboflavescens
AATTTTCAACAAAATAAAATATAAAAGCGCTAGGACTGCAAAAAGACTTTTTAATATTTTTTATTTATATTTGCTAAATCACTTAAATTAAAAATATTTTTTTTCGTTATTAAATATAAATTATCTGTCATCATTTTGTAAAAAATAAGATAATAATTTTTTTTTCTTAAAATGTCCCCTAATTATCTTCTAAGAAAAAAATCTAAATATCATTTCATTATATCATCAAAGGAGTAATATAGGAAAAATACATGATCGGATCTTCTTTTATACATTTGTATGTCAATCCCTGTTACGTGAATAGAATATTGCCCCCGCATCTGGAATTGAATGTCAAATTTTCTATTTTGGATCATTTCGAATTGTATGTCTCGTTTCCTAATTTAGTTAAACTTTTATTAAGTCAAGTTATGTTGCAATGTTCAAATTAATCAAGTTAAACTTTTTTTAGATTTAATTATTATCTTTTGGTATATTTTATATATTAAAACTTAAAAAGATAAACTAAACTCTAATAGAACTTCATATTTTTAGGATCACGTGTTAAATTTCTATTTGTGTAATAGAAAGTTATACATAATTATATAACAAGATATCGCGAACCGAAAAATACATCCAAATATCTAATTAATGAATAACAAAAACTAATAATTAATGACGGATGAAGTATTTATTTTTGTTAAAAGTAATATTAATACCCAACCACCAATAATAATATTAATATTTGCAAATCAGATAACTTTTTGGAATTATTCTTCAGTCCAAAAAAGAAATAAAAAAGTAGTACGTCATCGATTCTTCTGTGAATGGGTCACCAGTCACTTTCCCGTGAACGCGCCGGAGTTGAGAGCGCGGGCGACTCATTCTTCATAAAATCGACAGCGAGTACGAATTATTAACTCATTACTAACATAGAGAAAATAACAACTTAGAAGCACAATAATATAGATAATAAATATGGAGAAAATGACAACTTATATAATAAATATCGAGAAAATGAAAGAAAATGACGACTTAGGACATTCTATATAATTTGAGGTTTAATTGACCTACTAATATCATATTTGGTTTAATTTCTAACTTTGTGCAATCTTCCATTAGTCATGCCCACTCTTATTGAGATAAGTCTAGTATATAAATTAATTGACAAAATTTTTAAAATATGATACATTTAAGAGTATAATTGAGTGGTTCGGAAATAGAATGTTGTGGTTCGATTCGATCTTTTTTACTTAGTTCATTTTACACTTAATAATATCAATTTCTTAAAAATTTTTTAAATAATTTATAAAATAAAACATTCATTTTCGAACAATTCAGAATAGTAACGTGATATTCAATTTCAAACGAAGGGAATATATATTTATGTTTTTTTGAATAAAAAAGGCACATTCCACAAATGAAATGAAAGTTTGTTGTTGATTTCATCACAAGCAAAATAGGACATTTGGAGCGTGTAATGTGGATTATTCTTACCTGACACGGTGTGGAAATTGGGTCAAGGAAATCACGGTGACCACATACAACATCCATCGAAGAATACTCTATCCATTTAGAATTCAACGGCTCATTTCAACATTGATAAAGAAAAGGACTTTTAGCCCGTTTAATCTCATATATTTGAAACAAATTATGATCTCATAAGTTTTTTTTAGATATTATAGTACCTAAACATTTTATAGGTAGGCATTATGATTTCAATTACTAACTTTTCAACAAAATATTAGTTATAATTAGCTATTTATCGACATAGGATAACATTTTAGGCAGAAAAATTTAAATATCAGAATTACTGTTCAAAATCTAACTAATCCTTTTTTATATATATATATTTTAAAAGATGCATTTGGATTAACAAATCCAAATAAATTCACTGGATAACCAAAATTCATTCAAAATCCATTGGGTTGGTTGGATTTTGAGTAATAAGGATGAAGTGGATAATTTTACCCTTGAAAAGTTATCCCGTACTAATAAAATAACCAATTTCAATGAGTGTTCTGATAGAAAAAATAGTAATTGAGACTAAAATGGTTGTCTATAGTATATTAAGAGATCATAGCGATTGAAAAAAAAAGGTTATAGAATCATATTATAATTTGATCCAAACATATGAGACCCAATAGATTAAAAGCCCTAAAGAAATTTAAGGAATATTTTTTACTTTTGCAAAATTACTAATCTATCCCTCATACTAATTTAGTTAGTGGTAGAAACATTATACAAGTGGATATAAATTTTTAAATACATTAGTTGGTTAGTGAGTTTTTTTTTATATTAAAAACCTATATATTTTTTAAAAATTGAAACATTCGATTTTAAACAAACTAAAATAGAAATAGAAAAATTTAATTTTGGACAGAAAAAACAATATAATAGTATCTCCAATCATTATTTAACATAGATAAAAAACTTTTAAATATAATTATTTTACGTTAAAAATTATATCTTTTCTATTCGATTCGTAACCACAATCCTCTTTCTTTATAATAACCTAAATAAAATATTAATGAAGATAAAAAAAAAAAATTATAATTATATTTTAATAATTGTAAAAATGAATGGGCGGCAATTTCTTGGGTCCAAACTCGGACCCTGACACTCCTTAAATTTGTAAACTTTAGTGTGGCCGAGTACGGGTTTGCTCCGCCGCCACTCTGATTCGTAGCCCCATCGATATGGTAGCATGTTAATGGGCCAAGCTGTCTTGAGTTTGGAGGAAAGGAAAGTTTGGCATCACATAAGGAGGCACCCTTAGGTTACACTTTGTTTCTTTGAGAAGCGAGACAAGATGGGCCTCACACCACAACCAATTACCACCTTTGTTTTGAAATGATTGTTATTTAAGATTTTTTTTTAATTTAAATTAAGATTATTACAATATTATTTATTTTGGATAATTTTATTTTTAAAAAAATTTATTAAAATTTGAGATTAGTAATAATATGATCGGTGAGTTTTAAAATTGGGATGCATAAATAGAATAAATTTTATTAGAAAAGATTAACAAACAAATGGTAAGATATATAATTCACTCACACTTTTTACCTTAAAATGTGTAAACGATAATTATTTTGAAACGGTGGGAGTAGATGCTTTATAATAATATGCACATGTTAATTAGACATTGCATGTTCGGAGGAACTTAATTTAAACCTTCCACTTGACTTTTTGCTCTTGACATCTTGCCGGTCTTAGTTGGATTTCTATTTCGATTTGGATGCTTTTCTTTAGTTTGTCCACGTTTTTTCTTTTTTTTGGGCTTCAAGCATATAGATTTTTCTCAAAAGATTTCTTTAAAATTTAAAGATTTTTGATACATTTTCTTCTTACATATATATCTTAGAAGATGCATGCCCTAATTTACTTTATTTTCATAGAGCTTTGGCTGACTGGATCTGGGCCTTCTTTTTAAGATTTTCATAATCTTCTCATTTATCATTTTTTCTTTTGAAGTATAATTAATCCACGAATTCTTGTCATGGATATATAGAAATTTAGCTAATAGGAGTGGTAATTGATTTGAGTACGATTAAAAATTATCTTGAAAGAATTCATTTATTCCTTTGGTTTTGGAAGAACATCATGGTCGTAGATGAACACAATGCAAATCTACATAGAAGATTATTTTAATTAGTAACATTGAAAATGGAGTAAAACTTTCCGAAATTTTACAAGACATTAAAACACCACACATTTTGCACTTATAGACATTATATTCACGATTTAGCTTATACAGGCTTCACCTCCAAATTGCTCGATCACATCTTAGATGCGTGTTGCTAATCTTCTTTAATCCAAGACAAGCAAACACACCGTAGATTCCTTCCTTAACCCAACTCATGACCTTCTCCTTCCTCTTCTTCTTCTCCGACCTTCTCCACATCATAATCATATTCAAGGTACTGGTAATTTTCTGAATCTGATCCTTTGATGAATGCGCACATGACCTTGACCTGAACTTTGCCGAACCGCCGCCACGATGATCATCGGGTGATATTGGAATAATATTAAACACCATCATGTGGCGGTCGATGTAGTTTGCAAGGGAAACTAGCTCGTAAGAATCATGTAAGGTACTCCCGCAGTCCCATATGATAGCATGAGCCCCTGCTGCAGCTTCTTGATCTAATTCTTTTTCTCCTTCTTCTTTCAAAGGGATATGATATCTTATTACCAAATTCACATAATTATACATATCATTCTCTTGTTTGCAAAACTAAATTATAGAAAGAATTATTTGGAATAGCCTTTTTATTTTTATTTTTTATGTATATATATTCTCCAAACAGAGCCTTTGAAAGCACCATTGACTTCAAAAAACTTGTTCAAGTTCTGTCCCATAAATAAATATGAGAAAATAAACCCCTAGAATACATCAAACTATTATAATTAAGTATAATTTGTTGGGTTGGTTAATGTAATTTGATAGAGAAGAATACACAGAAATAAAGTTATAGACTCCGTCAGCGACAACGTAACCTGATTTGAAGAAAGTTGTTGTTAAAGATAAAAATCTTAAATTGAAAAAAAAATATATATATCAGTCACAAATCTGACCTACATTTTAAGAAATTATCACTTAAAAATGCAATTTTTTTTTTGTGGGGATGTTTAAATTGCTATTAATTTAATTTTAAATTCTTAAACATGCATTTGTTAATTAGGTTAAGACATTTCCCTTCAGATACATCCTAATGGGAATCCCACCAACACTCTCCTTTTTCACTTTCCAGGAGCAAAAAAGTAGTTTAAAATAGAATAGTCTTTCAAAAAGTCTCTCTTTCCTTTCTCCACACATGCAAAAATGAACCTTAACCACAAGTTGTCCAGCCTAGACACTTCAAACACGAAAGACACCTGGGTCCTCTTGATTTCGCATTTATACGTATACACTCTAACCGCTTCTGAAATAAGTCTTGTACGTATCCACAGATACAACTATAATTGAGTATAATTTGTTCTCTTGGTTAAGGAGTCACCCTTAATTTTCTTGGACAATTAATCACATGAGGATGTGTTTTTGGAATGGAGATATATTTACTAGCGAGGTTACCGTATTACTCAATTGTGGAGTTTTTAAGGTGTAAGATTAATTTTTTAACTGTTCCTAGCTGTGGCCGTGGTACCTCGTCTTAAAGAATATAGTATTTCACTTACCCTTTTTTTTTTGGATTTTTTATTTGGAATGTGTTAGGCCAAGTATATATGTTTTGGGATCACATGAATACAAAATGAGTCAAATTTAACTACAAAATGAATTGCCTAATTGGATTAACCTTTTAAGTTTTATTTCCTTAAACGAACTAAAAAAAGATTTAAGTTTGTTAAACTTGCACTTTTTTAATTTAATCACTGAACTTCTAATTGAGTTAATTAAACAACTTTACTTTGCGGAAATGATTAATTTGGCCATCATATTTTACCTTGAATGCTAAGTTGTAATTTAAAACATATTTTACTTTCAAGAGTGATGCGTGGAAGCCAATCTTGTCTGAACTGTTGTGTTATGGTAGAATTGACCATTCCTACAAAGTAAAATATTTAAATTGATTCAATTAAAAGTTTAGTGGTCAAATTGACCATTTATGCAAAGTAAAATTGTTAAATTGATTTAATTGAAAATTCAGTAATTAAATTAAAAAAAAAAAGTTTACTGATCAAATTGATATTTAAACTAAAAAAAGCATGAAACTATTATAAATAAGTTTTCCTTTGTGCATCTATAGAAGAGTAGTAGTTCAAAGTAGTAATGTCTATTTTGCAAGTAGACTTCCGTCAACATAAATAAAGTAATTTCGATATAGGTAAAAATTGATTCGAATATAGTTAATTTTTTTTTTAAAGGAAAAAACATAAATTGAGTAAAAATTCCATAATTTCCAAAAGGGTTTGTAATTTTTCACATATAAACTCTAGCAGTGTATTAAAGTAATTTCTTTCTAATTACATGTTTAAATGAATGCAATTATAATATAACTTATTTTAAAAAAGAAATTCAAACGTCCCCCGGATAGAGCTCTTCCTGTGTCTCAACAAATTTGTTTGCATCGGTAAGATATATCAAAATATATTAAGATAAACATCACAACAGTCCCGTTATTATTATTATTATTATTTATTAAAATATTGACACTATCGTTATTTCAGTATGAGTGTTCTTTTTTTTGACTTTTTTTTTCTTATTTTTGATTAGTCAAGCTTTGAGAACTAAACTAACCCTAATTTTTATATGCATCTTCCAAACAGAGCCTTACTAAGCCATTTTTGTCTCTATTTTTAAATCACCAAGTCCGATTTGGTGGTATCATTGACTTCAAAACTTGTTCAAGTATCCTTTTCTATATATAAATATATATATTTATATAATTTTTGATTGACATTGCATGAAGATTCATACTGGTGTGTCTATATATATATAAATATATATTTCTTTTATTTAATTGGGAAACTTTTTTTAATATAAAAACCTTATAGAAATATTTTAGAATTAAATCATGAAAAAAAAAAATTTAGTATTACACTTCATTTTGGATCTGAGTTTGGATATCAGGTTGGCCATGCTCCCTTATCAAAAGTTTTCATCAAATTAATTTATATTCCTAAAACTCTTTAAATTAAAACCACAAAAAATGCATGAATTGGAATTTTTTTTCTTCAAAATGTAGAGAAAGAGATTACAGAAGGAAGAAAAAAAAAAGGGGGAATTTAACAATACAATTTAATTTTGCAACAATATTATTTCTGGTTCTCAAAATTCTCTTTATTTATTTATTTTCTTTTTGGGTGGTCCTCTTCGAATGAGTGGGCAACAATAATTTTGCCTTTGGAGATACTCTCTACTTTTATAAGTGCCGTGTCTTATTATATTCAACAACTCCTTTGAAAAGGAAGCCAACGCTTATCATCTATCCACCTGTTTGTTCGTTTTTTTTGGGGGTTTTTGGGGACCAAAAAAATGATGGTGAAAAAACCTTTTCTTCCTCCCCAAAACAAAAAAACAAAAAAAAAAAAACACAAAATTTTATTTTTGAAATTAAATACTTCCTTAATCTGGAATTAAATATACATATTTTTAATTTAAATTGTCAAAAAATCAATATCTCATTTCTTAAATTAATTAAAGTTTTATCAATTTTTTTTCAAAATCTATATAAAAACATTCAATTTTAAACATAAAAAAGTATCTATATATTTATTTTTAAATATTTAAAAATAAATATATGGGTCCATATAATGGTACTTTATTCTCTGTTTTGGTGAGCCTGGATTGTTTGGAAGTGTGTTCTAGCTAAGCCAGACAATGACATTGGAAAAAAATTTGCTCAGCCTCTAAGCATTTTCGGACATCCACAAATTTTATAAATTGCTTCTAATGGAAAATGACCGTAAATAATGGGTCCGAATCTCCTATATGGGTGTAACCGGGAAGGAGATAACCGATAATCTTACCATAAAAGGAAATAATTTTTGATAATTCAACCACTCAATTCATGCATTTACTTCATCTAATATAGTATGTGTATCAAAAATTTAAAGTTATCATAAAAAGCTTTATTTTTCAGATATTACGAGAAAATAATTTACACGTATTTTTTAATATTTATTTTGTCATAATTATTATTTTCTGCACCCAAAAATGAATATTTTAATTTTTAAATTAAATAAAATTTTATTAAAAAATATTAACATTACAATTTAAAAATAAATCTGATCCAACTTTTTTTTATTTAAAAATGCAATTCGGATCAAGTTTTTTTTTTTTTTTTAATTTTTAATTTTTTATATTAACGAGAAGAAGTTATTTCTGTTTACTTTTGTTTAACTGGATTGGGTGGGCTGGTCAAGATGGTTCATTTAGACTAGAAGTCAACTTGGGCTTGAAGAAGGAACGGGACTCAAACTTTATATCAACCACTTTGCCCTACACCTCCAAACAGTTACGAGCCACAATTATTATTCAAATCAAACTAAATAGATAGAATGGAAATTCATTTTTTTGGAAGCATTTTTTCGTAATATATTAATGTTTCTTTTTTTTTTTTTGCTTTTTTGGGAAAGAAATCAGATAAAAAAAAACTCAGGTGTTCCGTGGTTCTCCCTCGCCCTTTTAGAAAATTTTTTTCTTTATTCTTATTTGGCTCAACTCCGAAGGAAACCACTCCCGTCTCGCTCTTGTTCTCTCACTAACCGCTGCTTCGTTTTTCCTTTGATCGCCGGACGACGTGGTGACGGTGCCTAGGGTTCCGGCGAGCTTTGGGAGTTCGGTGTCTGGTTTTACTGGGGGTATTTGAATGGCGTCGGAGGATGTGGTGGGAAAGAGAGGCGAGAGTGCGGTGACGACGATCGTGAACTTGGCGGAGGAAGCGAAGATTGCGAGCGAAGGAGTTAAAGCTCCTAGTAAACTTGCCGTCTATAGCATATGCAAGTCTCTTGCAGCCGGTGGCATCGCCGGCGGAGTGTTTGTCTCTTCTCCTCTTCTCTCTGTCAATTTTCTTATACACATTTAACTTTGAATTTTGTCAATAAATTATTCCTTCACACTGATATAGAGAATTCTCTACTGCGTTTGTTATGGAGATTGTACTGTTTTGATTTAATGAGCAATGAATTTTTGTTGACTGTCTTTATTTGTACAATATATGTCTTGTTACAAGAGGAAGGTCCGCTAGGCCGTCAGAGACTTATTGACATCAATGAAATGATTATTTGTTCGTTCCTTCATTCCTTCACGGATTTCTAGAGAATCTTTTATGTGTTTGTCATGGAATTTTATTAATTCTTTTTATTTTTCAGAATGCACGGTGAGTTTTCTCAAGCATTTTTATTTTTGTAATCTATGTGGTTATGAGAGAAAGATCGGCTAGGTCAAGCCAAACCTATTAACATGAATGAACTGATATCTTGAGCTACAGAATACTTATGGTCTCTTACTTATAACTAGGAAAATCTATATTTACCCGCGGTTAGGTAGTAGGTAGTTCTAGACTGAAAGAACTAAAAGATCACAGTATCTATTACAAGAGATTAGAATTTTATTAAAAGTTACATAAAATTGTTTTTGATAGTATATTTATTTGACTTCTCATGCATTTTTTCACTTGGTGTTTTTCTGACTGTTTTGCAAGGGTTTCAGATCACGTACTGCAGTTGCTCCACTAGAACGATTAAAAATTTTATTACAGGTAATCGTTTTCAGTGTTGTATGTGGTCTTATTGCTTCTTGTAGTGTAGGAGCAAATTTTTAACTCATTATTCTTTACTCACATTATTATTTTTTCCTTCTGAGTTAAGATTTTACATGATGTGGACATGCTTTTTTAATTTCTATTTCAATGCTTACTTTTACAATTAGATTTCACAAGCTTACTTTTCACAATTAGATTTCACAAGTTTACTTTCCACAATTAGATTTCACAAGTTTACTTTTCAATTGAATGTAGGTTCAAAATCCTCATAACATAAAATACAATGGTACAATTCAAGGATTGAAATATATTTGGGGAACTGAGGGTTTTCGAGGATTATTCAAAGGGAATGGCACTAATTGTGCTCGTATTGTTCCAAATTCAGCTGTCAAGTTCTTCAGTTATGAGGAAGCATCCAAGTAGGTTTCAATGGTTATTTTCCATTTGAATACCTTGTTCCTTTTGTCTTCAAGTTCTGTTGTAATTTTTAGTTTCGTATTCCTTGACTCGTAGTACTACTTTACTATTTATATGTGAGTACATGGATGTGTGCACAACTCATGAATGTTGATTTTGGTTTTACCCTTGAAATGAATGCAATACGGTTCTTGATTATGTTTTTCTTGGTGTTCCATATGTATTAGTAGAACTTATATTGAGATTTGTTGGTGAAGGTTCTAATAATTATCAGTTTTGAAGTTTTCTATATTTTATTGAATATTTTTCTCAATTTTTAAATCTTGCAGGGGTATCTTATGGCTGTATAGGAAACAAACAGGAAATGGTATGATATTTCTAATTCTTGCTTTATATATATATGCTGCCTCTTTGTTCCAAAATATATTTTTTTATAACATTTTAAAATTTTAATTTTTTTTTAATCACTACCACATATAACATTTCTTATTCTTTCTCATATTGTTTCAAAATATTTTTTATGACATTTTAAAATTTTTTATCACATGTAGGGCTATACTACATGCATCTCGGATATTAGGCCTTCTTATTCTTTCTCAGATCTAGAAAATACTGCATCAATAGAAATTTCTGGTTTTCCATCCTCTCCCGCAATTGTTTATTGGGGCAGCTTGTATTCTACCCAAACTATGCTTGCACACATGGATATTCTGTGTTTGCCTCAAAGAACTATTTCTGAAACAATGTCTTGTTAGAAGTGATATGCCCGCTTTGTTCTTTCAGGTGTTTATAAATACAGATATTTCTAAGTAGAAATGGGTTGATTATGTATTTAAGATGATAGTTTTGAGGTGCACGGTTGTTAATAGAAAATGATGCATATATATGATTCTGATATTTGTTGTGAGCGTTTATAATTGTTAGGTTCAATTTTAATTTATCTTGTGATTTGTTTCAAAAGGATGGATTATTCATTTATTTTTGTATTTCTTTCACAGACGATGCGGAACTTACTCCACTTTTGCGCCTTGGAGCTGGAGCATGTGCTGGAATAATTGCTATGTCTGCAACTTACCCAATGGATATGGTGCGAGGTCGGCTGACTGTCCAGGTAGTGCTTAGAAGTTTTTGTTTGTGCAGAAGTCTCTAAGTTGCTGGTTATAAATCAAACACATGCTCTAGTATTTTGAAACATTGTATGTGTCCATGCTTAATTTACTGACCTACACTTAAACTTGACAGACAGAGAAGTCTCCTACTCAATACAGAGGAATTTTCCATGCTTTAAGAACAGTATTTGTGGAAGAAGGGCCTCGGGCATTGTACAAGGGGTGGCTTCCTTCCGTAATAGGCGTGGTGAGTTTTTAGTACTTCTGACTAGATTACCATGATCATGTTTACAGCTTTTCGGATTCAGTGTGGCTTATGCTTCTGATGCTGTATATTTGGCTGTCACAATAAAAGACTGGTGATTTTGCTATTAGATTGTGCTGTCATGTGCATGCCGTGGTGATGGTATTTTTACATTAGTGTAGCATTATGGGTTGACTGAAAATTTTACGATGAATATCATGAATGTCTTAAACTAAAAAGAATCAACCTCTCATGATCATGAATCTACTTTTGCTGGTTCAATTTGACCTGAGAAGGTTGCAACTGATGCCTTCTTCCTTGGGTGGCCTGTTGGGAGACTCAGAATTTCTATCTAAATATGAATTTAGCTTCACATCAATTCCACTTTTTGTTTCGGACATCTCAGCAGCAGAAGGAAATCATCTTTTCTTCCCTTCTAAGACACCTAAAACATTGTAATGTTTCTTGCAGGTACCTTATGTGGGTCTGAACTTTGCTGTATATGAATCTTTGAAAGATTGGTTGATCAAAAGTGGACCATTTGGACTAGAGAAAGGCTCTGAGTTGAGTGTAACAACGAAACTTGCATGTGGTGCTTGTGCTGGAACTATTGGCCAGACAGTGGCTTATCCTCTTGACGTCATCCGCCGGAGAATGCAGATGGTGGGCTGGAAAGATGCTGCTTTAGTAGTCACCGGTGATGGGAAGAGCAGGGCATCCCTTGAATATACTGGCATGGTAGATGCATTCAGAAAAACAGTCCGCCATGAAGGATTTGGAGCTCTTTACAAGGGTTTGGTCCCCAATTCAGTGAAGGCAAGTTCAGCTCAATTTTTTGTGCTTTAATTTCTGAACATGTCAAGTGACATCATATCTTTCACGAATATGTCTGATATCGTATGGCATGCATATGAGAAACTCCTTATTAGCATCTTGCAGTTATTAGCTGGTTCCAAACCAGTAGATCAGCTCATCTAATTAAACATGCACCTAAATGTACTTTATAAATTCTTTTTGTTTTCAAAATTTCAAGTTACTATAGTAGAAGAGTCTTTGGCATAAACAATATGAGCTGCTTTCTTTTCTGATGGGGAAGTGGTTTAACATCAAGAATTTTTGCTTCCTTTGCAGGTGGTGCCGTCTATAGCAATTGCATTTGTGACATATGAGGTTGTGAAAGGTATTCTTGGTGTCGAGATGAGGATATCTGATTGAACACCCAAGATGACTTGAAAATCATACTAATTTTCTGAGTTGGAGCCACAGACAAGATAATGAATAGAGAGTTTCAGAGTAAGGTAATGAATAGGCATGATAGCTTCTTACTTTTTCTTTCTTCTTCCCCTCAACATTGGCCCTTCTTTTCCGTTCTTGGCTTGAGGCCTTCTATGTCAAAATTAGGGACCTTCTAGGATATGTTGATATAGCTCAGATCTTATACCATCTTTTTACTCTCCTCGTTGCTTCTTTTGTGCGCTCCAACATAACCAATAAGGATTTCTCTAGATATGAGAACAGATGTATTTGAGCATTCTTCACAATTTTACCTTTGTGCTTTGCTAGTATTCTTGTGCAACTGAGAACAAAAAAGAACAGATGTATTTGAGCATTCTTTACAATTTTACTTTACCTTTGTGCTTTGCTAGTATTCTTGTGCAACTGAGAACAAAATAGATACGAGTTTTACGCTACTTTCATGCTTTTGGTTTGTCATCTGGTATCCTCTTTAGCTTGAATGCCTGTAAACTTATTCTGAATGCTTTCACCGGCTGAAATAGGTTTCTATCTGTTTTACATCTTATGTAACGATCTGATAGAACTCAGCTTGGGAGATTCTCTGGTAAAAGACATTAATTTCTATATATCCCACTGAAAAAAAAAAAGTTATCAACCGATTAAAACTTAAGGCTGAACCCCGGCTGTGAAACTGATGGTGTATAGCGCCGTATAAAAATACTTACGAAGACATATACCTGTTTAGTGCTCTCCTTCCGATTGTACTCCTCTTCTAGGACGGGCGTTATCTCAAATGGCATAAGAAATGTGAAGAGAAGTTGCTATACATATAAAAAAGGGTTTAGGAACTTTGCACGGACAAAAATAATGTATACTTGCATCCCACCATATTTCTATTCCGTAATGAACAAAATGAAAAGCAACACAAACTATACAACCTGAATTGGGAAACAAATATAAATTGCTTTCTAAAAACAATAATAAACAGAGCCTACTTATATTTTGCTATAACAGGGCCTAACTTTTTTAATAAATGTAATCAAAGGCAATCTCAATGGAAAGAAGTTTTTAAAAATCAATAATGGAGAGAGCAAATGGAAGTAAACGCAACTGGAAAAGAGCAGAGAATGTTAGGCTGCAATCTGCCCTCTTGCCACAGTGGTCTTCGAGACCATATCCTTCAGATTATCATAGCGATCTCGGTGATACTCAATCCAAATGCACAGCTGTCTAATGGCTTCTCGTTTCTCCTCACCTAGTTCTAGAATTCCCTCTTCCTTACCCTTCATTTGTAGCTGTAATTCTCTCATCATCTCCTCCCTTTCCTTTACCACTCTGTCCAGTTCTCCAATCTTCCCTTCGAGGCCTTTCATCGATTTCAGTAAATGATCCTTCTCCTCTTCCTCCTTCTGGATGGTTTTCTCCAGTTCTCCAACCTTTTCTTTTAACACAAAGCCGTGATCTTCCTCGGTTTTCAATTGCTGGACTAGACTGCCAATTTCCTTCTTTAGGTGTTCCTTTTCGCAATTTGAGTCTTTGATCCAGTTTGTTATGACCTTGTGCTCACTTAAGACTTCGTAAATTCTAGACTCCAAGTGGCTGTAGTCTTCCTCGAACTTCATGTTGAATGTATCAAAGCCTGTCACAATGACATTAACACTTTCCGAAACATCTGAAATGATTCTGCTTTGAGTTTCTTTGTAGTCAGCAACTACTCTTGATAATGTGGCAACCTTTCCTTCAAGCACCTTTTGTTCTTCCAGCAACTTCTCTTCTTTGCTCCTGTGGATGTCTTCTTTTTCGTTCAATAACTGTTCTGTGATGCGAAGCTTCTGGTTCGTTAATCGGAGCTTTACTTCAGTGTTTCTTACATTCTCCACCAATGTGCTGATTTCATCCACTTTCATCTCCAATTCTCTCTTCAGATCCTCAATAGCTTCTTCAAACTCTTCTGTCATTTCTTTTATCCTCACATCAGTGGCTTCAAGATTTTTCTTGCACTCCTGGTATCGAAGCTCAAGCTGTTTATGTTCATCACTCAATTTGCTGAATGCATCTTCCTGATCTTTCTGTTTCTTCTCTAGATCCACGAGTTGATTTGCTAGTTCAGAATTCTGATTCTCAACTTGAGCTAAGCCGACTGAGGATTCTTGCTTCTCTCTCTCCAATTGGCTTCTCTCAGATTCTAACAAATCCCTCTCACGTCTCAAATCATTCACGAGCTCTGTCAAGGTAGCAATTTGTGCAGAGGATTCAGTATTTGCATCCTCCAAACTCTTTTTACCAGTAAACAGCTCTGTTTCTCTTTCCACTAATACCTTCTCCAATTCAGAAATTCTGCTACGTAGACGCTCAGTCTCTTGCTTCAACTCATTGCTCTCGTTGACTTGACTACTAAATTGACCTTCCAGTTCTCTTTTGCCATTACGAAGAGACTCCACTTCTAGTTCCAAATCCTTTAACTGTACGGCCAAACCATCCTTCTCTTCCAGCAATCTCTGCCCGTCTGCAGTTTTAGTTGCAAGTTCCTCCTCTAGACTTCCTATCTTGTTAGTGTTTTCTACTATTTCTCTAGTTTTTTGTTCTAGTAGGCTGTCTGATTCACTAATTTGAGCTTGCAGAGAATTCAGCTGCTCCTGCAGATTGTTCAATTGTGCAGTTAAGGTAGTTACTTTTGCAGAAGATTCAACCTCGCTGTCTTCAGATGATTTCTTTAACATGGTGAGTTCATTATCTCTCATAGCAACTCTTTCCTCCATTTCAAGAAATCTGGATTCAATGTTCTCCTTCTCTTCTTGTAAATGAACAATTTCCTCACTTTTGTTTCTCAACTGCTCCCCCAATTCATTTTTCATATTGTGCAGGGAACCTACCTCGTTTTCAAGGTGCTTCACTTGCAAAACAAAACTCTCTTTGTCTTCCAGGGTTCTCTGATGATGGTCAGTTGTGTTTGCTAACTCCGCTCTCAGTCCCTCCATCTGATTCAAGAAATCAGTAATTTCTTGAGCCTTTTTCTCCAATGTCACCTCCATTTCAACTTTTTGGCTGACAAGAGACTCTAGTTCCAGTTGCTTCCCATTCACCTGTTCAGTCAAGTCCTTGGCTTGAGCTGATGCTTCGTCGCATTTCTGTGACAATTGTTCTTCCACATCAGACTTCTGGATAAGCAAGGAATCAATCTGCAATTGCAGATTCTTATTCTGCGCCATCATATCTGCTAATTGAGATAACAAGTCCTCTTGATTTTCAAGTTTCTTTAAGAGCTCTGAAACTTCTTCCTCCTTTTGCTTTTCCAGTTCTTTCCTGTGGTTGTGTAAAGAATCAAGCTCCAATTCCAAACCCCTGACATGTGTTGATACCTCATTTTTGTGGGATTCATGCATCTCTGTATGAGTTAAAAGTTCCTTCTCTTTCTCCTCCAGTTTCATCTTTAACTGACTAGATTCAGTAACAAGTTCTTGCACTTTGTCATGTGACTGCTTTATCTCTTCGGAGAGAAGTAAAACTTTCAAGGAAAGAGAACTGTTTTCTTCTTCCGCAGCTGCTTGCATTTTTCTTAGCTCTGCCATTTCTTTTTCTGAGGACTCTAATTTCTTATTTAGAGAGGTAAGGCTTTTGATAGTGGCTTCCAGTTCTAGCTGCAGTGCTGCTTTCTCATCCTTCAGCTGGGTAGTATAAGACCTCAAATCTTCAGCAATTTTGTTTACCTCTTCAACTTGAAATATTGCTGCCTCGTTCTCCAAGATCAATTTATCTCTCTCCTCAGTTGTGTCTGCCAATTTCTTGTTTAAGTCACCTTCTATTCCAGAAGCACTTTGCAACTTTTTGTTTAGTTCTTCATTCTCATCCTTCAACTGACTGGAATAAGATCTTAGATCTTCAGCAACTTTAATTTCCTCTTGAACTTGAACCATAGCTGCCTCTATCTCCAAGATGAATTTATCTCTCTCGTTACAAGTGTCTGAGAATTTCTTCTCTTGATTTTCAAGTTTCTTTAAGAGCTCTGAAACTTCTTCCTCCTTTTGCTTTTCCAGTTCTTTCCTGTGGTTGTGTAAAGAATCAAGCTCCAATTCCAAACCCCTGACATGTGTTGATACCTCATTTTTGTGGGATTCATGCATCTCTGTATGAGTTAAAAGTTCCTTCTCTTTCTCCTCCAGTTTCATCTTTAACTGACTAGATTCAGTAACAAGTTCTTGCACTTTGTCATGTGACTGCTTTATCTCTTCGGAGAGAAGTAAAACTTTCAAGGAAAGAGAACTGTTTTCTTCTTCCGCAGCTGCTTGCATTTTTCTTAGCTCTGCCATTTCTTTTTCTGAGGACTCTAATTTCTTATTTAGAGAGGTAAGGCTTTTGATAGTGGCTTCCAGTTCTAGCTGCAGTGCTGCTTTCTCATCCTTCAGCTGGGTAGTATAAGACCTCAAATCTTCAGCAACTTTGTTCCCCTCTTCAACTTGAAATATTGCTGCCGCGTTCTCCAAGATCAATTTCTCTCTCTCCTCAGTTGTGTCTGCCAATTTCTTGTTTAAGTCACCTTCTATTTCAGAAGCACTTTGCAACTTTTTGTTTAGTTCTTCATTCTCATCCTTCAACTGACTGGAATATGATCTGAGGCCTTCAGCAACTTTAATTCCCTCTTGAACTTGGACCATAGTTACCTCCCTCTCCGAGATGAATTTATCTCTCTCGTTACAAGTGTCTGAGAATTTCTGTCTTAGTTCAGCTTCCATTTCAGCAGCACTTTGCAACTTTTTGTTTAGTTCTGCAACTTCCTCCTTCAACTGACTGGAATAAGATCTTAAATCTTCAGCAACTTTGTTTCCCTCTTCAAGTTGAACCAGTGCTGCCTCTTTCTCCGAGATCAAGTTATTTCGCTCGTTAATTGCCTCAGCCAGCTTCTGGTTTAGTTCAGCTTCCATTTCAGCAGCACTTTGCAACTTTTTGTTTAGTTCTGCAAATTCCTCCTTCAACTGACTGGAATCAGATCTTAAATCTTCAGCTACTTTGTTTCCCTCTTCAAGTTGAACCATAGCTGCCTCCTTCTCCAAGATCCAGTTATTTCTCTCGTTAATTGCATCTGCCAGTTTCTGGTTTAATTCAGCTTCTGTGTCTGCAGCGTTTTGCAACTTCTTCTTTAGTTCCTCATTCTCAGACAAAAGTTCCAACTTTTCCCCATTCTGCTTTTCAGATTCAGTTTTCAAATCAATGATAACATTTTCTGCCACTTGTAATTTGTCTAAAGCACTTTGGCACTCCAAACTTGAGGCATCTTTCTCTTTCTGTGCGACTGCCAATTTATTCTTCAGATCCGAGACTTCCAGGTTTGCATTTTCAAGTTGTTGCTTAATCTCATCATTTACCTTCTCAAAATCATTTTCCAATTTTCCATTCTTACTCAACTTTTTAGATGGACTATAGTCTGAATCTGAGTCCGAGCTGGAAGAAGAAGATTCATTCTCCCGTTTCCCATGAACTTTCTTTCTCAATTCTCCAGTCAGATGGTCATAGCGAGCATAAAGAGATTGGTAACGTTTGTGAAATTCCTGAATTAAATCAGTCAAAGGCTCCTTCGCATCTTTTTCGCCCTCATCTTTAAGATGCTTGAGGATCTTCTGAACCTTCTCCTCAAGTTCTGGAACGAGAAAAAACTCTTAAAACCTTTGATGTAGGAGAGTGGAAAAAATTATTGTATAATTTGTTAAGTAAGACTTCCTTCTTTTCCTTACAAAATTAAGTAAAGAAAACATATTTGCAAGAGAAGCATGTCCTCGCTGTATTAACTCCATTAGTTTAAATCAAATCAGAGAATAGTATTCATGCAAAGAGAAGAAAAGATACCTGCATTTGAATCTTTCAGCTCGTCATCCTTTTCTGGGTCGACATGGCTTCCGAAAAAGGATTTAACTGATTCTCTCCACCGGTGCTTTGTCATCTTTCAGTGGGCAGCGAAACCTCCCCTTATTGCAACACTGTTGCTGCCACCATAAGGATTGCAGGATCTCTCTGGAATACAGAAAATTTCAGGAATTTGGAAGGTAATAATCAGAATTTAAGGGTGCATTCAGATAAGATTACTCAGAAGAAACCTTCATTCTTTGTGTTCCTTTGAAAGGTTTTAGAATCTCCATTTATCATAAATGAGCAAAGAAGCAAGAAACTTCCAAAAAAGTTGTCAGCGAGTTAAACTCGAAAATTCTAGGAAGACATACTTCGGTGTCTGCTAAATACCTTCTCAGAATAGAACCTGCTAAGGTGCTTTCATCCTAAAAATTCAGATTAAAAGGAACCCGTCTTTACCCACTTTTTTTCTCTTTTCCAAATCTACTCTCAAGTTCCTTTCAGTTGATAGAGATGCAAATTGATGCAAAGCTATAGACGATTCTTAACCAGGGAAAAATAAGGGGAGAGATTTGCCTCCAGGAATGCTTTGCAAAAAGGTGTGCTCAAAAAGGAAAACCGACCTTTTGGTCCTTGAAAATTCAGCTGCAACTACATGTATGCTTCTTGGTAGTTGGTTAAAATAATTCAATAATAATGAGGATTATGCAACTTTAGCGTACGCTTTTTTTTTTCTTTGGTAAATGCAACTTTAACATACTTATATTATAAAGAGTTAGTATCGTCAAATGTGAAACCAAACGAAGGAAATTAGAAGTTCTGTGAACGAAGAAAAAAAATGAGATGATGAGCTTCGCGTTCCCGAGAGTGACACTATGCCAGGGCCCTGGAGGTTCTAACCTTGGCGCCCACACTGCCGATCATAGACATCCCAATTCCTAAATGTCAACCGAAAAAATTTTTAGAAAAAAAAAGAAAATAAAAATCCTAAAAGCTGGCAATTATGTTGGAAGTCCTGCTGGACCAATGGTCCACAGCTAATAAATAATGGTACTCATAATCTTACATGTTAACGGTAAATTATTAATAAAGAATATTAAGAGATTTTTTTTTTTTGTTTGTTTGTTTGAAATAATATTAAGAGTATCATTTAGTTACTACTAGTTTTTATGACATTAAATTTAATTTTTAAAAAAGGAATTAAGAATTTGTTAAAAATAGTTGAGTTGTAGAATATTCTTTTTTATTAGAAAAATTCACTTTTTTTAAAAAAAAATTTCTAGGAATGTTCTTTTCAGAATTTTTTTTTGTTAGTTCACATGCATCTTTCGATTGTCTTCAGAACTATTCAGCTACAACCTTAGATACTTCAAATATCGAAACAACAACAACAATAATTATAATGCTGGCATGTGATGAATTGCGAATCCACGCCAGTACAGGGAATTGGCTCCTTGAATTATAGTTTTGTCCATAATCCCGGTATTGCAATGCCAGATTTTCATCAATCTGGCCTTATCTAAAAAGGGGTGAATAATCAAATGGAGCCAAATTTTAAACCGAAAAGAGACAGCTATAATATTTCACACATGATCAATCACAAAAAGCCAACACAGTGAAGTATCTTCTTTTGAAACGTTCAAAAAGATGAATAGCATTTGGAATAATTGATGTTAGATCTGTATTTATTAATTGATTTAATTTCAGAAAAGGTCATTATAGAAGAAAACAAATGAATTATTTACCAGAAAAAGCAAATAAGTGTATCATATTTTAGGAAAATGTAATTTTCTAGAAATTATTGTGAAATGAGTTGAATTTATTTTCCGACAACAAAATTCCGCAAGTTGAAACAAAGCTAAAATTTCTACGCCAAAACAGAATTAATCCTCCTCACAGAAGAATGGAAATTTTGATGCACAGTAAAAGAACACCAGCAAATATAAAAAACATGACATCAAATCCAAACTTGGATTTAGAAACCAACTCCATCAAGTACGAACTGAACTAATCGTGGACTCATCAAATCCCAAAGATCAGAAATTAGGAATAGATTGAATTAAGCAGAGAGCGAATCAAGCTTTCGAGAAACGGTTCAATCGAGACTCTAGGATTCTCATCATCTTACCGCGGAAGGAGAGAGGACTCATCAAATTGACTTTTGATTTCTCAATTCAAAACTGAACTGTTTCAACTTCTATGAGTTATCGGTAAATTAATTCGTTTAACGAATCATAATCCAAAAACTCAATTGGTTTATCCAAAAGCATTAGACACAACATAATCAATCAGATTCACATCTGTTAAATTACTCGGCGACACAATTCTATAGATATAATCACAAAAAGCATAACATGAGAAATACAAGAAGAAAACAGAGTAGACAGGACCGATAAACAGTATAGAAAAGAAGAATAATAATAAAATTTAACACAGAAATGAAATTACCTGAGACTTCAGATTTTCAGAGAGCTCATCCGATACAGATGCCAAACCTTCTTCTCCGAGCTGCCGGAGACGGAAATCCAGAGGAAGAGAGAAGAAACCGTTTCTAAGAGAGTGGATGTTGAAAACGAAATAGGCCAACTTGTTTATGTTTCCATTTTTTTTTTAAAAAAAAAAGGGAGTCCAAAATAAATATATATGTTTATAATAACAGCTAGGAAAAAGTGATTTTGTCAGTTACATTATGCAGGGACTAGAGAGAGACAGGCAGGCACATTCTGAGTCGTACAATCTGGACGCTGGACGGCGTTTATTAGATGGTAATTTTTTCTTTTTCTATGAAGTTAATACCATGGAGTTATTCTGAAAGGTGCTTGAAATGGATCCCGTTTTAAGATGGCTACGTGATATTTATCTAAAGATCAGGAATGTTGCCATGTGTTCTGTGTGCTACGGGTTAAAATGACATCGTTCTAACATGAACAGTATTGAAAATGACTCGTTTTAACCTGTAGCATACAAATTCTGTATGTTATAGCATTTCTGATCTAAAGATTAGCAGATTAGCCTCTCCTTTATATATTGGGTGGACGGGTCAAATTAAATATTGTTCTATCCATCCGAAAATGGATATTCATTTTAATTTTAACAAATTTTCTTAAATGAGTTTCACTTAATTCATTTTTTAATATAATAATATCAATTTTTTAAAATTTTTTTACTAATTTTAAAAATAGATATTTTAATTTTGAATAATTCAAAATAATAATATAAACATTTAATTTTGAATAAAAGGAATATTTTTAAAAAATGAATATTTTATTCAATATCTTAAATTAAAGAACTAGAGGACATAACACCATAATAGTGAAACTTTAATTTAAAATATATGTTTTTATTAATCGACAATACACATTAGATATCATTAAATTTTACTAATTTGATGGTAAATTATAATATTTAAGATTAACGGATCTCATCAGCAACTTACGTGGAAGGCCACCAATAGTCATCAGAGGTTGGAGAAATAAGGATGTTTGGGGGTTTTTGTGGTAAAGTAATCTTAATTGCAAGGTCATGAATTCAAATATTTTAAAAATAAATAAATTAATTAAAATAGATTATTTCCTTTTCAATTACTAACCATGCTAATATGTAACAACCATAATAATAATAATAGTAGTATAATAATTTTATCGAGGTGAATAACTCTCTTTTAATTTTCTACGGGATATAAATTAGATATTCAGTTTGGACAAATAAATTATTTTATTATGAGTAAATTGCAAGTTTATTTAATTATTTTTATTTTACTCGAAAAATTATAAAATTTAAAAGATTTTAATTTGTTCAAAGTTTATTCCAATGAGATCCCATATAAGTGAAGATCCACTTGGTAAAGCGACCGATCCAAATGCTTAAAGCGACCGGTCCCAAAATCGTGGCTTCAAAATTCCTGATTTCTATAGACGTCACACTTGCCATGACAAGAGATGGAATCTTTGGAGCTTTGTTTTGGCAAAATGGCCCTTAGATTTGTCTTAATTACTTTATTGGTATTTTCTTTTTTGGCAAAAAAAAAAAAAAAAAGAAAAGGAAATAATTGTTTTATATATAAAAAAAAATATTGTTGAACTCCATTAAATAAGAGTCTCACATGCTGCCGTCTCTAGGTCACCTGGAGGTTATAAATCAAGAGATTTGTCTCGTTAGGATTTGGAAATAGTCTGTCCTTTAACCACTACAAGCAAATAGTCAATCTTTGTATTTGATATGAATCAAAATCGCATCCAGAGGTAATGTTACCACTATATGAACTCTTACCAAATTTAGAACTATGCTTTGAAGACTTATTTTTTATAAATATTTGAAGGCGAGATGAGGGATTAGGTGATGTTTGTAAGATTATTACACAATTATTCCATCTGGAGATGCCACGGCAGCCACCACATGAATATTTTGTTCTTATTACATTATTTTAGGAGCAAAACATGACACATATGTCAGTATTTAATCGTAGAAAAGGCAAAAAAAGTTTACAGTGCTTTGGTTGGAAATCGCAATGAATTGAATAAAAACAATTTTCTAACCCATTATTCTTTTTTCTGATCTACTAATTCAATGGAATTACTAGATAATTAATTATTACTCTCATTTATATGTCTTTATTATAATTATAATAATAACTTTATTAATTGAGTTTTTACCTACTAATTAATTTGATTATTTAATTTTTTTCTTCTATCTAAAATCAAATGAATTATACAAATTAAAAGGGGAAAAAAAACTTAATTCATGTTCAACATTAAGATGTTAATTTTTTATAAAATTTTTAACTAATTGAAAAGATGATATATTTAATTTTAAATGATTTTAGATAATAGTAATAATAATAATAGGGCATTCGGTTGCCAATGGAGATGGTATCATGGTAATATCCATTTAACTCTCTATTCATTAAAAAATTGAATATACAACTTGACTTTATATAAAAATGAAGAATATATGTTAATGTAGTTTAATTTATTAATCATTCTTGTAATTAATATATATAAATGTTGTATCTTATAGATTAATCAGATTTAAATTTGTTAAATTAGAAACTGATAGCCTTTTAAATAAGAAAATCATTAATAAAGTTTGTTAGGAAGACTCTAATAAAGGGACAAATAGTTAATTCGAAAAGAATTTATTGTCAAAATATTTGAGATATGAATCTATTTGATTCAGAAAAGAAGTACTTGCATCAATATCTTAATTTCAATTCAAACATGGGGTTTGATTTAATTCACACTCCATATTCCAATAATTATTTATCATCTAAAAAGAGGAAACAACCGAATCTAAAATATATTTATTTTTTGAAATAAACATTCAAATTCAAGACATCCTGAAATGTATTTAGTTTGAGACAATTATTTTTAGTTATGACTTTGATGTCACCAATGAGGCCTTGAAAAATTGGGTCGTAACCATTTAACTTGTACACATGTTTAGGAAGGAATAATGAAAGAAACTTGCCTCCCGGCACAACTCAACTGGTGGATCAATCAACATTATCGCGCTTCCAGCAGTAGGGTGGGAGTTGGAATCCTTGTGGGAACCTGTAGCCAGATTTATTTGGCATGGAGCAATCACCTTGAGGTGGATTTCTTGTGTGCAAACATGTGCAGTTGGTGGGGGGAATCTATGATCCAGTTGAGGCATATCTTGCGATTTACCTCCTCTGGTGGGTTCTAGGGGTAAGGTGCGCAGATGTGTACAGTTGGTGGGGAAAACTGTGATCCAGTTGAGACATATCCTGCGATTTATCTCCTCTAAGGTTCTAGGGGAAAGAGTTTTCGAGGTTCAAGATTTAGTCTGACGTAAGTTGGGACAACCGATTATAAAACAAAAAAATGAAAGAAACTTTACCTAATTTCTATGAAGAAAAGGGAAGGAAAATTCAGTAACAGAGATAAATAATCTTAAAATAGAAAGAAGTGGGCCCTAATAATTTTGAAACCAGTTAAAAGAAGGGATTTCCTTGGTAGAATGGGTGGTGGAAAAATTAACATTTCAAAGTACTCCGTCATGAAAAGGAGTGCAGCTACCAATTGTCTTTTCTTTTTCTTTTTTTCGTTTCTTTTTTCGTTAGTTCTAGGAAGGGTTATTAACCCATTTGGTTTCACATATTGGGATAAAATTATAATATGATTACATAAGTTTTTTTTTCCAGTCATTATAATCCATTAACCTATTATTAGTCCATTTGGTCCCACATATTTATCAAACTATAATATAATCATATAAAAAATTTTTTTTCAATCATCATGATCCCTTAACCTATTATGGACAGTCATTATGATTCCCCAACATATTGTAGTTAGCTATTTTAGTTCTAACTATCATTTTTTTAGCAAACACTTCATTTTATTGATACGAGATGATTTTTCTATCTCAAAATTGTTCATCTCATCCTCGTTACTCAAAATCCAATCAACTCAAGGATTACAAATGAATTTTGGTTGTCCAGTTAATTTATTTGGGTTTATTAATCCAAATGCATCATTTTTTTTTTTTAGGAATTAGTTATATTTTAAGCAATAAAATATTGACAATTTTTTCCCTAAAATATTATCCTATGCCAATAAATGACTAGTTACGACTATTGTTTTGTTGAATGATAATAATTGGAATCATAACGGCTACCCATAAAATGTTGAAAGATTATAATGGTCGAAAAAAATAAACTTATATAATCATAATATAGTGTGACCCCAAATAGACGTGACCAAATAGATTAAAAGCCCGTTTTGAGAATTAGGCACAAGAATTTTGAAGAAAATGGCGAAATAATATAAACAATTCACATACAAGATAAAATCTACTACTCCCTCCATTTAAATTTGAATATAAAATTTTCTACAAAACAAAAATCAAAGATTATATTTAATTTTAATGAAATTAAAAAGTTATATTTATTGGTTATATGATTAACCTTGTGAAATTATAAATTAATATTAAAAAAAATCTTTTAAATTAAGAGATTGTTAGTCAAATTAAAACTAATATATACTTCCTCTATTGATTTGAAATAAACATCTCTATTTCTTATTTCCGTTTTGATTTGATTAAAATTAAATGTCTCTTCAAAATTAGTTAAGTACATTTAATTATAAAAGGTGAGATATTAATTTGAAAATAAAAACAGAACTTTGAAATTTAAATAAAAAAAATAGTTAAAAAGAAAAAAGAAAAAGAAAATTTAAATGTAATGGAGAATAGATGAATTAGTCAAAAAGCAAATAATAAATAAGGGAGAAAGAAAAGTACACCAAGGGTCCCGGAGGGCATATTTGAAAGAATATCAGCCGATCTGTGCACGTTTATTTAAAGTCAAAAAATTTTGACATGAAAAGGTTTCACGCTCAGGTATTCTTAACCCGCGTAAACCCCTGCATGTAAACGGAAGACACGGAGCATCGGAAAGCCAGCTTCCCGTGGCTTGGCTTAGCTCAGCTTACTCTGCCCATTGACCTCAATGGCTCAATCCCACCTCAATTCGGGAAACTCTTTTGTAGTGCTACATAATTAAAAATTTAAAAGGATAAAATTACTTAAATGTCCAACAATACGAGTAGTTAGCCGTCATTTTTATCAAGAATCCTTAAAAGAAATTTTTGAAAAAAATTAAAATTTCTCTCTTTTACTAGACAAATAAAATGATCTAAAATAATTTATATTTTGAGACCGAGAGGTTATTCAAATTCATTTCCATAAGGTTCAAATCTATGAAAACCAAATGGTTAGGCTTTCGATATCTGTCCATTGATCTATGCCCGAAGCTACCGTATTATATTTTGATTCTTCCATAACCTTGCTTTGGAATTGAAGGTTTTATTAACTTATTAATATTGAATTTTAAACAGTGGGGATTCTACCTGTAAAAGTGGACCGGAACTGGACAAAAACAAGAAAATTACACAAAAAAGAATAAAGAAAAAAATGAAGAACTACGTGTAAAATGTCTTTCATGCGAGAATCAAATTTCTTGGTTCCGTGTACCAGAAAAACCAACAAAGGAAGTTTCATCGTTTGTAAACTGCAACTAGAGAAGTTTCATTTGGATGTGGTGACGAAGAAATGATCTCACATTAAACAATGTGTCCAATTACAATTTGTCAGAGTTAGCAATATAACGGGATGATTGACTATAACAAGCTGATACAGAATCTTGAAAAAAATGTAACTATTTCTAACTTAATCTAACCAAATGATGTTTCCTGGCCAGCATCTTTCTTGAATGCAGCCAATTGATCTTTATTCAAGTGAAAAAAGGGTTGTTAATGAAAACTCTGACCTAAGAAGGGAAAAAATTACTAGGGTGGGAGAGTGAACTTATGGTGTTTTTCTGCATCCAGCAGTTATCTCAGAGATCATTTTCTTGTAATAATCCGATCGGCTACGGTGATAATCAATCCAAACACAGAGTTGTCTGATTGCTTCTCTTTTTTCCTCCTGAAGGGACAGCATTCCTTCTTCTCTTTCTATGATCAATTTCTCTAATTCCCTTATTTTATTCTCTGATTTCCATACCTTCTCTCTGAAAACCAGTATTTCTGCTTCTTTGTCATCCATTTGAGCAAGTAGGCATTCTAGGTCATCTTTCACATGTCCTAATGATTTGTTTCTCCTCTTAACCCAGTCTTGTGCAAAATTTAGTGCACAAGAAACTCTAGATATCCGGTTCATGAAGTTCGCAGTGCATTCCTCAAATTTTAGAGCAATGGCATCTTGGGCTGATAGCAATTCATTTGCAGCTAATGATGTTTCCTTGATCTGCTTGAATCCAGCTACATTCTTTGCTGCTCTTTCTTTTAGATCCTTGGTTTCTTTCTCAAATGTGTCTCTTGCCTTCTCATACAAGTCTTTGTTTTCCAGGTGCATCTGTTCTGCAACACGAATTCTCCTGCTCAATATACGGAGATTGTCTTCGAAACTTTTGCAGAACTCATCTGCCATTTCTTCTATCCTCTTCTCTGCAACTTGATAGCATGATTTGCAATTCTCAAGCTGACTTCCAACTTCTTTCTGATCCAATTTCAAATTGCTTATTGTGTCTTTCAGCTTTGTCAATTCTTTATCCTGATTTGCAATCTCTTTTGCCAGCTCAATGTTCTTTCTTTTCAGATGAGATGCAGTTTCTTCTTCTCTTTCGTGTCTCAACTTCAGTCCAACGTTCTCAGCTTGCATCGTTTCCAAATCTTGACGAAAATTCATGATCTCTGACTTTAATGACACAACCTGAGTAGAAATCTTTTCCTCCTGATCTTTGAACATCTTTTCCACATTAGACAATTCATTTTCCTTCTTCTCAAGAGTTGTTTCTAACTCCAAAATTTTCCTACCTAGGACCTCCTTTTCTGTTTTTAGATGATGTTCTTCACTGTTGCTGAGGATTATCTGATCTTCCAAATCCTTTTTCTTTTTGGTCAGTGAACTTACCTCCAGCTCTAAATCTTTTACTTGCACCTTTAGGCCTTCCTTCTCTTCTGTTATCCCTTGGCATGACGCATTCTGACATTCTGATATTTCTTCACATTTCTTTTTGAGTTGCAGCTCCAACTCAGTTTTCTGTCTTCTAATGCATTCTAATTCCTGTTGTAGAGACTTTGTCTGTTCTATTAGCTCGTTGATTTTGGCAGATTTTTCTTCAGTTTCTTGTGTCAATTTCACTTCCAACTCACATTTCTGAGAGTGTAAAGAATCCATTTCCAGCTGCATATTATTGGCCTGTGCTTTCAAGCCCTCAAATGCAGACAATGATATCGGATCATCTTCGTCAGATGTCTTAAGAAGAGAAAACAATTGATCTTCTTTCAGTTTAGCCATTGATTCAATTTCCAGAATCCGAGTCTGCAATCCTGATTTTTCCTCTTTCAACTGTTTGGCTTCATTTGATTTCAGCCCAACTTGCCCTTCCATGTCCCTTTTCTGCAATGACATAGTTTCAATTTCAAGGTTCAAGTTCTGGACCTTGGACTCTAACTCGTTTATATCTTCTAATTTTTGTTCTTCAAGAGCTTGCTGTTTAATTTTGATAGACAATATTTCCTCCTCTCTCATTGCCAATTTCTCCTTTAACCCCACACATTCTTCTACTAGCTTTTGTCTCCTACTTTCTGATTGCTCCACCTGAATTCTCAAATCTTTCATAGTTTCCACTGAATCTTGTGTTTCAATAAAGGATGATGACATTGAATCCGTAGTAAGGGTTTCATCCAATTCACTGGTGGAGGTCAATTTATCTTTGGGGCTACTATCTTCTGAATCTGTAGTCAGGTTCTTATTCTCTGTCTCCTCATGGTCATTATTTGCTTCATGGTTTCTATCATTCAATTCCTCTGGGGTATAATATGTCTCATCTACGCTGGACCTAGAAGAACAAGAACCATCTTCATCATTAAAATGCACGTTCCTTTTCCTCATTACTTCTCTTCTGAGGTTATCATAAAGAGCATACAGAGACTGGTATTCCTTGTGTATATCCTCAACAAGTTGAACAAGTTCTGACTTTCTTTTCACGTGCCCATCTTTGCTAGGATTTAGGCCCTTAATAATCTTGAAACATCTTCTTACATTATTCTCAACTTCTGCAATAAACAGGAATCATCTGAACTTAATGCTACATTGGATTGAACATTCAAAGCACATCAAATTACACAATCACTAAGTTCCTAAGAACAATAACACAAATTCAAACACAACCATGCATTGGTCAATCAATATCCAGGTGGTTTTACAACATTGCAAGAACCATTTCTATTAGAATTTAGCTAAAGGTATTTTCATAAGCATTTTTTGCCAAAAGTAATTTACTCTATTTCTTGATTGCCATAAGAACTATGCATTTACTTTTGCTGTATTGATCCATTATCATTTTAGATATTTCTAATGACCGAATGAACAATAAACTGGCTAGATTACAGAGTCAGATAAGTAAATCAAAACTTAAACATCATTCATCGAGTTAGGAATATAAAAAAAATGGCCTTTCTGCTATCCCAGTCCCCCTATTGATGCATAAGACTGCATACAGGATGAGCAACTTACTGCGTACCCGTTGCCATTCTGTATACCACAAATATCCACGTTCAGGATAACATGGTACTGGCAGACGCTGGACTTTAAATTGCATTGTTTTGGGGCTGGCTATAGAGTAATTCCACAACCTCTGATAATGGTACTTTAAGGATTGAGGTTGTTCTGGAGTGTAAAGTTTACCTATTTTAATCCATTTCATCTGTTCTTCAATTTCAGGATCCATATGACTCCTAAGGGAATTCATGGATCCTTCCCACCGTTGTTTTGTCATTTCTTCTCCAATCTTAATTCTGAGACTGGATCCCTTTGCTTCTCTTAATTAGTCAAACAGATAGCTCTGCAAACAACATAAACTCCAATCTGTGAATCATTAAAACAAATTCAAGATTCAGGGTTTTCCAACAGCTAATTATCTGATCAAATTGAGATGGAAGGATGGATTATCAGACGGATTCTTACCGGGCACGTGCATGCGCGCTCTAAGAGAGAGTCCGGGACGAGCTAAAACTATTAAACCGGAAACCATAATCACAGAAAAGGTTAGTTTTGAAGAAATTCCTAATCCTCAGGTCATGTTTACAAAAATTTTTTTTAAAAAAAATCACAAATTTGATTAGCCATGGATTTCATGTCTACAATAAAACCATTTGCAAAAATAGAGCATATCACTTCCAGATTCATACCAATAATGCATGCGAATACAGGAAAGAAAACGACTGGCAAAACTTAAAGCTGCAATCTTGAATTAATCTTTATCGTAAACTATAAAAAAAAAAAAAAAAAGGAAGAAGAAGAAGGAAAATTTACATGAATATGATCAGGAGAAAATATATAAAAAATTCAGGGGAAAATGGAAGCAATAATGATTGATCAAATTTGATTACTATAATGTTTACCTGCAAGTTTTGCAGCTGAGAGATGAAAAATGTGGATCTGAAAACCGAAAAGGAATTCAGAGGCATATAATGTGTCTTCGCATAAACGATCTGCATGTTTTAGCTTGTTGCGATGCTTTGCCTCTTATGCTAATTTTGGTAATAACATGTCTAAATTCAGTTGGTCAGTAATCTAATGTCTTAAGTACTGGTAATTTTTTTCAAAAAAGATGGTACGGTCAAATTTATTAATAAACTCTATGATTGAAAGATTTGATTTAATTTCTTTTTTTGTTCTCTTTCCTTATTTATATCTTAAATGTAGCTTCAAATCTTCTTACATCATTTAGAAGTGCTCTTTAATAAACTAATAAAAAAATTAATATATGTCTTTTAATTATTTTTATAAATATTTTTTTTATAAATTGAATCCTAAAAAGAAGTCTAAAAAACACATATTTTAAGATATTTGAAAATTTTTTATTTTAAAACATTCAATTTTAGATGTAAAAATAACAATTACAAATAGGTTTTTTTTTTTTAAAAAAAAATTTATAATTAATCGACATTTGTCTAAAAGGACCACATATTCTATGTCATGCCTACACTATAAATATTATATATTTTACGACCATTTAAAATTGCCTGAGATCAGGAAAAATATCTTTAAACCTTTTTCTTGATATTTGCACGTGACCTTTTCATTATCTTTATCTTTTATTTTATTTAAAAATACATTTATATTTATAGCTTGACACCTATCATTTGTTCAAAACTTTTTTTTTATCTGAAATTAAAATTTTCAATTTAACTTGTATAATTTTTTAAAAATTTAATTGACTTAATTTATTTTAAACTTAAACATTATCAATTTGTTAATAAAATTTTAACTAATTTAGAAGATATGACGTTCATTTTCGGATAACAGAAAATAGAAATATTCAATTCCGACATATCGAATATTGTTTTAGCTTTTCAACATTTTTACACGAAAAGTTAGCAATATGAACTATCTTGGAGTATATGGTAATCGACAATCCTAGAAATGTTAGTGCATATTGGGATTTTTGAGGCATTTTGGATGAAAAAAAATTGAATAGGTGAATTAGTTGAATATTTTGTATTATGATTGAATATATTTTGTGTTTCAATTCTAAATTCTCATAAAATTTAAGTTTTACCTTTAAAAGTATGTAAAATACATATTCTAACTCTATACTTCAAAATTTTCATTTTTTTTTTAAATTTCATTTAAAAGATCCTTTTTTTTTTTTTGGATGCCCCGGTAGATAGCAGAGGTACTCATGTGTAAAAATAAAAATTTTTTTAGAGTGTTACTTATGTATGAGAAAATTTTATATTTACTATTTTTAAAAAGAAATATTATAAAAAGATATTTAAATATTTTAAATATACAAACATAAAAATAAATTATCTTTTTAATACAAAAAGAAGGACAAGATCATAAATAATTTGTCTCATAAAATTGGAATTTATTTATCTTAGCCACAACTTCTCCAAATCCAAACCCAAAAAGGATTTTTTTTTTCCCTATATAATTCCCAACCGGATTTATTGAACGGTAGTTTCTTTTCGATACTTATTTTCGGTCTTGCCAAAAGGGAATCACGCTTAATCTCCCGAACCACAACCCAAATTTCTCAATTTACAAACCCTTCGTTTTTATCCGCTTTTTATATTCGTCGTCCGACACCCAATCCGTCAATCTCCGCCGTCTGCAGCCTCTGGTTTCCGTTTGTTCTTCTCCATCTCATCAATTATGGGTTCTACTAAGGAATCTGATCCAACTCTGGGGTATCTAACACGGAACGAAACGGAGGTAAAACTCCCTAGACCCACAAGGGTTAAGAACAAAACCCCAGCTCCTGTTCAAATTACCGCGGAGCAGATTCTCCGGGAAGCCAGAGAAAGGCAGGAAGCTGAAATCCGCCCTCCCAAGCAGAAAATTACTGACCCTACTGAGCTCGCTGATTACCGCCTTCGGAAAAGAAAGGAGTTTGAAGACCTTATTCGACGTGTTCGATGGAACAAGAGTGTTTGGGTGAAGTATGCCAAGTGGGAAGAGTCGCAAAAGGATTTCAATCGAGCCCGTTCTGTTTGGGAACGTGCTCTGGAAGTAGACTATCGGGATCACACTATGTGGTTGAAATATGCTGATATTGAGATGAAGAATAAGTTCATAAATCATGCTCGCAACGTATGGGACCGTGCTGTTACGCTGCTACCGCGGGTTGATCAGTTATGGTATAAGTACATTCACATGGAGGAGATGCTTGGCAATGTGGCAGGTGCGAGGCAGATTTTTGAGAGGTGGATGAGTTGGCAACCTGACCAGCAGGGATGGTTATCGTATATTAAGTTTGAATTGAGATATAATGAAGTGGAAAGGGCACGGGCAATTTTTGAGAGATTTGTGCATTGCCATCCCAAGGTGAGTGCTTGGATTAGGTTTGCCAAATTTGAGATGAAGAACGGAGAGATTGCTCGGGCAAGGAATTGTTATGAGAGGGCAGTTGATAAACTTTCAGATGATGAAGATGCAGAGGTGTTGTTCATGGCTTTCGCTGAGTTTGAAGAGAAATGTAAGGAGGTTGAGAGGGCTAGGTGCATATATAAGTTTGCTCTTGATCATATTCCAAAAGGGAGGGCAGAGGACTTATATAGGAAGTTTGTGGCTTTTGAGAAGCAGTATGGGGATAGGGAAGGGATTGAAAATGCTATTGTGGGGAAGAGAAGATTTCAATATGAGGATGAGGTTAGGAAAAATCCGTTGAATTACGATGCCTGGTTTGATTACATTCGTCTGGAAGAGAGTGTGGGGAATAAAGAGAGGATTAGGGAGGTGTATGAGAGGGCGATTGCTAATGTTCCTCCTGCTGAGGAGAAACGTTACTGGCAGCGATACATCTACGTATGGTAAGTTTCATTGGATTCTTATATTTTTTGTTTTTACTTGTATTATTAGTTGTTGCTAATTGGTTAACCTTTTTGTTCTCAGGATTAATTATGCTTTATATGAAGAGCTTGATGCACAAGATATGGAGCGTACAAGACAAGTGTACCGGTAAGTCATTTCTACAAAATACATATACTTAATACATTTTGGTTTGAAGTGGATACATTGGATGTGTCTAGTTTCTTTACCTATAGCAATGTTAGAGGCGCATCATGAGGGTGGTACTATTGCATGTGCTAATGTATTTTGTCAACCTCATGTTGTAGTTGTGTATGTGCTCTTATGTGAAGATATAGTAACATAAGTTTAATAGACCTGGATAACGCTTGAAGAAGATAGCTGCTTACCTTCTATGCCAAGCGTTGCAGCTAATATATGGCTAGTGTTTGAGATCCATAGTGATATTAATTCATAATTCTTAGCTAGTGTCTTCATCCATTCTACTAAGTTTTGAACATTCATGCAGTTGTATGAAAACATAAAATAAATGGAGTAGAACTTTAGCTATTGGCTAATTAGTTTCATTGAAACTCGTTTGTTTCCTCTATTAAAGGATAATTAATAGGTATTCTTGCCTAAACTGAGTTTAGGCACCTAACATGGCCATTACTTTTGATGCTATTATATTCAATTATTAGATTTCTTTTGCCATCTTTGACGTGTGATATGCAGAGAAAAAATTGATTTTGTGCTGATTGTTGTTTTACTTTGAATGATCTAATCTATATCAGTGGTTGTGCCTCAAAGAGTCGACTTCTTATCCTTAATTTGAATTTTTTGAACCTTCTGATTACCATAAGTAAAGGTAGTGGCATTTTTTATATTTATTTATTTGGATTGAAAAGCTAAAATTTTGTGGGATTATCAACGTGTGGGTTCCTAGGGACTTATAATGCTACTTTATGAAGTTACTATTGAGATTTAAGACTGCAGCTCTCCTTATTAATCTTTTTCACAAGTCTTGTTGCACAATTGTTCTTAAAAGCTTCGGTCTAAGATAAGGGAAAACCTTCTTTAGGTGTAGCAAACTCAGACTCTCATTGGTCTGGTGACTTAGACATTATCTGTGTTAAATAAGTGTTGCTGGGAATCTTTCATGAGAAATCATTCTTTTCCATAAGTTTTTGAACCATATTTTGTCACGAATTTTGAGTTTTTGCAGTCCTAGGGATTTTACTGATTCAGGATTTTATGTTCAGGCTCTGTAGGAAACTAATTCCTCATGAGAAGTTTTCATTTGCAAAGATTTGGTTACTGTCTGCCCAATTTGAAATCCGACAGTTAAATCTTCAAGGGGCACGATTAATCCTTGGAGAAGCAATTGGCATGGCTCCTAAAGATAAGGTAACATAAAAGTTACTAATAGGTTATTCCTTTTCTTTTCCTGTTACACTGTTTTTCTTGGATTCATTGAGTGTGTTTCCCGTTTGCTTTAATTACCTCCTCTGTATTCATTGCAGATCTTTAAAAAGTACATTGAGATAGAGTTACAACTTGGTCACATAGATCGCTGCAGAAAACTATATGAAAAGTATCTGGGATGGGCACCAGAGAATTGCTATGCATGGAGCAAGTATGCGGAGTTGGAAAGATCCTTAGATGAAACAGAACGGGCTAGATCCCTGTTTGAGTTAGCTATTGACCAGCCTGCACTGGACATGCCCGAATTATTGTGGAAGGTATTTGCATATAGCATTCTGCTCTATATTTTTTGATTGTTTGTAAAAATACATTCTGAATCCTCTGCTATTTAGGGCTCTGTGTTATTCTCTTCCACAAATATTTGCTTTCTGCACTGTGATCTATTCTTAGTTGGCCTGTGGGTGGCTTGTTAAATTAATAGGCAAAGTAGATAACATTATGTATATTATTTCTTGCCAGACATACATTGATTTTGAGATATCCGAGGGAGAGTTTGAAAGAACAAGGGCTCTATATGAGAGGCTACTAAATCGTACAAAACACTTGAAGGTCTGGATAAGTTATGCTAAATTTGAGGCATCTGCTATGGATGAGACAGAAGAAGATATTGAACAGAAGAAAAAATGCCTCCAGCATGCTAGAGGTAAGGAATTATGATGAAGGTTCCATTACTAAACATTATCGTCATTGTTATTCTCCTCATTTTAAATAATTTTGCTAATTATAAAACTCTTTTTGTGCATCAGGGATTTTTGAGAGAGCCCTGACCTACTTTCGGACTTCTGCACCTGAGTTGAAGGAGGAGCGTGCCATGCTGCTAGAGGAATGGATAAATCTGGAGAGCAGCTTTGGTGATCTTGGAGATGTTGATTTAGTGCGTACTAAGCTGCCAAAGAAACTCAAGAAGAGAAGGCAAATTGAAACTGAAGATGGTCCATCAGGGTATGTAAAAAATACTTTATATCTTCTTAATGTTGTCGTAGTTTTTGCATGAAGGATGCCGGTTGTCTTGGTTATGGTTATTCCACCAAGGAAACATATGAATTGTGTGGATTCATTTTCAGATCTGGGCATGCATGGTTGTTTTAAAACATGCCAATTAGGTCTTTTTAAAATTGAAATTGTTTTTTCAGGTCTGGTTGAATTTTTCTGTTTCCATTACTCTTTAAGTTTTTAGGAGAAAGTAGCGTAAAAACTTCAGTTCCAATTTTAATTTCCCTTGTTTAAGCAGCTTTAGAATGACTAGAGGCAACCAGCCTAGACACATAAATATAGAAGCCAAAGCTATTCATTTTGTACCTATTCCAAAGTTTCTGATTTGTCAAATATTGACTCGCCTGATAACCATATTTTTTGATGGAACTGAACTTCATTATTCTCAATCTCTGTGTCCTCTTTCTTGAAAATGCTGTGATGCTTTTACCTGAAAAGCTATATAATTGAAAATTTTTCTTGTACTAACAGTTTGAAATTGTCCAGGTATGAGGAGTACATTGACTATCTCTTCCCTGAAGAATCTCAGACAACAAATCTCAAGATATTGGAAGCTGCATACAAGTGGAAAAAGCAGAAAGTTTCTCACGATGAAGATTAATTTAACATTTCTCCTCAATGTAGTTCGATCAATTGTAGATATTGATGTGAGGTAACTTTGCTTTCTTTGTAGTCCTTGGGTTTGGCTTATAAGTTGATCATGTATCTAACTTGATTGGAGTCTTTACATACCCTTGATTTTGAATGGATTTAAAGGAAAAGACATTGTATAACCAGATTTTGTCATTGACTAGACCATACACTGCTAATTTTTGGAGGATTTATGTCTGTATTTTCCACCACTAAAGTGATTTCTTGAAGTCTTTATATTTCAAGATTACAGATGTTCTCTATTCTAAGATTTGTGCTGCATTTGATTGAGTGGGAGGAATTGTGATGGGGACTAACTATCCTGGCCTGTAAGTCTATGAAGAAAACAATGTAAGGTAACTAACATGCTTTGGATTTTCATCATTGTGCTTGTTAATCAACAGGAATAGGATAACTCACCCCCTTTCTCCTCATTTGAATATCAAAGTAACATAAAATTCTGTCATCAATGCACAGCAAAAAGAAAATGAAACGGTGCTAAGAATTATGTGGTGATGTATAGTTCTGGCTATGGTTCCTTTGTATTGGGAATGCTTTTTTAGTTTGAAAATTCAAAAAGAAAACATTTATGTGGTGATGTTTTAGTGGGAAATGATAAATTCCAAAATAGGTTTTATTTTATTTCTCAAGCAAATGGTATTTAAAATTGTTTTTATTAATTCAAACAATTTTATCTTAGGACCAAATAAAAGTTATAAAAAAGGTTACTCCAGATGTTCCAAATATCTGAAATTGAATATTTTATTTTATATGAAAACTTTAATAAAGGAGTTTGATTTATTTAATTTATCCATTTTGTTTCCTTTAACTTATATTAAGAGAGAAGACATGAAGAGAAAAATAGAAAAGGATTTCATTTTTTTAAAATTAAATATATCAATTAACTATGTATATTATTCATGTTTTGCACGACTTGTTATGAAGGCAGATATAAATTTTTTTTTGGAAGATGAAAAGTTAGGGTTGGTTCAAGGATAAACCTTGGTATATTAAATTAGTAAAATTAAAATGTTTGAAAATGCATTTGAATTTAATAGACATAAATTTTTTATAGGAAAATGGAAAGTTGAAGGGACTCAATTTCATTGAATAATTTAAATCTTTTGTTTTTTCCTCTTTTTCTTCTCTTTAGAAAACGGAAGGTATTTGGAAATTCTTGGATAAAAACTCATTTTCAAAAATTATATATTTATATTTGTTAAAAATATTATAACATATGTACCCTATATAGTACACCAATATATTTTGATATATTATTTTTAAAAAATAATTTATGATATTTATTATATTATTAAAACTGATTTTAAAGCTTTTAAAAATCAAATTTTGCTTCCAAATTAAGTATTGAATTACAAAACTTGGCCACACCCGACGCTAATGCGGCGGGTCTTCATCCGGTTGACAGCAAAGGAAATAGCAAGAGGTTGTTTCAATTCACACACACGGCATTTATATTTTAGACATTTCGACAAATTCACACAAGCTTTAACGTGATTTTCTTTCCCGCTTGAAATCCGAGACTTCTCAGTTCCCACTGTGAGGTTTTTTCATCTCTTCTCCAATCCTATTCCCGTGCTCTTGCCGCGCTTGGCCTCAGTGGTTTCATTCTCCGCCCTTTCAGTTGCCTTTTTGTTAAAGGTATATAATTTTTTTCTTCTAATTCAACCCTGTTTTTTTTATTCTGTTTGTTCGGAGTCATGTAAGAAAGATTTTACCTTTAATCTTTGCTGTTAGGTAGAGGGTTGGATTAAGAATTTGAAAAATGAGTTCTATGGACCTTGGGGGAGAAGTTACTGAAATCAACCAACATTCCACAATACCTGCCCTAATAAGGTTTCTATTTTCCTCATTTAAACAAAAAGAATTTAAATTGGTTGAATCTATATTGATAAAGCGAGAAGAGGAGCTAAAGAAAAAACACAGTTTGAAGGAGCTTGAGAATCTGGAAATGAAAGAAGATTTGATGAGGCTCCAAAAAGAAAACTCTGAACTAAAGACGGAAAAGTTGGAGACTACTATTAAGTTCCTCCAGTACGAAGAGAGAATCACAAACTTGGAGAATGCAGTGCCCAATATGCTTAATGAAGATGTTTCAGAAGTTCGGAGACTTGCTCGTGACTCATTGGAAATTGATCCCCGAAGGGAAGGTAAAATATTAATTTATATTTTCTAAGATTGCTTTGGTAAAATTTTAATTGCAATATTTTTAGGTTTAAATCTTAGTTATGTATCAAATACTTCATAATATGTATAACTGTGTGTCATGCTCGTTGCATTGTCTGTATTCTGGAACTTTAGACATTAATTGGATGCCTGTCAGACCCTCCTTGTAGTTTTTCTTTTTTGAGAATTTTAACAACTAGATGTGTAGTCTCTTACATGTTAATGTTTCGAGGAATGAAAATGGAAGTTTTACATTACAGATTTGACGAGACTAAGTAAATTTATTACTTTGATCCTTCTATCTTCATATCCAAAAAGGTACTGTTTTCTTAAAAGTTCCTCTTTTTTTCTTCTACTGCCTGTTACATTTCTTATCTTATGTTCTTTGAGTAATTTCAGTGTAATGCATGTTTCATGAGCCTATCCTAACTTAGGGTATCTAATTTGTAGTTTCTTATAAAATTCATGTGTAGTCATGACTTCTTGTGCCAAATCATGAAATCATGTCAGTTATCATGATCTTTGCTTATTTTAAATCTATTGACAATTTTAAATGTAAGTGTCGTATCCAGATAAAAGAACAAGTTACATTTTAGGCATAGTAACTTGGTACTTGGAATGGCTGTTTTTGCAGATAGCAATGACGGAACATTAAAGATAAGGAAAGATTTAACAGGTGACCATGACAATGCTTGGAATGGTATAGAGGATGCACATGCTTCTCCTACAGTTGGCATAGATGGTTTGAAGCAAGAAAATGACAGTGATAGTCAACATGCAGCAGGTGCAGGTTCACTTTTTTAGTGTAAATCACTATATTGAACTTGATATTTGCAGCTGGCCATCGATGATTTTTTAGTAAGTTTCTTGAGGTATTATTCTTATCAAATTTGATTCATGTTGAACCTGTAGATTCAATGCAATTGAATCTCATATTTTGTTCAGTTCACAGATCCTTCTTAATGCATAGATACATCTGATTAGAGTACTGTATCTTTTTTTTGTTGGGTGGGAAGTAAGAACCCGTTATCTGTAATATGTTATGAATGTCAAGCTAGGAGTAAGAAATAAGCTAAAATCTGATGGTGTTTTCTGAAAACCAGTTGACAGTCATTACTCTCTCACAAAGGCCTAAACTCATGCGTTTCATAATTGCTTCTAATCTTTAAATTTTCTTCTTCTTAGACATACACTAAGGATAATATGCATGTCAACTGTTATAAATTGGTAATGTTTCTTGCATTTGATTTATCTAAACTAAAAAAGAGAACTTTTCTTTTGAAATGTAACCTGTGTGTTGCTTGGAAAGAAATTGATTTAATTCTTTGACCATTTAGAAATAATCATACCAGCTAGTCATTTAGTGGTGTCTGTGTGGAAATTTGAAGATCAGGCTTGCAAGTCTATTCTAAAGAGATTGATGTGATTTGGTTTCTTGAAGATTTTATCCAGGTATCTGACATATTTACTGTCAGCAATTGAATCGTGAGAAACAATACATCAATGAGAAGTTAATTCAATAAGTTACAGACAAAAGTCTTTGGTTATTGGGGGAAAAATCAATATACTTCTAATGTTGAATCAGGATCAACTATTACAGAAATAAAGCATCAGGTTGAACTCTTCTTCAGTGCCAAGGTAGCATCTTTGGATAGTCATCGACTTCCGGGAAATGGTTGAAATGTAGCAGTCGCATGTAATTAGAATAGGGGTTAAATTAACTGACTATTCTTTGAAGTTTTGCTAAAAAAGCAACTGATGTGATCCCTTTGAATTCCATGTTCGAAGTTGTGATTGGATCTATTCACTGAAAAATTGCTTTTTCAAATCAGATTTTATATGACCATCTAGATTATGGATGCAAGCATGAAATTTTTATATTTCTTTCTTTGCATCTTGTTACTTTCCTAAACAATATCTGCCAGGGCCACCAATTTTAGTAAGCTGGAGAACGATTCATGGCTTCTGTGAAAGCTCTTGCTCTATGGAAATGACCTTTAATTACATCTGATGCTCTTTCTGAACTTGTCATCTCACATATGGATTTTTGTCAATGTGCCTCTTGCAGCCCCCTCAACATCTAGAAACAAAACTTGTGCCAGACCTTGGTCCCCAATTGTTATGGAGATCATTGAAAGCGATGATGAAGATTGTCCTACTGAGGATAAAAGTTCGAGACATGTTCGGAGTAATCCTCTTGACAATATTCTGCAAAAAAGAAAGAGAAGCCTCGATGACAGTGATGATATCCAGGTGGTGAAAGAAACATGTCATGGACTCCAAACTGCTTCAAGGAAGCTTGACTTCCATCCTTCTGATGATTCAAGTTCTAGTGATTCAGAAGATGAATGCAATGACTCTGTAATTAACAGCATGATTGAAAACCTCAGGCAGGAATGCTATAGGAAGAGACAGAAGACGTGGAATTTTGCATCTGACTTGCAGAAAGAACTTTTGACCAATAATGAACTCTGCATGCATGCAGTCTGTGCGCTTCACAGAAAAGTAGTTTCTACAGAGAAATCCATCGATCATACAGCAAGTCCAAAATATCTAGACCTGTTCATTGCAATGGGGTATGTCTTGAAATCCTTGGAAATTCATTTTTCTCATCTTCTTTAATTGTTGTTGGTTCTTTTCTCATTGTGAATTGATTTTCTTTAGCAATTAAAAAGAAGAAAGTGAAAATGCTGAGGTATTTTCTTGCCCTTAAGAAGAAAAAAAGATTGTGGGGATGGGATCAGTGTTGCTTTAGAAGTTGACTTCAGTTTCTGGCTTGTCTTACAAATACTTTACTATTACTGGTGGTTCCAATTGTTTCCTCATTTGCATGGGTTTCCACTTATCCTTCTTAATAAGTATGCCGCAGCTGCATGAACCTTTCTTTTCCTTGTCATTACATTCATTGTTTTACCTTAGCATACATGAAATATGTAACTTTAGGTACTAAAGCTACTTTAAAGATGGCATGAAATAATCCAAGAGGAATTTTCCTGTTGTTTACCTTGATTCTTTGATTATTGACACAAAAGATTTAACTTAGATGATCATAGAAAAGAGGAGTGGTTCTAATCATAAACTGCATAAATAACATTTATAAACAGATCCCTTATGATTCCTAGAGCGATTATTGATGGACTTAGAAAAACAATTTAAGAGGGCAAGCCTGGATGGGGTCAACACGTTATTTGAAATGCTTAGAAAGTTAACTTGCTATTTAACTTGCAGTTTGGATTTCTTTAGTTCTCTGGACTAAGAAAAGTTCCTCTTAACTTTTTCCAGTGGCAAGCATTTAGCAGAATATTTGATGGACGGGGATGCAGAATATAAGTTAAAGAGAACTGTCTCGGAACTTAACTCCACTATGCTTGACCGCTGTAAAGAACTTGCCTTTAAATGCTACGAGACTCTGTTTGAGATGTATCGGAAAAATGAAGATCCTTTCTTTCCCCCAAGGTCATAAGCATGGATATTCCCTTTGTACAGTTTCTAACATGGCATTTCAGTATCTTGGTAGCATTGACATCTTTTGTTGGATATGGGGGGTGGCTGATTGACAAAGTTCTATTGACAAATCGTGCTTTACTGGAAAGGACTATTGCAGTTAGGATCTTTCAGAGATACCTTTAATTTTTTGTGATCAGAATTCCTGAACTTTTAAGATCATGAATCTACTTGTTCTTCTTCGGTTCTGCAAACTTTTTTTTCTTGTGATTTTAGGGGCTGTAAGGTAGTAGTAGTGTGTTTT
>JAOXNR010000031.1:8623813-8634847 GCA_028571225.1 Parsonsia alboflavescens
ATTTAAACTGAGATTCAATTCCTTGTGGGTTCGACCCTACTTGCCCTAACTGCATTAGTTTTGGTAGATAGGTTTAAATTGTTCATGTTACGACGTGCGGTCAGTCATTGTCCTTTTTCAGAATTTGTAATGGCTTTTGATCTTGCTTCGAAATCATCAGCAGAGGGCAATGTGTTCTTCTCCTTTGACATGGAAACTCAAAAGGCTTATGAATTTAGGTTCAGAGAAGCCATCGAATTGACTAATCTCTTCTAGAGCAAGTGATTGAACGGAGGTTTTTTTTGGTTTTTTTCAAAATTGCCCCTGATTCAAAATTGCATATGAATGTAATCCATCATTATTTAATGGTCAAAATGGATGGAAGTGTCAAATTGGACTTGTTTTGAATGTTGGAGTCTCTCAACTATGCAAAAGATAGTTTGGGTGCTTATGCAAAAGATAGTTCGGGTGCTTAAACAGAAAAGTTATAAAGTTCAGGGGTTATGGGCACTTTTTACCCTATATTTTAGGTGATCTTTCATTCATAATGTATATATATATATATATATAAACACAAAATTGCTATGAAAAGTAACTACAAGAGTGCAACTGGAGCACAACTGCCAAAATGACGTTGTTTTGGCAGCGAAATAAGTGGGTCTGTTTTGGCGGGTGAAGCCAAATATACTGTATTCGAGATTCGAGAAAAGGATTTTGAGACAGACCAAGGAAGATTCGAGAGAGAGATTCCGAGACTCGAGAGGGATTTCGAGACAGACTAAGGAAGATTCGAGATCCGAGATTCGAGACTCGAAAGAGGAATTCCGCTGCCAAAACGACATCGTTTTGGCAGTTGCGTTCCACCAGTTGCATTTTATAGCAAATTCGTGTATATAGATTGGCAGCGGAATTCCTCTTTCGAATCCCGAATCTCGAATCTTCCTTGGTCTATCTCGAAATCCCTCTCGAGTTTCGAAATCTCGAATCTCGAATCTTCTTTGGTCGGTCTCGAAATCCCTCTCTCGAATCTCAAATCTCAGATCTCGAATGCAGTATATTTGACTTCACCCACCAACACAGACCCACTTATTTCGCTGCCAAAATGATATCGTTTTGATAGTGGCGCTCCACCGGTTACGTTTTATAGCAAATCCATATATATATATTTATATATATATATATGAAGGGGGGATATCTGATGTGCAGTTTCAAATATTGGGACTTGGGGACTTCTGGTCTAATGATCTTCTGCTCTCAGAAATGTTGCAGGGAACAAGAAAAATATGCTGTACTTTTTGAGAAAGTACAACTTGCAATTCATGCATGGAAAACAATAGAGAAAATTTTTATTATTATATAAAATAATGTAATTCAAATTTTATCTTATTTTAATAAAAACAAGTCTATATAAAATATATATGTAATAATTAAATATTACTGCTACAGGAATAGTAAAGTGTGCAGGAATTCCATTTTATAAGTGCTGATGTGTACATAAGTTGATGATGTGGCAGCAAAAGAACCAATGGATGAGCAAGATGAGGCTTTGGTGACATGAAGGTCCACGTGAAGGCCCCGTGATGGGCCGCCGGATTTGGTTGCCCGCGTTGGATTTTGTTAGAAGACGTGAAACTTCTGTTGCCACTTCACGTGCTAAGTAAAATTTTGCCAACTAAATCCGCACGTTCTAACCGTCCCACATGTAAGATGCTATCCTATTCTATTCTAACGTTAGAATTAACAAAAACAGTATTTGATAAGAAAATTAAATAGATATATGGATCTTACTCAATTGATAAAATAATTTTAATTACAATACTCCTCTTCGTTCAGAATTGAATGTTTCATTTTGATTTGTATAAAGTTTAAGAAAATAAGTTAACTTTGTTCATTTTAAATATAAAGATATCAATTTTTTAATAAAAATTTAATTAATTTAGAAAATAAGATATTCATTTTCAAATAATTCAAAATGGAAATAGAGGTATTCAATTATGGATGAATGAAGTAATAAAATTGAGCTTAATTATTAAAGTAACGAATGTCACGAATTCGAGATTTAAGATATCATCAAAATATTCTAATATGAAATAGTATAAATTTAAGTATTTATTAAAAAGTAATTGGATATTTCAAAACCTAGCATTTGGTTAGTTTTGTGTCTTGGTTTTAAACTCTTTTTTCCTTTTCTTTTCTTTTTTTTTTTTTGTCATGTTGATTTTCAAATAAATTAAGATTAGATAACTTAATCCTTTTAACTTTATTCTTGAAAAAAACTATCAAAAAGTTTAATCAACAACCGCTTAGATAAATTAACATGTTCAAATTCAGTGCTATATTATTTAAAAGGTCAAAAATAGGTATTAATTGAAATCTTACAAAGTTGAATTCCAGTTTCTAATTTAGCTTAGTTATGGTGAAATAATATGTATGCAAAGCTTTCAAGTTTGGTTTCCAAATTGAAATCCTTGACATGTTTTCTCATATGCCAAGATATTAGATTTGGATAATTTTCTTATACTTTAAAAATGATAGAATGATAGAAGGTTAACATTAGATTCAAAAAAAATTTTATTTTGAAGTTTAACTTTTTATAAATTAGTCAAAAAACAAAAACCAAATATATCTTTAAATAGTATTGAAGTAGTAGAAAAGCTTGCATAATAAATGAAGCTCGTGAATTCAATTCATTCTTATTTTGTATTATAATCTCGATAAATTGTGTTTATTTACGGAACAATAGAAAGATTGCAACCCTTGGACCATATGAGTCGTGTGGCAAGAAAATCAGCAGTACATTAAAATATTCCCTCGTGATACTCTATCAATATGGATGATGTTAAGACTTAAAAATTAAAAGCCATTCCTGCCTTCGTGCTGTCAAACTTGGGAACCTCCAATACCGACCACACTCGGCTCTGCCGTGGGCCATGGATTCTAAAGTTTATCCCTTGTGGTTCACCATTCACAAATTGCAAGGTGCAGAAATCCATATTAAATGCCCTCTTATAAATAACATAATAAATCACCCAAGATTATAAATCAGAAAAAGAAAATGAAAAATGGTAAAGAAACAGTAGTACTATGTTCTGCTATCTGAACTTGCCCCCAGATGAAACCTTTGCCTAGAAAATTTCAAAATTCACTGCTAGTTTGAAGGAATTTGAAAAGAAGAAAAGGAATTTGAAAAGAAAGTGGAGGAAGAACGTATGTTTGAAAGTTTTATGTTAAAAGCATAGATGAGCAAGGAAGAGAGGTAGATAGATAAATGTATTTTCCATGCGATTGATCTTGGATCCATCCACTTTCGAGAAGAAAGCGAGGGATAGTAAATGGAAATAAAGAAGAATTTTGTAAAATTTTCAAAATACCCTTTTATCATTTTTTTCATTTTATATCAAATTTGTCAAAGGTTATTATTATAAATTTACTTTTAAATAATTCATTCCCCATTTCTCTCCAAACTCACAAACAAATATAATATATTTATATTCTTTTCTCTAATGAAATTCTCAAATAACTTTGTACAATTCTCTTATTTTCCTTTCTCTTCTCTCATTGCTTAAACTCTCTTTTCTTTTCTTTCTCCCTTGAAACTCCCACAGTAGCCGTCAGTACAGTAGAAATTTGGAATCCCATAAAGCTTTACCGCTAGTATATTTTAAACTTGTGGTTCTTGTGAATTGGTTATAAATTATTGGAATATGACCAATTGAGCTTGAGTGGAGATATTTTTTGCCATATCAAGTAAGTCCCAGGATAATTTTCCTTCACAACCCCTTCTCTTTCACACAAACGAGGATTTCTAAAGCACACTAACAGTTTTAGGGCTTTTGGAATTGTACTAGCCCGGGTGTTTCCATGGTTCACATAGATTCTATCTTCTACTCTCTGTCGGCTGTCGCACTGTGTATTGTTCTGCCTCTGATGTCGTCCTTCAAGGCTTCAATTAGGTAAAATTGCTCTTTTAATTTTCAAGATTTTATTGGCAGACTGTTTTACCATTTGTATTCTCCGGGTTATCGAAAAATGGCCAAGAATTGAACGATAAAGACTCGGACTTTGAAAATTTGCTTCCGCAATATTTGAGTTCTTCATTTGACTGGCCATGAACTTGATAAGGAAAAAAAAATTGCTCTTGCTTTTGGGTTTTCTGGGATTGATGGGTTGAATGTTTACGGATGTTATGGCCACTTTCTGGGCAGTGCCGAATAATCAGAGGTTTTATGCGTGGTAATAGACAGATTTCTTTTGTTGTAATTGTTCTACTGACTAGTTTTCCCCGAACTATGATGTTCTACAGAGTCATCAGCAAGGTCGATCTTGTGGTTTAAAATTTCGGTCATGGATTGGTTTATTTTCCTGAACATTTTTTTTTCCTTCTTTTCTAATAAAATATATATTTTTTTGAAATAGATGGGATTTGGTGTTGGTTTTGGAAAATCATCAGCTACCCCCCTTCTTTCCTCTGGAATAAAAAAATAAATCTTGCACATATTTTTGTTGCTGTAGCACTGACATTTTGGAATGAAAAGTGGCCTTATATTTTCCCAGAAACTTCTCATATATGATAAATTTCCAAGTAAAAAAGGAACAAGGAATAAGAACATATTTTTCTTTTGTGCTGTCAAGGATCAGAAATGTATTGGGGTGGAGTGATTAGGTGATGATTTTCTTACAGGCGTAAGTTATCATGTTCCTTGCTTTGTGGACTTGGAATGTATGACTAGTTATGTTGCTTCCATTTATATGCTTGAGCATAGAGCCAGGCTCTCTGCTGGTTGAGCATCTTATAATTCCTTTATCCACTTTGAGATTTACTTCAAGAAGGCAATCCTTGCTGAAGGCGTTGTCAACTGTAGCATTGACTATTTGCAAAAGACTAGTCTAGTCAATTGTTTGGGCTTTGATTTTCTTTTAGTAATTGAGCTATATAACAAGCCATAAATTTGATCATCCCCCTTGCTCTATGTTTTGTTACCTCTTATCCCTAAAACATCAATTAGATGTGTCTCCAAAATTTAAGACTTGGTTCTGGATGCTAAAAATTTTGGTTCATGAAAGTGCTAAAGAGCAACTTGGTTTCTGGATTTGCAAAGCCTTTGAACGTGACATAATAGCTTCGAGCTAATTTTGTAAAATGAGTGCATAAAATATTGAAGATATTGTAAAATTAGTGGTTATTGAATTTGCTTTTGGCTTTCCTTTGTTCAGATTAACGGTAGTTGGGAAAAGAAAAATTCCTTTAAGTGTTCGAATTGGCAAGTGTACTGTTAGCTTGCATGGTTGTGGATCTGCATTATTGTGTAGCTGTTCTGGTAAACTTTCTAACAATTACTCCTCAAGACATTTGGCAGAGGTTATCCTATTTGATGTTGATGATAACTGATAGGTATTACTAATGTAATGGACATGAAGAATATCAATCTTTTAAAATATAAGTGATAAGTATTTAATGGTGAAGTAATAGAATGAAATGGAAAAGGATAAGACTTTGTTATTTTGATGCGTATGTTAAATCTTTGTCTATATATTACTTTTGTTATTGTGATTTTAACTCCCACACCACCACAAGAGGCTTTGTGTAAATTACTCCCTTCATCTTTATTTGTAAGTCATTTGAACTCACTTTTTTTGTCCCTCCCTAATTATAAGTCATTGTATAAGTCATTGTTGGTAGTTTAATGGATATTTTACTCATTTTTTTCATAAAACATTTTTCTCTCTTCTTTCTTAATGTTCTTCTGCATAGGGACATTTTAGGAAAAAATGACTTAATCTGTGGTGTTCGTAGAAAATGATAAAGGACCTTAGCATGAATATCTTTCATATATAAATAAATCAATTCCTGCCTGCGACTTTCAGTCATATTTTAATATTCCCTCTGTTCCATTTTAGTAGTCCCATTTGAGATTTTTACCCAGATTAAGTAATGATTAGATAACCTCAATTAGAGGTTAAAAAGACTAATATAGCCTTTTTTGACTTCATATAGCAAGGGAATTAAATATATAATTTTGTTGAACAAAATAAAGGAAGGAAAATTTTGGAGAAAAACAATTAATAAGCTCTTGATTTCTTTCCAAATGGGACTATCTATTTGGAACAGGAGTGGCTGTTACTCTCTACACGTGTCCACTTTTTAAAATTCAACATGCTTTCAATCTAAGTTTGAATCACTTTAACCTCACTTAAAAAAGGAGAATCATCAATTTGAGCCTGTTGTTCCATATGGATTATTTTTCAAGGGTGAGATAGTGACATGATTAAAATTAGCTTTGCTTAGGTTTGTGTGCCAAGTCAAATGTGAAAATTCACTTTTGAGGGAATATAATTTTGTCAACTAGAGTGAATCTTAGTTATGGCCATGGATATTTTCACATAATGTGTCTTGCATCTTAATCCAATGCAGATATTGTGTGACTGAATAACAACATATATGGACGACATGGATGAAACAATGGGAGATGAAGTGACGGATGCTACTGGCAACACACACATTTTGAGTAAGGAGTGTGAATTCATACTAAAGCCTGGTAGCTCTGATCATGTAGAACCACATGAAATGGTTACACCTTATGAAGGTGATTGCAATAATAATTCAGCCCATTTGTTTACGGATATTTTGGATGGAAAGAATCTGGATAGAATTGGTTCATCAGAACATGCAACTGTAAGTCCTCGTTGCATGGATGATCCTGGTGTTATGGTTGAAGAATTGACTTTGAAAAATTATAATGGTGAAAATCTGGCTGTGGTGGGTACTTCAAACAATAGAGAAAGAATTCAGACTAGGCCGAATCAGTGGCAGCATTTGTATAAAATAGCCAGCGGATCAGGAAGTGGAAACCTGCATGGAGAAGTTTCAAATAGAGACAAGAATAAGGAATCAACTGTTTGGGAGGATGTTGGACATATATTCTTTTCAGGTATTCTGGATAACAACCGGAAAAACCCTAACGAAAATTATAATGAAATCATGGACAATCAGGTGCATAATGATGACAAAGCTGTTTTGAATAATACATCCTCAGCTGGAATTACCCGGACAAAAATTTTATCAAAATCTGGCTTTTCAGAGTATTTTATAAAGAATACATTAAAACGTAAGGGAATATTATACAGAAGTCCAGTTCTCAGATTATCTGGGGAGGTGTCTGGAGATCAGACTCATTCAAAATCTGACAAAAATGACCTGGTTGCTTCTGATCCACCATTAACTTCAGCAGTAGACATTGTCAAGCATCCTCAAGGTAGTACTGAAACATGCCCAAATATTGCAACCAATTCTTGTCCTGATGGGGTCATTTTAAGAGACTGGCTGGAAGCTGGGAAAAATAAGGTAAACAAAGCAGAGAATTTGCATATATTTAGGCAGATAGTGGAAGTGGTGGACTTCTCTCACTCTCAAGGAGTTGCTTTGAAAGACTTGCGACCATCCTGCTTCAGGTTGTTGCAATCAAATAAAGTGCTATACCTGGGCTCTTCTATTTCTATCCTTCCTGAAAATGTTGTGGATCAAGATGTTCCCCGGTCAGTGCATGACAAAAATGAGAAAAGGACTTTGGAAAGGGACTTACATCCCTCTCTTAGTCATTGTGCAAAAAAACTTAGGTTTAGTGAAGATGTGACCTATCATGAAAGGTACCCTCAATCTTCATTCTATGGCTTTAAACCTTCATCTTTTAATGTCAACAAAGCAGATGGTGGGTTTGGACCTGATTTTAGGAATGAGTCCAGCAGGAAGCATGATCTGGGAATGGAGTCTAAGCTGCAGAGCAGATCCAGCCTGTCACATGCACCCAATGTGTCACCACCATTGTTGCCTCCTGTAGTTTGTGCACTGGAAGTAAGATGGTATTCAAGTCCCGAGCTGGTCGATGATCGTTACTCAACTTTGTCATCAAATGTCTATTCTTTGGGAGTTCTTTTGTTTGAGGTAAGAAAATGACTTTTTCTAACCTTTTTGAGTTAACTAATTGGTTGGGAGAATTTTTCTTTATAATTGATTTTGTTGTGCTTTAAATCTTTTCCTCAATGGATAGCTAATATTGACTTTGTTGTTGAAGATATTTGCATAAATTGGATGCTCTAGTTTGTATCACAAGGATTACCCTACTTTTCAGTGTCCTGGGAGGATGATACAATCTACAATGGTTATGATTTTAATTTTTTGGCATCGTTATATCTCCAAGTTTGGACTAACTACTTATGGGTTAGGTTAGGATGCATTTGGAAAAGATTTGAAAGCAAGCAAAAAAATTGTGATTAGTTTCTGGGAATGCAAGTGGGTATGAGTGTATTTGGATAATGATCATTGGTTGCTATGTTGGATAATATGATAAGCTGTTAAAAAATAGTAAAGAGTAATAAAAATGTCCCAGATGAATATATCAGAAAGACTTATTTATTTGGTTTGTTGGACCCACATGAATTTCAGCTTGGTGGGAGCTTTGAGAGGTAAAAGGACTGTCAAAGCAAGAAGGAAACATTAAAAATGTTCTCTTTCAAATGCTACCCAAATACAATGGTGGATTTTTTTATTTTATCTTGAACTTATATGGAGTCCCTAGTTTGCCCTTATTTTATCTTGAACTTAAAATTTTGTATTGAATTTTTGTCTTCCTAACAAAACCAGGTTTACTAATGTTGGGCTCAGATTCTTGATGGATGATCTGAATCTCTGTATAGCTTGTAACGATCAGTTTGAGCTGTATTCTCAATATTCTAATAAGGGTTATTTCTTATAGTTATTTGGCTCTTTTCGTTCAAGACGGTCTCGTGAGGCAGCTATGTTGGATCTTCGTCATAGGATTCTACCTCCAGAATTCCTGTCAGAGAATCCTAAGGAAGCTGGGTTTTGCCTTTGGCTACTTCATCCTGAACCATCATCACGCCCTACAACCAGGTAGTATTTGTCATCTCTTTCACAGATCTTGTGTCACCCCTTTTTTTTTTTCTTTTCCTTATCGTTCCTTTCTTTTTCTTGTTTCTTTATTTGAGTCAAATGATTATGCTGGTGATCAAGTCGAATTTGCTCTATTGAGTTTTTAGTTGTCGTTCTGCTTGAACCAAAGATAAATCCTGTTCTCAAAACATATTGTTGTCAAGGAGCAAGCCTTGAGAAAAAGGCCCTCAACTGGAAGAGAGAGAGAGAGAGACAAGTAACAATCAAGTATCATGAATAGTGATTCGATCCTGTCACTTGCCAAACATGTACTGCCACTTCTTGGTGATTCCAGCAGCAATTCAATTTTTGGTTCAGGAGAGCTCTGGTATGCTTGCTAAAATTTGTCTAATGACCTGACTAGAGTTGGATGGATTTCTATACCAAAGGAGTTAAATTGGTTTCTTTGTTCTACTGTAATTCAAGAATGGCTATTGGACTAACTTTGTGTGTTTACCCATATTACTAACTACCCTGCTTTGACCTAATTTGAATCTTCAGTTCAAGGTTGTACCTTATCTGAAGTTCTGTCTATTCCATTTATGTGAATTTTAAACTCCTCTTTTTTTATACGTTGGCAGCAATTTATTTCTAGTTTCTTTTTCAACTCTTTACGTTTTTCAACTTAAAAAGTTTAATTCAGTGGATAGATTGTTTAACCTATGAATGGGGCTTGTTAACAGGGAAATTCTGCAATCCGAAGTTATAAGTAATATGCAGGAATTGATTGAAGATGCATCATTGTCATATATTAATGAAGAGGATGCTGAATCGGAATTGCTATTGCATTTTCTCTCGTCACTCAAAGATCAAAAGCAAAAAGATGCATCCAAAATAGCAGAAGAAATTAGGTGCATAGAAACAGATATCAAAGAGACGGAGAGAAGGCAGATAAAGGAGCCCCTTTCTGCTAGAGGAAATGGGTTTTTACACAGGGGGAATATAGGCTTAGATGTCAATAATAAAAAGCCACTTGTTTGTGATGAAAAATTGGCAAGGAATATCAGGCAGCTTGAAAGTGCCTACTTCAGCATGAGATCAAGTATCCAGTTTCCAGAGAATGATATCTCAACACTTAGTGATCAAGAGCTGCTAAGAAGTACATGCAACCAGCTTCCAAAAGAGAAAAGGAAGTGTAAAAGCAATGATAGTCTTGGTGGATTCTTTAATGATTTATGCAAGTATGCTCGTTATAGTAGGTTCAAAGTTCAAGGGATACTGAGGAATGGAGATTTAACTAATTCTGCAAATGTCATATGCTCTTTGAGTTTTGATCGGGATGAGGACTATTTGGCTGCTGCTGGTGTCTCAAAGAAAATAAAGATATATGAATTCCAGGCACTTTTTGATGATTCTGTTGACATTCATTATCCTGCAGTTGAGATGTCAAATAAATCAAAGCTGAGCTGTGTTTGTTGGAATAGCTATATCAGGAATTATCTGGCATCTACTGACTACGATGGTGTTGTAAAGGTGTGTATTTCTTCTCATGTGCTGAACTTGTAGGAGATTTTAAAGTTTTTGATCCCTACAGATGATTGGTCCTATATAGGTGGGAAAAAAAAGTGAAAAAAATCTGTAAAAAAGAGGCAATCCAGAAGAATGCAACCTGTCCTTAATGTAGAATGCAGGTGAATACAAAGTTTTCTAAGTGGTTACTGGATGTTTTCCTTTCAAATCTTGGTGGTGGCACTTTTCGGTTATCTGTCCTAAGTATGTGTTTTTTCTTTTTTAAAATACTCCCTCTCCGTCCACTTTTGACCTAGAATAAAATTAAGAAGAGCCTTTGACCATGAATAAGTTACTACATTATCCTTAATGTGGTTAGTGGTGGGACTACATGTGTTACTTGATGTGAGAATCTCTTAAATATAGAAGGTTGTTTCTAGAATTTTATATGAAAAATACTTATATTTTAGAAAAGTGAATATTCATTTTTGAACACCTAATGGGAGTAATATTTTTCAAGATATAAAAAGGAATTTATTAATGAAAAGCAGGACTATAAAGACTAGAGGAATCTTCAAGAAAGCAAACAAAAAACTACATAAGAGAAGCTTTTGAATCCCGTGGTAAATTTGTCAAGATGTCTTCCACCAAATGCCATG
>JAOXNR010000031.1:8657494-8682537 GCA_028571225.1 Parsonsia alboflavescens
AGAAAATTAAAATCTTCCACTCCGATGGTGGGGGAGAATTTGTTAATTCTCGATTATCATCTCATTTCTTGCCACAGGAATTGTTCACTAAATCTCATGTCCCTGTACACCAGAACAGACAGGTATGGTTGAACGACGACACCGTATTATACGAGAACTGGGTATGACAATGTTGTTTCATAGTCATGCTCCTTTATGTCTATGGTTAGACTCTTTTTCTACTGCTGTTTTCCTTATTAATCGCTTACCTTCATCCTCTCTTAATTTTGAAATACCATACTTCAGGTTGCATGGAACTCAGCCTGATTATACATCTCTTCGAGTGTTTGGCTCCAAATGTTTTCCATATACATGGGACACAAAAAATACAAAGTTTGATCCTAAATCTGCTTTGTGTGTTTTTGTAGGATAGAGTGAGAAACACAAAGGATACGAGTGTTTTCACCCTCCTAGTCGCAAGTTCATTATTTCTCGACATGTTGTTTTTGATGAAACTTTTTTTCCATTTAAATCATCCAACTCATCTATTTCAGTCTCTCACATACATCATATTTTTGACTCTTGGTTGCCTTCTTATGCTAGTTCTGAATTAAGTACATCTTTCCAGGAGCTTACCTCGCTACCTTATTCCCTTACTCCGCTGCCACCTGTTGTGACAGCTCTTCCACAACACGATCCTCTATTGCCATTAGATTCCTCTTTGAATGAATCTCCTTCAACCAGTACCACATTCATTCCTTCTTCTGAATCCCATTACTCTTTACCACTTAGTGATGCAATGATTGCATCAGTTGTGCCTCCAATGGCTGCCTCTGAGTCTGCTGCTATAATCTCCGAACCACAATCAAGTCCTGCCCCTGTCCATCACCCTATGAATACTCGGTCTCAACATGGAATTGTCAAGCCAAATCGTAAATATGCCTTAACTGTTGCCACTTCTAGTTCTATACCTCGTGAACCTAAGACAATAAAAGCAGCTCTCTCTCATCCAGGCTGGAAAACTGCAATGCTTGATGAACTAGATGCACTTCATCAAAATAACACGCGGCAACTAGTTCCATGAACTTCCAACATGAATTTGATTGGCTCAAAATGGGTTTTTAAGACTAAACTTTGACCAGATGGTGCATTGGACCCGGCTCAAAGCTCGCTTAGTCACAAAAGGTTATCATCAACTCGATGGACCTGATTATACAGGCAACTCTAATTCAAATGAATGAGTTTTAGGAGTAATAAGGCATATCCCACATTTTATGCTCATTCATATATCTATTCAAGGAATATGGCCTTAAAGAGTGACAACTTCTCCTACATATGGTAGTCTAATTGATAAAGGTAACGTCAGTCATTTACTACGTTTAAGAACTTAATTTAGGAATTTCTGTTATTTCCTTCAACTTAATTACACATATGAGCTGTATATAATGATTACTCTTCTGTTGTCAAGGTAGTGTGGCATCATTCAATAAAAACTCATTAAGAGAAATCTTCTTTGAATTCTGTTTTTCCTCTTTTGGGTGCGTGAAGAATTTTAAGGAAACTTTTGTGCTTTGGTGGTGTTGTGCAAGGTAGGTACTATTTTTTTTATTGATCACGACTTGTTCAAATCCTTCAACTCTTTTTAGGACTCTGTTTTTATCCTTTGGAAAAGAAAATCTTGGCTATAAATTTTAATATATTTATTTACAGGAAACTTGATAAAGCATAAATCTTAACTTGGATGTTTTTTTTAGCGTTCATAATCTCTTCAGATCTAAAAAGGATTTGAAAATTTTAAGCCAATTTTGCAATCTTCCCATGTAATAAGCACTTTTCTTTGTGTTGGAATTACATGCAAGAACAAAATAAATCATGTTTGTAGTTTATTCTTTTCATGTATTCTATTTTAAAGTCAGATTTCTATAGCTTACTTTTATATTTTGATTATGGTGTAAGAATTGGTAATTACAGGTGCAAAGAAACAAAAAAAATTCGTGTGCTATTGTGTGAGGTCTTGGGTTGTATTTTTTGCTGCTACCTAGCATAAAAGAATGGGATCAAGGTCTGCAGATATTGAGTGATTTTGTTTTTTTTTTTTCCCTTAACTCCTACACTTTGTTGTTCATTTTATTTTTTTATCCTTTAGAAGTGAAATATAACTATAATCACTTAGAGTTAACCATGAGCTTTTGCTAGAAGAAATTATATTCTAAAATGTAATCGCAAGTTGTTACCTCAAATCTGCAAGCATGGGGGCTTGTTTCGATATGGGTAATTTTATGATTTTAATAAGTAAGTTTTTATGTTTTTCTCCATTATCAAAAGTAAATCTCAACTATTTTTTTAGGTTTCAGTCAATTAGGTTCTCCAATATTATTGCTGGAAATTTATAGAAGTGAGTACTTGTGAATTTCAATTCACTGGGTTCTCTTTTTCTTTCTTAATTTTTATTGTCTTTTTTCTTCCTTTTGTTTGACTAGGGTTTTTATTTTCTATACATTTTTTGTTTTAGCTTGACTTTTTTTATCTGAATTTGACAACATCTTTTAGATTCAGTTGAGAATGGCAGCATACCTTGGGTTGATAGTTATTGTAGTCGTAGGTGTGAAATTTTGTTGTGTTTGGTTAGTTATCATTTTATCTAAAACTTCTAGGTATTAGAGAAGGATGTAATTTAAATGTTTAACACTATCAAATATTTCTCCAACACAGGATATAGTTTTGTACAATATTTAGTATTTTCGGGCCCTTTTAAAATGCTTGATATTTGCCTATGGCAGGATAGCTCGAAAACATTTGGTTTAATTTGTAAAAGATGGAGCGAAATCAGCTGTCCCCCGGTGCACTTAGAAAGGAAGGAGAAACAAAACATACAACTGTGACATTGGTATGTTTCCATATCTATAGAACATATTATATATAATGAATCTCATAAACTATTCTCTTCGTCTCTATAAAATTCAATATTGAAGAAGTTTGTAAACCAGTATTTTGCTTTAATATCTTTTTTCTCATAGAAAATTTATTTCCCTACTTGTGGTTATGGATTTATGTGACAATTTGTTAAAAATCTCAATACTATCAGCTAATAATAATAATAAAAAAGAATAGAACCAACTAATCTAAATGACTGCAAATCTGGGATGTGTTTTTTTATATTCTATTATTTTCTAAAACCATCTAAATGGTGATGCCTATGATGATGTATGGTATTTGGTAAATGAATAGACATGTAGATGCATAAACAGTCATACATGTGGAATTTGTCGTTTCTTTGTGGAATTTTTTTTTTTTTTCGAGTGATGAGAGTTCATCTGGATAGTGTACACTTCTTTGCATTATTACCTGATGTTCCAGTATTATTGTTCAAATGTTTGACATGGGACTCCATTGGCCATGTTGGAGATATCCAAGTTGGACTTGCAGGAATCTAAGGTGAGTCTGGTACACCTTGAATTTTGAATTGAGGTTGTTGGACTGATAATTTTGTGGTTTCATATGTGATTATAGTTTGATAGTTTCAAATTTGACAGAGATGAGTTTTTCAAACTACTATGTTTCAGTTTCGATATGTTTTTATTGAGCTTATAAGAGAACTTGCAGATATAAGACAAGATCGATAGAATCCATAGTGCAAGTAAAACTTGCAAATGCCAATTAGGATTGATGTGGTTTGAATTTGTCATGGTAGATGAGTGTATTTTCCCTGATGTTTCTGCATATAAAACTATATCATAGGAACATTTTTAATTGTTCATTGTCATCTTATATGCTGAAATTTCATAATTGAAAAGGAATTATGCCAGACACTGACCTTTCTACACCAGGACCAACAATCCATTTTCTTCTCTTATTTACCAATAGCTATCTTTCTGTATATTTTTCAGTTTTAAATGTGCACTGATTGTTTGAATAGTTTCTTTTTTCCCCCCCCATTATGGGAGGAGCATGTGTTATTGACATATGAAGCAAAGAACTATCGATGCATTTCAGCATTTAATTAGAAATGCTATTCATGTCAAACCTCCGATTTACATTAGAGTTATGTATTAATATTCTTAAGAGCATCAATTGTTCCTAACTTCCCAGTCTAGAATTCATATATTATGTATCATCATATTTATGTTTGTTAAGCTATGGTGCTTTCTATTCTCTACCTGTTTCTTGTCATGATACTGTCTCTCTTTCACATGTTTTGACATTTGATGTGTGCTCACTTAGTCTTCTTCCTTTCCTTGATCCTAGGGTTCTCTTTTCCTTCTAAATTCTACTTTTATATAATTTGTAACAAACACATGCTCTCAAACATTAATATTTTTTATATTATTAAAAGACATTTGATGCACCAAAAAACTTCTTCTTTCACTGGTTTTGTCCCATTTTTTGTTCTCTATCTCTCGTAACATTGTTTATTTGATTTCTTTCTTCTATTTGGTGTATAAGGTGTGGTGAGTGAGTAGAGATTAGATTAAATTTGGTCATAAATCATGTTAGACACTTACAAAATGAAGCACAAATCTTATCATTAAAGCTTCCACTCCACAAGAAAAGCACGAAACTAGACTTGCTTAGGTTTTTTATCCTTCTCTTTGTGTTTCTCATCTGGTTCTTTTTAGAGTTCATATACAGATTATTCTTGCTACGATTGTATTCTCTAGGCTGCCTTTTAAATTCTATTAGCACGGTGAAGGGTTTTTGTTTTGTTCCATCTTTTTTTTTTTCCTATTTCTGTTTTTGCTTGGTTTGGTTTCTATTATTTTAAGCTCTTTTTGCTACTTTTGTCTACTTTGCTACCTGCCCATGTCACCCCATTGTTTCTTGTTCTCCTTTGTTTTAGTTTCCTCCTTTAATCATTTTTTTTTTATCATTAATTTTGTCTGACATTTATTTTCTCATGGTTGGCCTCAGATGTGGAAGAGCAGCTGGTTGTTGATTACCCTTTTTTTTGGCTGTGCAACGGCACAAACCCATATCTCTCTGGTAAGTTTTTGTTTTCCTACTCAAATTTATTCAATTTGTTCAGTGATTCAGCCTTAAACATCGTTTATGATTGAAATTGTGATACTTTAGAGTCCTTTTATATGTCATGATTTTCAAATGTATGTGAATATATTTATTTGATTTGGTAAGTTTTCATCCAATATTTGTTGAAAATTTATTAGGCATTTAAAATTGAGATTGTATAGTTCTTGAAGATGATCGATATGAATCATATATCAGAAAGAAATTGCCGATGACGATGGATCAAGACGTACGAACTCGTACTGCAATAGGTGGAAAATTAAGTGAGGGAGGTTGATGATGTCGAGGATGAGATCAAAAAGACATGCTCTCATGTGATCAATGATGCAGAAGGATGGTGACACTTCAATGGAGAAGTTCACTCTCAATAAAGAGTCGTTTGCAATTTTTAAGAAAGCTTACAAAAATATTCCTTAAAAGAAACAAGGGAATATATTTTCTTTTGCAAAAGAAGAGGACTATGTTGGTTAGTAAGTCGGGAAGCATTGACCATTCTTTTCAATGATTCAGACGTGAAGAGAAGCTCTTGTAACCAAAAAAGGAAGTTGCGGAAATAATTTTTTTATGGAAAGGATGAAAGTTGATGTTATCACCCAATAAAATTTTAAAAAAATTGGGCACCCTCGATACCTTTAAGAGACGGAGTGAGTTTTTACTTGTAATATAAGATATTAGTCGTCGTTTTATATGAAAATAAATATATTTATTATGTCTAAAATATTTTTTAGTTTTCATATTTAAAATTATAATTGTATTTTTGATAATAAATGAAAGAGAATATTAAGTGGATGAAAGTAGAAAAAATATAATAAATATATATGATAAATTGTGAAATAATTTATATTTTTAGATAAATATGAAAGATTAAAATGAATTATTTTTTGGGACGGAAGGAATATTTTGTATATTGCCAATTGGTTTGTTGCTTCACATGAGTCCGGATCGCTAAATGGTCTCGTGACTTTATTTATGTTGGCTCCCAATTATTTTTTGGAAATGGACTTTAAGGCCCTCTATTCATTCAAAATTTTATTACAGCCCTACTTACTTCTTGAATATCTCCTGTTTAACCCATATGAAGTTGATGTTGCACCGAGTACTCTATTGCATTTGCATTATGCAGTGAGGGATCTATTTTCCCAGAATAATAATAAGAACATTTTCAAGAAACGAAGCAGATGAATCAAAAGGAACAAAGATATAATTCATAGTCCCATAGTTGCTTGTCCAATCTTCGATGTACATAGAGAGAATACAATTGCTGCATAACCTAATCTGATCTTCCTCTGCCCAAAGCGTCAAGATCAGGTTAATGAATAAATTCATTCATTCATTCACTGAGGGAGTGAAGAAAAGCTTACCTGCACTTTCAGATCAGAGATGAAAGATTGCAAAAAAGATAGCGGGACGATGATGATCTTCATAGCAAGGCATTCGTCTCAAATGCTGATGCTGCTGCTATTGTTCCGACAAAATTTTCAGATTTCGACTCATCAGACAATCTGTTCTGATACTCAGTTGGCCTGATGTTTTCAATCATTTTCACCACTTCCGGCATTTTGGGCCTTTGATCTGGCGTTCTCACGACGCATGTCATGGCTATCTGTAACATCTCCACCAGTTCCTCTTCTATATTTGGATACCTTAATAAATCCATATCAAACACCTCTGCAGTCCATTCTTCTCTTACTACCGAATGCACCCAACGGACCAAGTGTATGATATCATCCCCGCTCGTGGTATGAACAGGAGTCTTGCCAGTGAGGAGCTCGAGTAACAGTACGCCAAAGCTGTAGACGTCTGAGGCTTGCGTTGCTTTTCGAGTGTCCATCACCTCCGGGGCGCGGAATCCAGCTGCACGTGCAACCGGTGGAGCCAATGAGCTCATGACGGTTGATAGACCAGAATCGGATACGCAACCGTATTGTTGAGGGTTTAGAAAGATGTTAGATGATTTCACATTGCCATGAACTAGCTTTCCACCATTCTCAATGTGGATTCGAGCAATGCCTCTTGCTGCACCGATGGCTATCCTTAGACGGGTGTCCCAGTCCAAAGGAATCCTATTTTCTCCCTTTTTCCCTGTTGATAATAAGTGGATCGATCAGTGCCGATAACAATAATTAAAGGAAATGGAATCTTCAAGAAAAACAGAGAAGTCAAATGGTAGGATATGGTCAGTTTACCAACACAACAGAGGCCAAAACTACTCTTATGTTCAGCCATTAAGTTGATATTATTGATATATCAATAGTGAAAGATAGGAAACTATTCAATCATGTTATATATAATAGAGGAAAACTTTACATCATCAAACACCATATCAATGAAGGCTAGGATTTCACCATAATCAATAGTTTTTCAGTTTATATTTCTTTGTCAAAGTCTTTCCTTCTTAGCCTTCTTGAAATTTCTCTTTATAGCTTTCTAACCAAATAAATGTTGATAGATCAGTCTCATAAGTTTCTATTTTTGCACCTATTGAATTTTGGGAAAAATATCATCTGGTTTTGTACACAGTTCAATCTTCCACACCAGCGATTCATCAGAAAGCAAGCTACCAAATTTCTGCCGATGAACATAACAATGGAAACAGTAATTTTGAAAGTGTAATTTCTCCACGAAGGAAATGAATTAAAAGTTAATATTTCAGAAAGGATAGTTTGTGAATCTAAATGCTCATTAGAGATAGGAGTTGCTCTTCCCTACCTCGTCAACAATCAACTCAGCCTACTCCAACGCAATTCTTCATCTAGTTTAATTTGGAGCAGAAAGTGGAATTTAGACTAGACAATATTCTCAGGGATATGAAGCCAATCCCTATTTGGTTAGACTAGAACGCTAAAATTCATGCTTATCCAGAATAGAAGACTGAATATACAAAGTATCTTGACACTTAATTGTCTCTATACAAAACTATTCAGGTACCCCGCAGAAGATGCTTGAACCATATGTTTGGTTAGCCAAAAACCACTCTTATTTATTCCCCACCTCCCCTGTGAGAACAATTGTCCAAGCTGGAAAGAGGATCGAATATTCTTCCACACAAAGTGGGTTGCAAGTGGTTGAATGGCCCTACCAACCTAGAATTTTGCTACTGGACAGTATCCAATCCATGGTTATTTCTATATCTTTAAACTATAAGTTGAACAAAATGGATGGACAAAGATGATCAATGAAGAAGCTTCCATTTCATTTCTCATGCTAGTTTCAAGTTCCGGAAAGGTGATAGAGTTCATTTAAGTGAAGTGAAAATATCAAGAACCCAACAAATTCAGCTCAATTCATGCACATCTAGTATTATTTTCAAAGCAACAGATAAAATAAGTTTAGAGATTAATTACATAAAGAAAAAGCCAAGAGAAGAGGAGAATCATACCATGTAGCATTCCAGCAACACTCCCCTGACTGTAATAGTCATAGACCATCAGCTTCTCGTCCTTGGAATAATAATAGGCTCTAAGTTCAATTACATTCTCATGCTTTATTCTTCCTACTACCTCCATTTGCTGCTCAAACTCTTTTTTCCCAACGCCCACCTCCTTCAATCTCTTGACAACCACCATCGTCGAGTCCTCCAGGATTGCTTTATAAGCGGTACCAAAAGTGCCCTTCCCCAAAACCTCAGCAGAAGCCCTCAACAAATCTTCCAGATCGAATGCAAAGCTACAACCCTCAAAGAAAACTAATCTATTACTTGCATCTTGGCTCCGAGAAATTGCTTTCTCAGGTGACATGTCTCCCTTTTCCAGCTTCCCCGTAAATGCATTCTCAGTTTTCCTTTTCAGTAAGCAAACAAGAAACAGAAAACAAAAGCCTAGAAGCCCAAGAATGCAACCAGCAATTATAATTCCTAGCAAAGCTTTCTCACTCAATTTCCCAGCATTTTTGGATTTGAAATTTGGTTCTTGAGGAAGCGAGAGTACAGGAGAAGTAGAAACAGAATAGTCTAATAAAGAAACGTTATTTCCAGCGAAGACAGATTTTGGAAATCTTTGAAGTGAGGCAGGCACGGTACCAGAAAGATTGTTGTTTGATAAATTCAAAAGCTGCAAGTTGGGTAAGTTTAAGTCCGGAATTTCACCAGAAAAAGAGTTGTTAGAAAGATTCAAAACAGATAACTGCTTCAAACTAGAAATGGAGGAGGGGATAGTGCCACTGAACCTATTCTGAGATAAGTTGACAGTAGTGAGATTACTCCAAACTGAGAAATCCGAAGGCAAAGGACCTGAAAAATTGTTATACTGAAGATAAAGAAATGACAAGTTTTTGAGGTTACCCAAATCCAAAGGAAATGTACCAGTGATTCCATTGGATCTGAGACTCAAGATCTGCAATGCCGATAAACGGCTCAGTGTGTTTTCGGGAAAAGGGCCATGAAAGCCAACCCCAGGTAACCTCAGTTCTATTACTCTTGATTCATCTTCATTGCAAGTTACTCCGGTCCAGTTCTTGCAAGCTGAAGAGTTAACATCCCAGTTCAAAGTGCGCAAATGCGGAAGCTTCTCCGCAAAATCATGTAACGCCTGCTTATCACTTTCAACAAGAATGGCACCGTTCTGTGGCAGCGAGAACAAACTCACCGCCGCCAAGAACAAAGAGAAAATGCATAACCTCTGCCTCCCCATTTCAAGATATAGCTTTTTTTGCTTGAAATTGAGCTATTTCAGAGCTCTCTTTTAAGTCCTAAACTGTTAATACTGCAGCTCACATCCACATTTCTAATTTTAGGAAGAAATAAGAAGCGAAGAAGAGAACACAGATAGCCATAAATATGTATGTATGTATATATATATATATGAGAATAAATTAGTACAAATTATCCCCTACCCCCAAAAAATAGAATAAATTAGTACGACAACTACAAAGGTGTAGAAGTGAACGAAAGAATCAAATTTCAAGAATGGTGTCTGGAAAAAGGTAATGTGGGATTCTGGAAATGAGGTTATAAAAATTGAGGTTCCGGGTTTGAAATGAGGGATATGGGTCCAAAGGGGTGGTAATTTAAACAGGGGTCAGAACTGAGCTTTTCTTTTTGTTCTTTGCACTTTAAGTTTTGGGGAGAGTGCCAAAAGACCAAGAAAATTTCCAGAATGAGAGAGAAAAAGGGAACATAATTGGGGTTCTTGAGATCAGAAATGCGAATTTTTGCTGGGAAGATCAAAGGAAAAAGAGAAACTTTGAGTCCTTACTAGGAGGCGCTGTGTGTTTTGATTTTGAACATGGGGTCTGGAGAAGCAAACCGGCAGCATGCTTTTTGGGGTTAATACTTACACACCGGTTTTTAAAGATGATTTCAACTTTATTTTGAAAAAAAAAAAGAAGAATGTTTTGAAACAAGGAAAAAGAAATGTTTATGGAACTAAAAAAAATAAAATAAAAAAAATTTCAAACAATAAAATGTTTTGAATTTAAAATTAATTGAATGAATATATTATTAAAAAAGAGTATATATTTGATAAATGTAGCACAAGACATTGACAACATATTTTTATTAATATTACCTACATATCACATATGATGGATGTGCCTTGCTTTTTAAAAAATTTGTAGTACTCTTTTCGTTTCAAATTAAGGCAATCTTTTTTTTTGATTGTACTGAGTTAATTTGTTAGTGGGATTCGAACTTGAAATCTATGATATGTGTGATTACCATTCCATCTACTGGAATATCCTCGAAGAAGCAAAAGACGTAAGGATAATTTGGAAGAAAATATAATTAATAAGTTCTTAATTATTTAACCAATAATTTTTTGTATACAAAAGTATTCAGAAAGGATGGAGTAGTCAAATGTGCTGCAACTATTTTTAAATTTTTACATATTAAATTTGGTCTATTTATTGAAAAAATTCATAAAAGAGGGAAGATTTCTCAAAAGAAATTAAAAATTGTATTAACATTTAGGAAATAGAATTGAAAGTTTTGGTAAAAATTAGTGTATGATTAGGGAAATCATAGCTTTTAGAGGGGCAAATTGCTAAAGGCCCATGTTCCCAAATAGTTATTGCATATGTAGTCTATAGTCATATACTAATTCAAATGGAGAAATTATTACTCGATGCCTTCTCCATCTCCCCAAATAAAATAAAATAAAACAAAGTTAATCATGATATATGTGAAATTCTTTCCCCTTAATAATGTTGGTAAAGAATTTTGACATCAAAACATAACAATCAATACATTGTTCATTAGAATATGCTCCTTTTTTAGAAGAAAATTTTAAATAGCTTGAGTTGATGACACGTGTACAATTATATATATATATATAATTCTCAAAATTTTCATTTAAAAAAATTCACTATATATTTTATTCGAAATGAAAACTCAAATATTTTTATGAATAAGAGATGTACACTCATTAAATTAAGGAAGTCGAACATAGATAGAAAATTTAAATTAAAAAAAAATCATAAGTCTCCATTCCAGTAGGTGGAGGCACAAACTCACAGATCATAGATCTCGAGTTCGAATCCCATCAACACCCTTTTGGCTAAGCGGCATGTTGTGAAAACTGATCCGGGTACTACTAAAAAAAAAAAAAATCAAAAAATCCGACACATTTAATTTTGAATATAAAATAAATATATAGAATAGATATTTGTCAAACTTTGACAGTGAAATTTTCCTCATCAGAGTAATGACCAAATGAGAGGGGAGGAAAAGAAAAAAAGGCCAAACAAATGGAAGAGAGAAATATGGATAAGAAGAAAGTATATAATTTCTTGGGAGTCAATTTTGGACAGTTAAATTTCAGGCAACATATTAAGGCTAAGGTGGGGACGAAAAATTCATGTATCGGTTGGTTCTGTGGATCATCAGTTCAGTTCTCCATAGTTGGACCACAAGAAAATTACAAACAAAATGTAACAGAGAGAGAGAGAGGAAGAGGGAGATGGGACTGCTACTTAGTTAAAGATGGATGAAGAAATTATGAAGATGCAAACAAGGGAATTTTGGACATCAGTTTTTGCCATGATTATTATTATGGAAGTTTTATTGGCTCGTAGGCTTCACCTTCTTCTTGTTGCCATGCATGGGAATGGTTTGTGGTTCTTTCTGAATTTTGTCTTCTCCTTAACGTCTTTTCATGTGGAATATTGATCCATTTCTTTTCACCCAGCCAGGTTGGGGGGGAGGCGGAGAGGGGGCGGGGCGTGGCTTCATTGTATGGCCACTGATGTTTCTGTCTCTTCGGAACAGTCCAACGAGTGTGGAGATTAAAGGTTCTAAATTCAAATCTCACCAACATATTCATACATGTGTTGAGCTGATCACATTACAAGGCATGAAAATTCAATTCAAACCATCAGAAAATTTCTTCTTTCCCAACAGTCTTCATGTTTGTCAAGAAAGTGAGAAAAATCTATTACAAAAAGTAATTTTCTGACAGTTTTTTGAACCATCAAAAAACCTTTGTCAAAAAATTCTTCTTTTTTTGTAGTGTCAATCAGGTGTTCACGAGGTATGGATAGCTGATGTGGGCTCTGCATACAATAACCTGACTCTTGTTGCATATAGAGACGATGAGACTGACACTATAACATTATAACATTATGTGAGATAGTTGGATGGGAACCTTTTCAGGGTAGATACGGGGATATGGAATGTGGTAATTGGTAGATCAAATGAAAATAGATTGTTATAGCTACTCAAAACTTGAGTTGGGACCTCTCAAACATATATGTAGAAGAATTTGTATGTAATATTTGGTCTACTAAGACAGCCAGGTCACTAAACAGTTTATGGGAATAATCTTAGGCTAATTGAAAGTTTTTATGTGGCTTAAATCATCATTATTGGTTGCACATGTTGGTTGGTATATAAGCACTATGATAAACTTCCAAAAAGATAGCCAAAAATAACCCTAGTGGAAAGTTGAGAAGATTGGAGATAAAGCATATCAAATCATGTCTAGTTGACTATTATTTCTTGCCACACTAGTGACTAGTCTAAGGTTTATCACACCTACCTTGTTGGTATCTAATTTCAAAGGATACAAGAAGAATATGAGAATGTCTTGTAATTTGGCCAACATAAGATAGATAGATTCAAGTACATGAAGTTCTCATGCAAAGCCAGACCAATCTTTTCCATGTCTTTGGATTATTGTTCTTTAACTCAACATGAATAGATTGAACCATATGGAAATTAACCTTGTATTGATGTCTATATTGTGTTTAGAGGATCAAATTATTTGATTTGAATAATTCAATTGGTGTCACTCAAATTTCATGTTTAAAAATAATATGATAATTTAGTGAGAATGGTAAGTTATTAATCTTAACTTAAAACCTTTATGTAAGGGCTCTTAATATTTTCTTACCTTTTAATTTTTTTTAAAATATGTTTTATAAACTAAATTTTAGAATGAATTGATTTTCTAAGGATACAAACGTGTGTTAAAAGATTTGAAACATTTTATAAGTATCTGTCTCAAAATACTTTTAGATAGGACTCATATGTTATTTGAAAATATTTTTAAGTTAATAAAGAATTAACTAAAGTTTTTGAACTTGATGATATATTTTTTTTAATTGAATTAGCATTTTCTTTACTAAAGATTTTTTAAAAATAAATAATTAATTTTGAATATTAAAAATAAAAACTTAATATCAACAAATAAAGAATATAGGTCATGTGATGTGAAAAATGCAGCAATCACTGTTTTCCTCTCTCTCATATTTTAGTAGATGAAATGACAAGTTTTGATCTGGAATTTGAATCTTACGAAAACTCCCTTAAATCCTAATTTTGATCAAAATTACATTACCTTTTTGATTTTTTTTTCCTTCTAATTTCGATAAAATTTGTATTATCTTTTCCCTTTTTCTTAAGGTTGTTACTTACTCTTTCCTTTTATAAATTTTATTTAGAATAATGAAATATATAATTAATTAGAATAGCATGGAGTAAATTCATACTCATTACGTCACTAAATATAAGTCACCAGCCGTCATTTTACACAAATTAATTTAATTTTTTTTCTTCTTAAAATGTCCTCTAATCACCTTTTTCAAAAATTTAAATACCATTGTATAAGAATATCATCAGAGGGATAATATAGAAAAAATACCTTTAAAAAACCAATTAATTAACAACAATGACTTATAATTAATGATAAAAAAAGCTAGATAAAATGATTTATATTTTGTGACGATGGGAATATTTTGTACCCTTGTTTTCCAACTGAGCTTCCCAACCTGGTGGTTGTAACAAAGTTTTGAGACTATTTGACTCAACCAATGGCTAGGATCAACTTAATCCAATGACTAAGATTCATACTTTAAAATCTTTTACCATATGCTAAAACTTTTTCATAGAGTCAATTTAATGTATATTCTTGCTCTAGTTGACAGGAAACTTCGATATGTAACGGGTTTGTAATTAAATATTTTATAATTGAATTACTTTTAATCAATCGATTATAAATATTTAAGTATAACTAAATCAAATCACTTGTATATCGATTTTTTGGATAATTTGATTAGATTAGATTTTGTTTTTTCTTGTAATTTTTATTATTTTATATAAAATATTTATTATTTAATACATGTTATATATTATAATAATATTTATATTTATTATAACAATTTAATTCGATTAATAATTAATTCAAAATTTATTTTCTATTTAAAACTATGTTATATATAATACTACATTTTTTTTTAATATTTAAGTGGTTTAGTTATAATATATTTTTTTTAACCAATAACCGAACCAAATTGATGAGATCAACCTAATTTTCTTTTTCCCTTCTCATTCTTCCTACAAACTTCTTTTATCAATTTTGGCAATGTAAACCCTCTTCTCTTCAACATAAGCCTTCCTTCATACAATTCATAGAGGACTTAATCAAACATCATTCTCCTTTTGGATTTGACCAAAACATTTAATCAAATCTGGTAATGTGTTCAAGGTTCAATATCACAAATAAGTAATCATTTCATAGCAGTTTCATTTCAAGAAAAGGTATACAAAAAATATCAGTTCTTTCAATATGAAATTCTATCACTAACCACACACTTCATACACACAGTGGTTAGCTACATACATGCAAATTATGCCTAATCATTCCAATCTAGAGGAACATCAAAATAAAGCTCCCCATTTCTTCAAGCAAGAAATTTTCGTCATTAACTGCTACACACACTAATCAATACAAATTATATTAGATTATTAGTATTAGTACTTGGGTTGCTCCAGTTTCTGCAAGGAACGCTTAGAAGAACCAACTTTTCCAGTTTATTAAGTTGATGGCATAACGGAAACCTCCAGTCGTCCTGTCCACTCCTCGCCTGGCTTTAGAATGATCTGTTTCTCAATTGCAGCTCCATCCACACAAAGCATCTGCTTGTACTCATCATCCCCGAGATCTTGTATGGCTTTTGATTTCTTCTCCCATGGATTCCAAACCACTATATATATATAGAAGAATAATAGCAAATATTCATGATACACATCCCATATCAGCTAAAGACTAATGGCAAACACCGGAAGAATTCACCAGGCTCGTGTATTTTAAAGCAACAAAATCAAGGAGAGCGGAGGTTTTACCTACATCAGGAAGTCCTTGCTTCCTAATTAGAAAGGTTCGTTTTTTCTCGTGATCAAAGACTGCAATTACATCTGAAGAACTAAGATAAACTCTATCCACCTACATGACAAAAAACCTTGCTAAGCTTATATAAACAATTTATGAAGAATAACATGTATTGCAAGAGCAATCCTAACCTCTGAATAGTTAACACTTTGAAAATGTTAAAAAAGTATCCTTCTTAAGCCAACGTGCAGATTCTTATATAAAATTACCACAAGAGGTCCTTTTCAACAAGACACTTCTCAATATGCAGATTCTTAGATAGAACAAGCAATAATGCCCTCAGAAAGGCTTTAATGAAGCATCTGAGTTCCAGAACAATACACTTTTAACAGCCAGAAGTGAACGTACCTCTGATTCAAAGGTTATGGCATCTCCTTGTTCTGTAAAGCGTTCTCTTTGTAGCAGATTATCAAGATAGTCCAAAGTTTCCAAACCCTCAACTCTGACCTCACTATCAAAATAAATTAGACAAGTTCATTGGAATCCTGATTATTATTGGGGAAGGAAAATTACAGCTGAAATAAAAAGGAAAAAAAAAAAAAGGAAATGACAAATCTACATATTTCATGCTTCATCAAATTATTCATCTATGCAATTCACAAGGCATATAGTTAATTGACTTCATTAACTAGATTTAGTGTATTTGATGGAAACATGGTTATATCTGTCAGTAATGCAACAATTCTTCATAAAACAGATGCATAACAACAGCATATTAATTAGCTCTCAAGAAATCAGTTCATGTATTTTGGATTTCAGTAATAAGATTCACCAGTAATATAAAGTTTCTCAGCTTGTAAGAATTGCTTCAATGATATCTAAGACATGTGAGAGAACAAAGAAAACAAGGATCAGGGGAAAGGAAAGATGGGTATGAAAGCCACTTGTATGGTACCTGATATCAGAGACGGAAAAATATGTATGGTAAGCAATTGAGAAACTAAATGGCTTGCAATTGATATTTCTCACACGGGATACCATATTTAGATTTCCATCACTGTCCAAGGTAACCCTCAGGCGAAATTCAAATCTGCAAAACAAGCACAAAACATCAATAACTTTGAAAAAGTCCTGATGAAAATGTATAGTAAGGATGATTGGAACAGAAAGGATGCCCGTGTTGGACTAGCCTTATGACCTAGAGAACACGAAATCTGACCTACACCTACAAATTTGATTTTCACAAACTAAAGCAAAATCATCTCTGAAGGAGCATTTTCCAATCATCAAAGCTTTCATACCTATGAGGCCAAATCCTTAGATCTTCTTCAGATGGCTTAAGTAGTAAGTCAACAAATGCTTTGCCATTGGAATCATTGGGATGTAAAGGAGGAGGATTTTCATCAATCAACCACATTCTATTCCTGGCAAACCCATTTTGCTCCAGGAAACCGCGATTTCCAAACTTCAGATAGGGATCAAAGAATACCAATTCAAACATCAGCAGGAGTTTCATAAAGAATGAAATAAAAATCTATTAATCAAAGGCTTAAGCACCTGAGGAAAACAAATAGGAATTCCTCCTCTCACAGCAGCAGGCGGCCTAAAGATTGCCTGGAATGAATCAAACCACAACTACTTAGACATCAATTTTCTAATATAAACCAAACAAAGAACATAAAGGGCAGAATGAGTTTCTGTTGAGTTGCTGTTTGTTCCTTTATTTTTCATATTCTTTTTCCTTCTTCATAACGGATGATATTAACCATAAACATCGCGAAAAATCAACGCAGAAACTGCACCTTACTGCTCATGAAAAGCAATTCTTCTCGTTTGTCTGTTTTCCAAGAAAGAACCTGGCCTCCATGCAGGCTTACCTGGACCAACACAAAAGATATTGTAAAAATATATTTAAGAATCAGAACATTCAAGAAACATGTTATCATTAATCTTCAACAAGGAAAATGCCAAAAGGAAGAATTTTCTCAACACCAAAGTCATGTTGAGAGATCTCACCCGTGCAGAAGCCCCCCGAGGATTCTGAAGCAAAACTTGATCTATTCCATTGATAACTTCCACTGAAGTTCTATACTCACCATTTCCTGCAGAATGATTCATTTCGAACACAAGTAACGGACATGAATATCCCTCCTACCTCTTTCCCTTCACACCTCAATTCTCTCTGTAGCTAATCTTATATACTTAGGAGCCAAATACTAGGACGAGAAGAGACCTTAAAAACCCACTGCAATAAAGGAAGCAGATGAACATCTGAGCTTTATCTTGACAACTTTCCTGTGACAAAAGCCAATTTCTCGTGAATGTACACCTAAATCCCAACTAACGAAAGTCAACCTAGTTTACAACCCCTTATACATGTCCTCAGGAATTCCCTTCAATATACTTCAAGCACTCAATTATAGAAAATCCCTAGCTAGAAAAAGAACCAAAGTAAGCCTCAAATGTTAGGAAGGTCAAAGACAGACAGATATAGTTTAGGAAAAGTCCAGTTTTAGGACCCAAAAATCGATGAGGCCTAAAATTTCAAGAACCAACAAGAAACGTCTCAAAATGAAACAGAAATGGTCAGAAATTAAACAAACGGCAGTCTCTGACAAGACATATAAGAAAAACAGTCATATTCACAATAGAAATACAGAAAAGCTCAAGGCTTTAGACATACATGTCCCTCGAAGATGCCCCTTTTAGAGAAAGATCAAGTCTACATTTTGGTACTGAACTTGTCTTATCCATATTTATTAGTAAAACATAGAGGGCTCCAAAGGGTCAGATCTTGAAGAGATACCATGGCCCGCAAAAAATATTTAGGTTTGAGATTGTCTCAAAATTAGTGTACCTTAAAAAGATGATTATTAACTGCAAAAAATATACACATGACTCAGCCAAACATCAGCTGGTCGATCGTGAGGTTTGAACGGGCGATGTTCGACCACGACCTTAACAGAACTAACGGCCTTTGAGAACTAGAAAGGGAAATAATTCCCGAAGAACAAACAAATACAATTAATATTTTCAGCCCACTTGCAATATTTCTGTATTTACAACCCATATTAAAAATTCTACCCGTAATCGATTTTGGACAGGTTCTTCATTTGGAATTAACAAAGGAAACTACACAAGATGGGAATTTTTTTTGGTTTCTTGGAACTCGAAACTTTCCTGCTGAATGTATTCAGACAACCAGGATATTCTGATACTTACATTTACAAAATTTTCATTGCCCATACGGTCTAACTGCATGTTACTTAATCTCTTCCGTGGATGGGCTCTTCATAAATTCTGTTTTTTTGGGTGTAGTTTTTCCATTATTATCTTTATAAATATCACAATTGACACTTAAACTATCATATTAACAGTTCAATAAGGGAATTAAGAAGACGTCAAAAAGCCCAAGAAAAGGGATTCGGGGGAAGAAGGGAGCTGGGTTCGTTCATAAATGCTGAGATTCAATTGTCAATGCATCTGTGTACTGAATCTGTAGACTAGTCTTATATTACTACTAGAATTGGTTTGACTTTGACGAGCTCCTCATATCTCTAGAGTTAGTTGGTCGTTAGAAGCAAAGCACCAATCAAAAAATGTTTGAGAAAACAATGGAATCCAACTGCTCCGGTTGCTATCAGTGTGGAAAAGACAATTTCTTTCTATTAAAACAAGAGAAAACCGAGTTTCCGTTAACCATATATGGAGTTAGTTTTACTCCTTGAACTAACCGTAATAGTTTCCCGATCAAGTTCTTGATCTTGGCATTTATCTTGGGGTGCCCTTTCTCGGGTATCAAGAAAATAGTCAGAATTGGTCCATTCATGAATAGTTAGTTCTGCAAGTGGGAATGTGGTAAAATGTTCTGACTCGACCTGGGAATGTGGCAAAAAGTTCCGCAAGAGACTCCTCAACTGTCTCACTACCATTGCTTTGTTGACTTTCTGTTTCTGCTTTTCAAGTCATCAGTGTATGAATGCAAGAATCCTAAGAAATGATCTCTGGAATAATTTCAGTTATGCCAACAATTGAAATTCACAGAAGAGTTTCAGGCGACGTTAAGAGAATGAGAAACTGTAATCAACACAATTCATAGCCACGCACGCAAACTTCTATGTGATCATTCATAATCATAATCATAATCCACAAATCCATTGATTAGAGGACCAATTCTCGTCCTGTGATAACCTTAAAATCAGACAAAACAGCTAAAACTTGAAAGATAAATCAGTTATGAAATCAAAAGTATGCTTAATTGTGCTTTTCAGCCTCTGAAATCAGATCCAGTGGCAGAATATTGTTTTCAATTTCTAGTTTTGGAGCCAGGAAAAAAGTCTCAGTTTTTTCTCTTTTACTTGCTTCTGCAGAATTCTGGCTGAGCAGTTTGTGCATCTCCTCAGTATCATTATGTAAGGATAAACTGGACTTGGACGGATTTGTATCTAATCCTCCTATTGATGATAATTGTTTACCGTTCAGCTTCTCCTGTGAAGCAGGGCTAACGTTAGATATACATTGAAGAACTGAATCTAGTCTTTGAATGTCTTATAATGCTTTTGAACACTGCTGCTTCAAGAACTCCCTGCTCTGAGAGACTGCAAAGTAATGCTACCTTACGAAGAGCTTATTTTAGTATTTAAGCCTTTTGGATTAATCCATTCTATCTTCTTCCAATTCCTACTATTTGCAACTTTCCCTTACCCCAAAACAAAAGGGAAGCAACTGACCTCTTAAGGAAAGGAAAAGAAAGATAAGCTTCTTTTGGCTAGTAAACTCATCATACCAGTCATGCTAGAATTCATCACAGGATAAGGGCAAAAAAAAAAAAAAGAACTAGCTTTGGATAACAGAAAATATACTTGGCCTTTGGCAAGGCCATGCAATATCCTATATCTATAATATTGTGTGCTGCATTTCACTTACGCGCTTGCATCTGAAATGCTAGAAATATTTCACAAAGTAGTCACTCTTGCTAAGAAAAATGTGTCAGGGATGGGTAAGGATTAAAGGATATGAGAAGAATCAAAAAGGAAAATTATTAAGTTGACAAGACCTTAAGTTCAACATTTTTGAGCTCTGCTTTTGCCACGTCCTCCCTTAGTTGACCTAATTCAGATTTAAGGTTCACATTTTCTAATCTCACGGATTCATGTTTTGCCATCAGTGCCTCAACTGCTGCCTGAAAGAAAGACGAGACCAACAACAGTGAGAAAGGCATGTTTCCTGCCATGAATACAACAAGAAGTATTGAAAGAAAACTTGCATTTGCAGAAGAACAAGTATCAAAAGAAAAAGAATTAACATGATAGATTCATGTCATGTTCTTGTTTAGATGTTAGAACACCACCTTACCTGCTTCTTTAACCTGGACCTAGCAGCAGATTCCCTGTTAGCCAGTTTTCTCCTCTCTCGTTTAAGTTGTCGTTCATCCTGTGGATACCACAACAAACCAAGCTTTTTAGTAATTTGTATAGTTATTTATTACTAAAAAATGTTCAGAACATAAAAAATGTATAAAGAACTGTTAAAAGAACAAAAAGGAAAAGATTGAACACCAACAACAGTGAGAAAAGCATGTTTCCTGATATGAATACAATGCCTAAGAAAACTCGCATTTGCAGAAGAACAAGTATCAGAAGAAAGAGAATTAACATGAGAGATTCATGTCATGTTGTTGTTTAGATGCTAGAATACCACCATACCTGCTTCTTTAACCTAGACCTAGCAGCAGATTCCCAGTTAGCCAGTTTTCTCCTCTCTTGTCTAAGTTTTCGATCTTCCTGTGGATGCCACAAAAATCCAAGCTTTCTAGTAATTTGTATAGTTATTTCATACTGACATATGTTTAGCACATAAAAAATGGATAAAGAACTGTACCAAGAACAAAAAGGAAAAGATTGAGCCAGTACACAAAATTGCATATAGAAGTTCAGGCTTGCAAAATAATTAAGTAAAACTTTTGCTGAACATTTAACAGAAACATCAGAAACACAAAAGCAGTGTTACCAAAGAAAACAAGTTATGTCAGGCCTCCCATATTGAATGTGAATTTTTACAGTTATATCCATCCAACAGTGATGGATGAATGTTCCATCTGAGGCCTGAGCATGCATCAATGTTGGAAAAGCTCATGTTTATAGGTCTTTTAAGTCTTACATGGATATTTTGCCTCCAAAAACTTACTAGAAACACATCACAAATACCACTACTGGCTTCTCATGTTACTAGGGACTAAGAGTAACAGTAACGCCAGTCCAAGAACTAACTTTCAACAAAATACCTTGACCAAAACTTGTGAGTGTGACTTGTTTGTTTTAGAGAACATAATCGTATCTGTCTCTCCATTCATTGATCCACCAGATTTTCTTGGGAGAATTTTTTTAGCTTCCCTGCTGAGAATGACATGGCATGATTCCACACATGCTTCTTGATTTTGTTCCATAGCAACCATTCCAGAAGCATTAGCATCATGTTTGGCTGCACAACAAACTGTAAATAGGTCAGCAATGGAAAATTATTATTCTTCATCTCCAATCATTTAAGCTAATTGACAAAGTTTTTATGCCATCAGGGAAATTTTAGCATTAAATCAACGTCATATTCCAGTACTATCATGTACATTTCAGGAATTCAAATGTAACACCAATAGCTTAACAAATAAGCAATAGTCAGAGAATCAAATAAAATAATTGAAATCTATTAAAGAAAACACCTTCAGACGTCGTCCCTCTCGAAGTGTTTCTACTCTGGCTTTCATGTACCTATAGATAAAAGAATAGGTGTAAAACCATGGGCATCCGGAGTATAGTAGATTTTGAGATACCGAAGAAAGAAATCTTACACTAGAATTTTCGTTGTTACCATCGCTAGAAGAATTAATTCCAGCAACCGTAAACCTACATTATCTCCTAGTTATGTGCAGCAAACTGAAATAACGAGGATGAAGTTCCTCTATTGCAAAGTACTAAGAAAATGCACAGAACATTTTTAATAAAACAAAAATCAAGACCTCTCTAATTGCTTTTGTATTGATCCTCCATTGTCACTCTCAGAATCACAACAACCGGTTTGTATAGTTTCATCCAACTTCTTGAACCTTTTCATTGAGCTTTTAATAATGTTCTCAGGTGAAAGGGGAAGCAACTCCTCATTTGAGGGATCTGCAACCTGAAATCATGGATATCTTAAATCAGGAAAGATATTTTCTCAAAGGTCAGGAACGTTGATTCCACCTCTTCACGCCAAGCGAATTTCATAGGAAAGAATTTTGATGCACCAAGATACAGTCACCATTCAACAAGAAGTTAGAATATTCAGAATGATCAAAGCATAAGTAACAGAAAACTTGCTGTTGGCATCTTAAATCACAAAACTGCAAAGCTAACAATAGAGAAAGAAAGAAGAGCACGATATAGAGCATATCTCAGAAGCAATAAGTATCGAAAGGCAGAGCTTACAGAGGGATCAGCAGAATGAGAATAAACATTTTCAGAGCATGTGGCAGGAGATAACATTCCATTTGCAGGTAAAGGAGTCTGCAAGTCAATGTGTTGAATTGATCTAAATAAGGCTTTAACTGCATCCAGTTAGCACAACACACATAGTGAAAGGATTCTTGTGAACTGAAAATTACCTGTTGTGAGTCCCATAGGTGAAAGGGAGAAAAATAACCAGCTGCTGGAGACTTAAAATACGGATGTGGTAAAGGAACTCCAGCCTCATTGCTTCCCTGGAGATAAAGAATATCTGCCTCTAACAACTTCGAAGAACCAAGAGAACAAAGTTTTCATTTAGTTTTATAGGCCACCATATTCCTGATGTCCAAATTAAAAAATCAATAAAAAAGTTGTAACCTTTATATCCACCAAGCTCTGGTCAAAATGGTTTTTACTCTTACCCTGCCAATAGAAGAAAGGATAAGCCAAGATCGAAACTTGAAAAACAAATAAGTCAATCAACAACTCATAGGTTAACAAGTCAATTAATCAATGACTTCTCTCTCTTTCTCTCATATTGTTTCCATGGAGTGGCAGGTAACAATAGGGCATAATATGTCAAGCTTCATATTTTCAACATAATGCAAATTTACAGGACTAACCTCACGAGGCGGAGATCCTTTCTCAACTTTCAGTAAGTACCTGTCTTCACTCTTCACCATGAGCACCTAGAAAAAAATATAACCACCATAAGCAGATTGATGTTCTAAAGCAATGTTTTTTGACCAATCATAAACTTCATCATTTCTTTTATCTTCTTGGACCAGGGTGGATGGGTTAGGGGGTAACAAAATTTTGAATACTTCTAGTGCATCCGTTAAGCAGAGACACATGGAATGATGGAAACTTGGTCCAGAACTCCCTGTTTGTATGTGCATATATGTGCTCAAAAAAGAAAAAGATCATGATTGTAATTAGGAGGAAGAGCTACACGGAACATTAAAAGCCAAAAACTAACATTCTTTTTATGCTAACATGTCATATAATTGCAACGCAAAAAATCAAGATATGTTAGGACCTGCTATGCTCCACTTCATTCAGAAATACCATAACCAAGTCCAAGCATTGGCGTATAGGGAGTAACACTGTTCTTCTTAGTAATGTTTCAATTTAAGGGCTCAAAATAGCCAATCCAAAACCAGATTTCTGGAGCAAAAAATACGAAGAAGGGGCAATTGAGTATTTTCCGCATTTTGCTGTATCATATCTCAATCTATGCAGTAGAATAAACATATGACCCAATCCCCTAAAGCCCAAAAATCCCCACAACATCTAAACAAAATTCATTATTTGCAACAACTCGATAAGGGGTTTTGCGTCATGGCAACATTCAATCTACTGGCCATCACAACGCTTCAATAAAATTCAAGATCTCCCATGCAGCCTCAGTTTCCACAAAATCATTGGTCACAAATCAGCAAGTATATTACAACTTACATATTCTATAATAGAGTATCATGCAATTCACCTTACTTTGGCAGTATCAAGAACCGTTAATCTCTTGGCTTCAATCAAGAATTGTAGGGCAGAAGATGTACCAAAATCGGTTCTTTTTTTCTCTTCCTTGATCAAACTACTGGAAGAAGCGCGAACACGTCGAGTCCACTTCAGTTCAATCGACGCGTGGAAATGTAGGTTTTACGTTTTTAACTTTTTTCTATATATAACAAAACAATATATGTAACTTATTTTGGTTTTCCATATTTTGCCTATATTATAATATTGGGTTAGATAAAATAGTCAAAAATTCAATTGTTTCATTTCCCATTCCCCTATCTTCAAATGATCAAAAAAGGGTCAGATTTTTTTTAAAGAAAATAACACTACAGCACCTTGTCATTCTTGATCCGTTTCACTTAACTGTAATTAATATCAAAATCATTCTTTAATGCCATCCTTTAATCTGATCATGATATGGGTTGGTTAGAAATATTCGAAAAGAATAACCATTGTAAGTAGTTTTGAGTCTTTTGACAGAAAAGTTTAAGTCTTGAAGACCGAC
>JAOXNR010000031.1:8682637-8693567 GCA_028571225.1 Parsonsia alboflavescens
AGAAATATTCGAAAAGAATAACCATTGTAAGTAGTTTTGAGTCTTTTGACAGAAAAGTTTAAGTCTTGAAGACCGACGGTTAAGGTTGAAATACAAAATATGCTTCAGGGCACAATCAAGAACAAGTATCAAGGAATGCAAGAAGGTGAAATCAGTAATTTCTTTATTGCACAACAAAAGAACAATTTTGAAACTCATCTGTTTTTTGCATCAATGCACTTTCAAGAAACATGGCCTCTCCAATATCTTGCATGACAAAAAAGGAGGGGGTTGGAGTGAAGAGGGAAATGAAAAATTGACTTGCTATACACATGCCCCTATTCAGGATTAAAAAGAACAGAAGACGAACATATCGTGGGCAGGTAGCTCAGATGGTAGAGTGCCCGCTTAGCATGCGAGAGGTACTGGGATCGATTTTTTTTCTTTTTTTTTTTTTCATTACATTAAAAGTCCCACGTATAAAAAAGTTCTAACTTGAAGGGCGGCCGCTGGGAAAAATATACAATGGAATTCCCAACCCTTTCATTTCAGTTCCAAGAGAAATATTTTAACTTTCCAGGAGAGAATTATTAAAATCCCACTACAGAGGCATTAATTCTTGAGCTTTTTTAGTTCAAAATTATTCATTAATTTATAATCGAGACATTCCAACTCTTTTTCAATACAATTAATTTCAAATATGAAAACTCCATTCAATAACAACATTAAACGTACAATTTTGAAACTCATCTCTTTTCGCATCAATACACTTTCAGGAAATCATGGTTTGTCCAATCTACCCTTTGGAGACAAAAAAAGAGGGGGTAAGGGAACATGAGGGGGAAAATACACTCATCACACAATGGAACGACCTCCTATACTCTTTAATCATCCATGTAACTGTAAATAGTTGCTATACACATTATCATTGTCAGCATCCAGGCATCCAGAAGAACAGCAGAACAGCTTGTAATTAAGCAGCTAATGCAAGAAAATTGAGACTTCATTGCTCAAATCCACTGTGTCCAGATCAGATTGTACCAGAGAATGTTTCATTGGCTGCTCCTCAGTTATCTCAAGAATGGCACTTAACCAAAAATCAAGACGTTGAACATATAGGCCCTGGGAATCCAGATAAAAGGCATTCAGATTTTCTCCAGACAAATATTTGAAACTCTTTGAGTGTTATTCTTGCCCACATTTTCCAAATGAAGATATTTTCCAGTTTTGTAGCACCTATTGGGAAAACTACTTTTATCACGTAAAGGGTTACTCTTGCTAGATTGACCCTTTTATACTGTTTAGCTAAAGCATAATCTTTTCTAAGACCAATATGTAACTGTATCAATTAAGTTGCAGAAGGAAATAAACATTGATAGCCATGCCCATACACACTCAAATAAAGGTATCAATCAGGATGTATAATAATATAGTTTCAGAGGAAAGATGGAGGGACAAGAAAAAAAATAATAAAATGAAACCTTCACAAGATTGCCTGAGTAGGTTTAATCTTTCTTTTGACCCTTAGTGACGTATGAAATTCCATAAATATATAATAAAGCCAGTTCTTGACCAACAGAATAAAACGAAGTAACATGAATGCACTCCCTATGTGGTAGTATGTCTACTGATGAAAGAGAATCATTTTTCTAATACTTCTAACTAGGGCATGTTGATAATGGAACTTGAATGGCATAGGGTTAGCATATGACAAGGTACTCTGAATAAATCGTTTCATAGTCATTTTCCTATTTAGAATATCAGATAATTAAAATCAATGTCTAATCTCATCAAATTAAATTATACATATATATATATCACACTGGAGTAGTTCAAGAAAGTTAAAATTTCCATAGGAGGGGGCAAGGGAGAGACCTGACGACCAGGAAGAGCAGCAGAACTTCCGTTCATCAATATACTGTACATCAATTCCGATAAACCAGGATCCAGCACTGACATCGTCATGGGCATAGGTGCGCAGTATTGATCTAAGAAACCAAAGAAAAGGGTATCAGATTAAAACCACATTATGAGATTGTGAAGCTTTTCATTCTTTTGGTTCTGTAACTTTTGGTATTGAAAGTGTTGACTGTTTTAGAGTAGATAGCAAGTGACTCAGCAGCAGAATAACCTGTTAATTGAAATAAACCAAGCCAGGGTCTGTGATATAGCATAAATTTCTCCAGAGGCATGGCGGAAATACCTATCCAGAGAAGAGTAATTTGATGGTAATCATCAAGTTTAAGAACTTAGAACCAAAAATTGAAAGGCACAAACTTCTAGCGTACATCAATGAACAAGAATCATCATGATCTATATTTCAGAAAACTTATGTTTCCATTGAAGACGGATGCTATATCTGGACTGGAAACTTGAAGAATTTGTAAAAGCAGAATTTATTGATTAGCATTACCATTTGCAAACTAGGAGAATTGATGATCAACTTAAAGAATGCAATTCAAAAATGAATTTTGGTAATTAATCCAAAAGAGAAGGTAAAAGAAAAGGAAACAGAACTGGCAAACAGATTGATAATTTCAAATTTTTGTGATGGGCACTCACAAGAATTTAGTAACCAAAAAAATCAAGGTGTCACCAAAAACCAGGGTATTTTCCTTCTCAAAGTTGGGGCTAGTGTTGATGCAGGAAAGTTTGTCTTTGCCATAAGAAAATAGCAAAAAAGAACAATAAAATTAAACCTTGCTCCGTAATTTCAGCAATTAGTTCAAATAGCTACAAGAAAAGCAAGTCAGGTACTACTCACGATTTCCCTTCCCCAAATTTCCACCACTCTGGCTCATACCATTTGTGGGACCTGGAGATTCAAATGTAACAGAGCAATTAATAAAACTTAGAGGTAGTTAACATTCTTGTTTATCTAAACAAGAAGCTTGAAACAGAAATGAACTCACGGTTCGGAAAACACTTCGCCTGACTTCATACACCCAATATAAATACGTGGCTTATCCAAATGACTTGCAAGTACAGCTCCAAGAACATCTGCAAAAATAAAGGGCAACCCTTTAAGGTAAGTAGTAGGTTTTGTTTCTCAAAGTCAAGCATTTGGGTTATTCTCCCTGCGAATATAAAGAATCATATGGAACAATATGAATTTCTGGATGTGACATCTAATCAAAAGTGTCAAATAATTGGAATTCAAAAAAAAAAAGGAGGAATTATTATCTTCTTTTTTATCACAAAGGAAAAATATTCATTATACTTCCTTTCAGTTTCCTCAAAATGAGTAACTACCACCTTTGGGAGGTATAGGTAAAAGATCATGCCACCGAGTTCCCAAGTCTTCCCAAGTCTTATAAGAACATTTCTTTAAATCATAACTCATCAAACACTCAGTGGATTTCTCATTCCTATAAATGTGTGTAGTGAAATTTTCTGTAGCTCCTCACTAACACCATATCATGTTGAGTGGTTCTTTACCTTGCTATTACATGTTCTTTCATCCTTCTGTTCAGAGAAGATTTAGGCTATCATGTGCCGATATAGAGTAATAACAATAAAAAAATCCCCATAAGCAGCTTACAAAGAAAGTCCACCTACCAATATTAACATAGACATCATCATTGGCCTTAAGATAGAACTCCGCATCCCAATGCTCCACAGCATTAGCAAAAAATGACTTCACCTTCTTTGAACTCTCTCCAGGAGCCTCTAAGACATCATTCTTCTCAGAAAAAAGATAGATAAATCACACTTTGGTCATTTGAACATTTCAAAAACTTCACAGATCTGAATTAACTCTGCAACTGTAATATCTATAAGTCACCCAACCATTCCAACATCCTCAATGAGGGGAGCTTGACCGGTGGGTGTGCAACCTTAATAAGATGCTTGCTTGAAACAGAACACAAGGGAGAAAGGGACATGAGGAATAAACAGAAATTTAGATGGTCTCTTAGATCTTAGAGAGAAAGGGATGCTGGCAATAATGATGCCAATAGTTTTCATGTGAGCTGCAGGCTAATCTGGGCTTACTAAAGTTCTTTCGTGGGTCTCTCTTGCAATTTTACTACCAAAGATTTACAGGAAAGATATAATATTCCCATTTCGCAAAAGCAGAAGCTGTATAAAATATAAACTAGTTACAAAGAAGAAGCGTAAGCATACAAGTGTCATGAAGTCTTCAGCTTGCATATTCTCATTGTCAATATCCGTATCCAGATTGTCTCCGTTATTTGAACTGTCAGACATCTTAACACCATGAGCATAACTTCAGTAAACTTTTAGCTTTCATATTGTTCATCAAGTTTAAATACCTCCTTCCTATCACAAATCGTATGATGATACCCTTTTCTTCCTCCAGTTTTCTTAAAGCAGCACCTGAAAAAAAAAACCCACTGGATTAGAAAAACATGGAGAAACCAGTTCCCCTTGAGTTAAGAATTAGAGGTGGCCTAATTCTGGGATGTGAGAACTGTATGTCATAGTGACAATTAAGACTCCGATGATGACATCTTTTAAAATTATTTTTAAGCACATCTAGCTACCAGATGTTAATTATATTGCTGTTGCTCTAGTGGTCATGAATACCAATTCCAATAGCTATGGTATATCAACTAATCAGAAGAAGGATATTTGCAGTCCCCACTCACAGTTCAAGAAGAAATTATATAAATATCTGAAGGAAAGATTTACCACTTGGCATCCATGCCTTACGGATTGCTTCTCTGTTTCTTTTGTGGCCAAACTTTGTCATTATTCCTATGACAGCTAATAGCCTTTTATTTGCATGTATTCCACCATTTTTCTTCAAAACAAAGCCTTCCTCTCTGACTTTTTCCAGCTCCATCTGAAGTGCTTCTAGCTTCTTCTGTTGTTCCCTGGGACACCAATTCTATACTTCATAAGTGAATGTAATTAAATCGTCCAAGCCCCATCCCAAAACTGAGAAGATCTCAACAAAAATAATAAAAATGACCATTACAAACTTACCTGCAATCTATGATTTTCAAAGTTTCATCAACAGATATAGCAGACTTCCCCTGAAAAATTGACACCAATGTTCCACGTGGATGCAGTTAGATGGATAAGGAAAAGTCAGATACAATATTTCAAAGATAGATGAAATTTTCGAGGAAGAAAATCTCATAATTACAAATCACTAGAGAAACTTCAACTCTTGTTCTTATTCTAGCAGACTTACCAAAACATTTGAAAAGGAAAACAAAAAACAAAAAATCGAAACTTTTGAGCGGCCACCAATGTCCAGTGTAAAGTATTTGTAAGGTAATATGTTCAACATCCCATGAATAAAATATGAATTTTCCTTGTTATATTGGTATAAATTATACTGCCCAGATCATTAGCTTATCCAAATGAGGCATTAGTAGAACTTTTTAGACTTTAGCCTACTTCAACCATGTCCATAGTTAATAGTAGGAGAAAGTAAAGATGAAGCATCTAGTGCCATTCTAAATTAGTTCACCAGTAAAAATTCGATAATTCTCCATACAACCAATTTGGAGTATAAATAGCATAATTGCAAAGAAGATCTGAGAAAAGCACAATCATGAACCACAGCAATCTCGAAGACATTTTCAAGAAACGGGATCAGTGAAAGAAAACAAACCAGCAATACCTGACCAGAATGCCCATCGAGCTCCTTAATCAGATAAACCCTGGTTTCTGCGTCCTGCCACAACCTAATCAACAGCAGACGTCCCAAAAACTTGAGCAAATTTACAAAGTAAAATAAATCACGTCGAAATTTGAACTCGGCAAGAGAAAAGCAGAACTCACCGACCGGCAACGTAAAGGGCCGCCATGGTGGAGAACATAGAGAGCATGAGAAAAGAAACCCGAGATCGGAAACTCGAGGCCGACGATAGCCGGTGGATTGTCGCCGTTCCCCGGCTATTCATCGTGCATGAAACGACGTTGCTTATCAATTAAATGACGCTTCTCACCAAATCGTTGGGATGTAAGCTAAAAAGAAGAAATGAGAAAACTCGAATTTGATTTCAAAAGAAAAAAGGATGGGATTTTGAATGGGACGTCGCAGCTATGGCTTGCTGGAGAAGGTGAAGATTAAAATTTGAAGCAAAAGTGGAGAACTGTAGAGGAATCACGTCGCATAACAGAATGCGCTGAATATCTCTGAGTCTCAACTTTAACGTATCTATTTTGAAATCTTAAAAATAAAATACTCATGGATAAGAACTTAGTACTATTTTCATTTTTAATCGTGTTTATAATTTCGTTAAAAAAATATTTTTAAGGAAAAATTGCCAATATGATTCTTAAACTTATACCCAAAGTCATATAGATATTTGGATTTTTTTCCTATCAACTAAGTTACCAAACAAATTACATGCCTTCAAGTTAGTAATGCTTCAATTTTTACTTTTCCGACTACATTTCATTATATTTCTATCAATATAGCATGTGATGATCAATCTAGTAATTTTTGTTTTTTGAGGGATTATATGTTTGATTGGGTGCTTTGTTAGTAGAGAAACAAAAAATAATGGATATCAATCATAACTTTGTAGATAATTTGATGTATCAATTTAGCGATTTTAATTCACAAAAGAAAAAGAACTACCCATGTAACCGACATATATTAGTTTGTTCGGAAATATATTGAATTATAATTAAAAGCATTAATTTGGACGTTCTTAAGTTGTTTGGATATTTATTTGATAAAAATATAACAATAGGTATTAAATTTAACTTTGAACATAAGTTTAGTATCACATTGTTATTCTCATATTTTCAAATTACAGGATTGCTAAATAAGTGGGCTTGAATGATACATCCACTTATTTCGTAGCCAAAACGACATCGTTTTAGCTGTTGCGCTTCGCCAATTGTTTTTTATAGCAATTTCGTTTCAAATTAAAATTTAACATACAATTTATTTTTTAAAATTTATTCAAATTAAAATACAATATTTAGTTATAAATTAAAATGATATTTGTCTTTAAAATAAAATTTTTTAATTAATAGAATATTTTTTCAAAAAAATAATTATATAAGAAATTACGATATTAAGTAAAATAATAATAATAGGAATTATTATACCATCCTAAATAGGATGTAAATTTTTAAATTAAGATATTCACATTTCTGTTTATACAGGAAGGGTATTAATAGAATTTGAATTTAAAATATATGATCTATGCATTTACCATTCTACTCATTGAGGTGTCCCGAAATGACTTATCTATTTCATATATAATTATTAGTATAAAATAAAAATATTTTCTTCATTTTTCTTTTCTTTCTCTATAAAACTACTAAAATATCTATTCTCATATGTTATATATAAAGGATTTGATTAAAGTAATGATAGTCATACATAAATAAGATTTTATTTTTATTTACCGGTTTATGAATTTATTAAAAATATTATCTATTAAATTATTATACATAAAATAAATTCATAATTTTTTTATTAATTATATTTTGCAAGGTTTTATTTGATTTATAATAAAATTCAAATCCTATATTGACAAATCAAATTTCTAACTCAAGGTTGTAAGTTTATGAAACAAATATAGTCATAAATTAAAAAGTTAAATTAATTAAATTTAAATCATCAATTAACTCATAAAATTATATAAATTCACAAAACTCATCAAATAGGAAAAAATTTTATATTCAATTTTTTAGAACCATCGTAAAATAATATTGAAATAAATATTATAATAAAAAATTAAATTTAACATAAAAAATTATATATACCCCAATGCTTGGGGTTTCAGCTAGTTAAGATCACAATATTACATTCAAAGCCTTATTAAGCAATGCATCACTAAATAAAATAAGAAAAAATTCTAATTGTAAACAAAATCCAAACAAATCCGGGAGGACTTCAGAATTACCAAAAAATACAGCGGAAAAAACATAAATATAGGAGTCGCGGTTCGTCGATACAGAGAGAGATCAAAGCAAGCACATTTATTATCTGAACAGAGAGCGTACCTGCCAATCCCTTCTGGTCTCATTCATTAGTCGTCGATTCAACCCCCAATCAATCATTCCCGGACTCTTCTTCTCTTTCGATCGATCGATCGATCAGTCAATCGTAATATTCGGATCCAACCATGAATGACACTGATGTATCGAAGCAGATCCAGCAGATGGTGCGATTCATTCGCCAAGAAGCTGAAGAGAAGGCCAATGAGATCTCTGTCTCTGCTGAAGAGGTAATTCACGTTGATTCTAACTCTAATGATCTTTGGTTTGTAATTTTTATGCTTTTTTTCTCAAATCGAGTTTCATTAGAGGTATTTAGATGATTTTGGTGTGAGTTCTTTTGTACTTTGATGTAATTCTGCAGGAGTTCAACATTGAGAAGTTACAGCTAGTGGAAGCGGAGAAGAAGAAGATCAGGCAAGAGTATGAGCGAAAGCAGAAGCAAGTTGAAATTCGTAAGAAGATGTAATTTTCTCGAGCTGACTTCTATTTTACAGGAAAAGATGCATTTTTAAATATAGATTTTGCTTTTACATATTTTTGGCTAGAGTAGTTTTGTCCAGGACGATAAACAATTGATAATTCCATTGAAATATATGTGGAAAGGATATGCCTTAAACGTCTCATTGGTAGCTTAAACTCTGCAGTGAATATGTGAATTGATGCTTTTATTGAGTTATTTTGACCTTAGTTATTGTTGACTATGGATAGATCTCGGCTGATGCTTCTTTCTTGCCTGTTTTCTATGGGCATGATCATATCCTGAAAGGTTGTTAAATACACATCCATGCACCTTTTTTGTAAAGAAAAAAATTCAGAAACAGTAGTTTGTTCCAATAACTATGATTTGATTACCGTTTCAGCTTTCTGTAGGTATGTTGTCTTAGGAAAAATGAAAAATGAAAATTCACAACCTTTATGCAAAAATTAAAGTGGTTGTGGCGTGGTGTGCTATCTTAGTGTTGAGAGTTAACCTTATGTAATCTGGATTGAGTTTAACAATTCAGTTAGCTCGATTTAGTTTAGTTTTACTTAGGATCATGTGATTGACAATTTGTACTTTAATGGGCTCTATAGTGAGAGAACAAAAAGATGATTATCATATCAATAATAATATTTTCCATAAAAGCTGTTTTTCCTTTTTAATGGAGTGCTATGGCACTTGTACCATAATCTCCAGAACTTCAGTTTATCTTACATGTTAATCTCTGTCTTTTCCAGCGAATACTCCATGCAACTGAATGCCTCCAGAATCAAGGTTCTTCAAGCTCAGGATGACTTGGTTAGCTCTATGAAGGAGTCAGCTGCAAAGGAGCTCTTGAATGTGAGCCATGATCACCACCACTATAAACATCTCCTAAAAAATCTTATAGTTCAGGTACGTAACAAAACCGTTGAATTTTGCAGTACCCTCGTTATCCATGATCAGTTTCAGTTGCTAGATGGTGCACAAAAACATAGGTGAATCGGAATGAAAACATGAATAAGTAAACCCAAAAAATATGATATTGGACTGTTAGGGAAGGAAGATATTTTGTATTTTCTTGTGTGGTGAATCTCTGGTTTCTGGAAGTTTAAAAAATCTTGATATTTCAATTTAATTATCCTTAATGTTTTTCAATGTACGTCATGCCATTGCCAAAAACAATGTTGAAAATTTTTGGCAACAATTTAAGAGCAACTGTATGTCTTGCAGAGTTTGCTCAGACTGAAGGAGCCATCTGTCTTACTCAGATGTCGTAAAGATGATGTGCACCTGGTGGAGTCTATCTTAAACTCGGCAAAAGAGGAGTATGCTGAGAAGGCAGAAGTTCGTGCACCTGAGGTTATAGTTGACCATGTTCACCTTCCTCCTGCTTCTTCCCACCACGATTCCCATGGTCCTTTCTGGTAATGAACCTTTTTTATCTTTTTATGGTATTTGACAGTCATGTAGGAATTTAAGTAATTATATTCACTATCTAATTTCTACCGATTCCGTCAAATGAATATGATTAATTAATTCATTGCAATCAACTATTTTAGTTGTGATGGGGGGAGTTTGAATAAATATGTGTTCACAATCTAATTTTAGATGCTACAATCAATTGAATGTAGTTATTTGGTCCCGTTTGGGCATCCATCATCTCTCTTTCCACCTATTCTTCGTGCTAGTCTTGGAGTTTAGAAACTATTATCTCCTTCAGGATCTTATTACCATTAGATAAGATTTATTGTCAAGAGAATATTATGTAATTTCATTTCTCTTTTGTATTTTCAGCGCTGGAGGTGTGGTGTTGGCTTCTCGAGATGGAAAAATTGTGTGTGAAAACACTCTGGACGCTAGGTTGGATGTTGTGTTTCGCAAAAAACTTCCAGAGGTACTATTTCCTTTCGAATGTATATACTCTATGTTATCTGCTAGCTGGTTCAAATGTCATAAAGATGAACTATAGATCACTATATTGAATATCCCAAGTCTGTTATATTAATTTTTTGTTGTATCATCAACTTTACATGTTCTTCATTGTGATTAGTTTGATAGATAAACACTCCTATATTTTTTTTATGTCAACCGAACCGTTTGAATTTCATGCTTGAATGCCTTGTCTCCATAATGCACTAACTTGAACTTAAGAACAAAAATGGAGGAAAAACTCAGCAAAGCTTGTGGAAGAACAATATACCCTGAAAACATAAAAATGGCTCTTATTAAACCTTCATCTTTAACAATAAATGTCTTGCTTGATCCCCCTCTGCTATTAGTGTTTGCTATTTATTTATTAACTCCAGCATAACTTATTGATTAGTTTTTGTGGTAGCTGATCTATGCATATCACTGTTTCGTGGACCGGACCGGACCGGACCGGCCGGTCAAACCGGGAACCGGCCAGTTGACCGGTCCGGTTCAAGAGAAAAACTGTTTTTGTAAAAAACCGGTGATATTTTATTAAACCGGTGAACCGGTCGGTTTGGTATTGAACCGGTCGGTTTTTATTTTAAAAACTTTTGGGACTAAATTAATAAAATTAAA
>JAOXNR010000031.1:8701465-8730689 GCA_028571225.1 Parsonsia alboflavescens
AATAAATTATATTATTTTGATATATTTTAATCTATAAAATAAATATTTTTTAATTATTAAATTAATCGGTTCAATTATGGTTGAACCATTAAATCTTAAACCAGTAACTTTTTCGGTTCAATGACCGGTCCGGTTCTGAAAACATGGATGCATATTATTGATAAAATGTATATTTGCGGGAATTGCAGATCCGCAAGAGGCTGTTTGGACAAGTTGTTGCCTGATGGCTGGGCGGGCGAGATATAGTGTATTTATTTCTCCAATGGGGTTTTCCAGAGCTTAAAGTTCTTAAATTGGTCACTATATTACATAATCTTTTGTTGGTTACTTCTCTGTTTACTCCTTAGTTCCTTGTACTTCTGATGTCTTGCTTGTGTTAGTGAGGTGGCCTTCTTTTCACCTTTTTATTTTGTTGGACGGCGGTGAGAATACTTGTTGCAATAACGATTGGAGATGTTGCTATTAAGCCGTTTTATATTTTTGTCAATTTATTTATTGTGTACGATAAGGTGTAATTGCTTCGAAAGCAGGGACTTCGTTGCAATGGAACAATAAACATGAAGTTCTCTCAGTTGTCTTGTTTCTTCATCATTTTTTTAATCAAATTTTGAATGTCATGTGTTAAAAAGATTAAATCATAAATACTATCACCATCACTAATTATCGTTTGCAATTATGATTTTAATATTAAGATAATATTAATAAAAATGTTTAGAAAAAGAGAAGAACAAAAAGATCACAGGTAACATTAAAAAAAATGAATAAAATAATTAATTAATAACAATAATTTATAATGAAAAAAAAAATGGAGATGGAGGGAGTAATAATTATAAAAAAAACTATTGAAATAAGTGAATAAAACAAATTATGGCCTCCCTCTATTTGGAATTGAATGTTTACATTTCCAAATGGAAACTCCAATTTCGGAGGAAGGGAGTATTGTATTTTTAAAAAACTAAATAAAAAAGAACATATGGAAAAAAATTTTATTTTTATACAAAATTCACCATATGCAGTATATGCTAACAATGCAAATATATATAAGAGCATGTAATAAGAATTTTACTTTAAATTCACAGGCTATTTAATGAGTTCAATAGTACTTAGATCCTTAACCTTTATTATTTTTTTTAATATCTATTATTCTAAAAATAAATATGTTTTTAGTTTAAATTTAACTAAAAATTTCTTTAATTTAACAATTAACTACATTATCTTTATAATAATAAAGATAGAACTATAATTTCAATAAGCATTCAAATTTCATTCTGAATAATATTACTTTTCCTTATTCTCATTAACTTAAATAACATATTCTATTCCACATTTGATTCTTATTAACTTCATCATTATAATTAAACAAAAAATTATTTTCAATTTATATGTTTTTAACAAAAAATAATTCAAATCTTTTGGTGGGGGGGAGTTGAATACACACCTAAGGCATATCTTTTTTTGTTTGGACAACAGGATTACAGTATTACATATAAATTTGAATTTTCTTTTAAAATCATAATTACAATATTGTTTATGGTTCCCCAAACAATCGTTCGCCACTCAAAGCGCTTTCAAACGTTCGCGTTCCATATTCTACGCGATCTGATCTCCGACCAAGACATGAGAAAAGCCTCTCATAATTCTTGTTCCGTCTCTCGCCTCTCCACCTGCTGATTTTTCCTCGCCCTGGGTCACGTAGCCCGGAGAAGGTTGGGCATAGGTAAAGCGATGAGGTAGTGCAGCTCCCATTTTTACTGTCGTATATACTCATATATGGTCTCAATCCAAGAAAGTTTCAACTTTTGTCCCCTTTTTTAGATCCATTATTAGCATCATTGTCCAAGTTCAATCTCGATTTTTGGTGAACATTGGTACGGGTTCTGTCTTTAATTTCAGAAAGAAAAGGAAAACGGGTTCTTGAAGTTCTTTTGATCCCACGTGGAAGCAATTTTTTTTAAGTGTGTAAACATTATTTGACCTTCTATCTATGGCATAATATTTTCCATGAAAACGGGTAATGCTTTTTTTTTTAGCCCGGTTCACTTCTCTGTTAACGAATTGTATATTTATCTTTTTCCCTCCCTACTTGCGGGTTTCTAAAATTTGGTTGTAGCCGTAGGTGTTTCGGTTGTTTTCTGAATAGCTAATCTGAACCTAGGTATCTTTGTTTTCCTATTTTGAACAGAATTTGAGACTTGAATGGTTTTGGTAATCATTAAACTTCTCACTAAATTTTTTCTTTTCCATAAACTTTGGTGTAATGTGCAGTTTCTGATAAACTTATGAATGGCGTGGAGGGTGGCTGGAAAAAAGGTAAGCTCTTTACCTTGTGTTTTTTCAAATTCGATTTGAATTGCTTCACTTTTATGCTTGATATTGTTGTGGAGCTTAAATGTGTTCCTTGATCTTTGAGTCATTCGAGAATACTCTAAAGGAGTGTTTTTTTACCAAAAGTGGTGCTTCTTGATACTTTTTTATTTTTTGGGATCACTTCTTTTTTATTTTTTTTTCACATTTATAGTGTGAACCATACCTACAAAGTTGTGTATTTGTTGGGTGAGATTGTGTACTGTTCCGTTATTTTCACTGAACCTATAATTAAGCTGATCTTATTCTCATGTATGAAACATGTGAGCTCTGCATTGCAGCTAAGCTGAAATATGCAAATTCGAAAAAAAATTGCATTTTTCCTTTGATTGTTTATGAATCCATTTTTATCGCACTGTTGATAATTCCCATTCTTCTCGAAGACTGTTTTTCTTCCCTTTAATTTCTGTATTGTAGCAACTGAAGAACAGATGAAACATGGAAGTTCTAATTCCAAATGCAATTCTCTTTGCAGGGTATCTCTAGTAGTCTTGTTAAGACATTGACTGCTGCTTCTAGGAATGCTGCAGTGACAAGTTCCAAATATAGCTTTGAAGAGCTGTTGAAATCTGGTTCTCTCCAGCAAATAAAGGGTTAGTGAAAAGCTTGGTCATTTTTTGCTTCTGTATAGAGATTTTATTTGGCATGAATTTATGCTTTGGTTGCCAACAGTCCTTTTGGCTTCCCAGATATAATTCAAGCCACGAAAAACTGTTTTCTCTCAATTAATTTAGTAATCAGTGTCTTTCAGTGTTATATCTGTTAAAGCAGTTAATGGCATTTGTCTTTGATATATTCTTGTTCTGGCCTTTCTTGAGATTGTCTGCAATACAAGAAGTATAAAACAAGATGAATTCACTTGCAACTGAAGCTTTGCATTAATATATTTTTTTCATCTGTTCCCAGATTATCTGGCAGCATTGTGTCCCAATACAGCATCAGTGGTTTCTGACAATTTCAAAATTTCAAGGAACATGCCAGTGATAAGGTAAATTTGCATTCAATTTTCTTACAATTATGACCTCCTTGTGATTTTTGGTTCAAGCATTCTGATTTAGACTAGATGGTTGTCAAGAAAGTTCCTTCATTTGAAAAAGTCTTTATCAGTTCGTTTTTTAAGTCAATTATGGGATTTTTCCTGAGTTTGGCTACTTTAAATGGCTACTTCAATCCCTTCATTCCATTCTATCTACAGCCATTTAGAATGACAGTTTATGCCTTCATCATATGGTGAAGCAAAACCATCAGGCATATAATTTGAAGGGTTAATATTTGTAAATGGAACATAATGCGACATTGCTCTTTTTCTCTTTTGGATGGAGTTTCAACCAAAACTCTATTGCCTGTGCCACTCCATTGTAAAGTATAAGGAGAACTTGGGATGTGAAGTTGTTCTACCACTGTAAAATATTGTATTTATATTCTTACTTTAGCTTCTATTTGTGTTACTGGAGTTGTTAAATGAAGTCTCGTTGTTTGACCCTTCTCTATTTACTTCACTGGCCACTGAGGATGGCATGAGTCAATGTCATTATTCTCTGTTGGCTTTCTATAAGAAAATTACATGCAGCTGACTTTGCCCCACCTTTTTTTCGTCCCTTTCCTTTTGGGTGTTGAGAAGCAATACCCACATTCTTAGCGGGGTTAATACACAGTGCACAAAATCTTGTGATAAGGCAAACAAAGTTAAAAAAATAGCCCAATGAAAAGGGGATAGAAATTCTCTCCTATGCTTGAACAGGGATTAAAACTTCTAACCTAGTCATTCCTGGAAGAATCTGATCTCAGGATCCTGGATATGTTTAGGCAGTTTGGGGTGCTTTATAGCTTTAAGGGGATTGTAATCAGAAAAAAATGACCTTGTGAAGCTATCTTTTCTTAGGTGTTTCCATACTACTCCTCAAGCAAGAAGAGGTGGGGATTTTCCATGGGGTTCAAATCAAAGGAAAGGAAAGTTCAAGAACAAAACTAAGAAAACCACAGCTCCAGTTGAAGCTCCTTATGTGCCTAAAAATCTAAAAAATGTAGCCAAATCCTCCCCAGAGAAAACAATTGAAATTTTTGAGGGCATGACCATTAAAGAGCTTGCTGAGCAATGTGGAGAGACAATAGCTACCTTGCAGAGAATTCTTGAAAATGATGTCGGAGAGAAAGTTGATTCAGAATTTGACACTCTCAGCATTGATATTGCAGAGATGGTTGCTATGGTAATTTATTCCTTCTTTCTTCACTCCCAAATAAGGCATCTGTTGCTTCGCCAAGGAGATAGATTAAAGGTTATTCTTATGGTTTCAGGACCTTGAAGTCAATGTTAGGAGGTGTCACTCCAATGAGGGTGTGAATATTCTACCACGCCCTCCAGTGGTGACAGTGATGGGGCATGTTGACCATGGTAAAACATCTCTTTTGGATGCTCTACGACAAACGTCTGTGGCAGCTAGAGAAGCTGGTGGTATAACACAGCATTTAGGTGCTTTTGTTGTCGGCATGCAGTCAGGTGCATCAATTACATTCCTTGACACTCCAGGTCATGCTGCATTTAGTGCAATGCGAGCTAGGGGTGCTGCCGTTACTGACATAGTTGTGCTAGTTGTGGCTGCTGATGATGGTGTGATGCCTCAAACTCTTGAAGCAATGTCCCACGCAAAAGCAGCTGGTGTACCCATTGTGGTTGCAATTAATAAATGTGATAAGCCAAGTGCTAACCCAGAAAGAGTGAGAGTCCAGCTTGCAGCTGAAGGGCTACCACTAGAGGAGGTTGGTGGAGATGTCCAGGTTGTTGAAGTTTCAGCTGTAAATAAAATTGGATTGGATAAGTTGGAGGAAGCTTTACTTCTCCAGGCTGAACTGATGGATCTGAAAGTACGTGTTGATGGGCCAGCTCAAGCTTATGTGGTTGAGGCAAGGCTTGACAGGGGCCGGGGTCCTTTAGTGACTGCAATAGTGAAGGCAGGAACTTTAGTTTCTGGACAGTACATTGTTGTTGGTGCTGAGTGGGGGAGGATAAGGGCAATTAGGGATATGGTGGGGAAATTAACAGATCGGGCTAACCCTGCTATGCCTGTTGAGATTGAAGGGTTGAAGGGACTTCCAATGGCTGGTGATGACATTATTGTTGTGAATTCAGAAGAAAGAGCAAGGATGCTCAATGAAGGAAGGAAAAAAAAACGTGAGAAGGATAGAATAAGAAGGATGGAAGAGGAGAGGCAAGAAATCCTAAATTTCGAAAAAGAGGAAGAGGAAGAAAAGAAAATTGATGAAGAACATGTTGAAGAAACTTTAGAGGAAGAAGAAAATGAACAAGGAATAACAAAAGGAAGAAGAAGACGAAGGAAAGAGAGGAAGACAGAACCAGAAATTAAGCCGAAAAGGCCTGAATTGCCCATCATAGTAAAAGCTGATGTCCAAGGAACTGTCGAAGCAGTTGCAAATGCACTGAAGAGTTTGAATACTCGTCAGGTACACGAATAATTCTGAAAAAGAAAATCTTTTTTTTAGTGTTTGTTATCTCATTTTCTTTGCTAAGAAAGTGCTAAGCTACAAATACTTGTTCATAGGAAGACTTACTGTGTGTAAAATTTTCCTTCCAATGTGATGCAATTCTAATAATTATTTTCATCCACAATCAGCTTCCTGTCTTTGTTGTCCATGTTGGAGTTGGACCTATTTCTCAGTCTGATGTTGATCTGGCACAAGCCTGTAATGCATGCATTGTTGGGTTCAATGTGCGGACTCCGCCCACTACCTTGAGTCTGGCTGCAGCTCAAGCAGGAGTCAAGGTACTTGAATTTCTTTTAACTGCAGTCTCTCTCTCTAAATATTACCTTCATATACTTCTCTTTTCTATGCTTTCTGTTGTATACCTTGATTTCTTGTACTGACTACCATCTTCCTTACTAGCTTTTTCACAACTACACTAATATTCTTTCAAAATTGTGTGGGGAAGAAAAGTTTTTCTCTGTATAATATTAAGAACTTCACTTACAGTTAAGACAACTTTTTGTAGATAATGCTGCACCGAGTTATCTATCATCTTCTTGAAGACATTGGTAATCTAATTGTTGACAAGGCCCCTGGGACATATGAGACCCATGTTGCTGGGGAGGCTCAGGTGCTGAGCATATTTGAACTTAAAGGAAGGAGCAAAGCCAAAGGACCTGATGTAAAGATTGCTGGTTGCAGAGTAACTGATGGACTTGTCACCAAATCATCAACAATGCGGCTTCTTAGAAGTGGTGAAGTTCTTTTCGAAGGTTCTTGTGCATCTCTGAAGCGAGAGAAGCAGGATGTGGAGGCAGTTGGGAAAGGCAATGAGTGTGGACTTGTGATCCATGATTACATTGATTTCCAAGTTGGAGACATTATCCAGTGCTTAGAGCAAGTAAACATAAAACCCAAGTTTATTTCATCAGAAAATGGTGCTGTTCGAATTGAGGCCTAGCAGTTTTGTCCATTGCGGCAGCATCTCCTGCCACTCCATGGAGCCTGATTTACTATCCTATACAATTTTTGTCAGTAGATGAACAAAATTTTGGTCTCATTAGGAGTAGTGTGAACGCCTAGTCTTGCCAGATACGTAAACAGCAAAAGCCGTTGTAAGTAACCAGGTGTACTCATTTTTGGGTTTGTAAGAATACAATTCTTTTACTACAGAGTTCCAACTTAAAAGGCTTTACAAGATATTTGACACAAAGCTGTACCCTTATTATATATGATTGAGAAACTGATTTCTATGTGAACAATAATGGTAATTTATCAAGTTCTCGAATAACATGAGGTGAAGTTCCTGTTCTTTTATCAGTTCAATCAACACTGACAAGTTGAAGTAACAATCCCATTATTCTGGTCTACATTGCAATTGTTGTGAAGGACAATGAATCATTCATAGTATTTAGTATTATTGTCACTTTTAAATGTTTGGCTGTGGGGCTTGCTAGCTCATAGTTGCATAATGCGTCCAAGACAACAGTACCTTCTGTCACGTATCTCTTTTTTATAATACGTTAATAGATCATAATGATTGAAAAAAAATTTATGGAATCATGATATAGTTTTATCCAAATATGTGAGATCAAATGGGTTAAAAAGCCCTTTTTGAAGCCATTGTTTTGTATTGTGATTAAAGAAGGATCACAGCTAAATAAAATGTGGAATGTCTTGCTGATTGGTATTGCCTTAAAAGATATCGTTTGAGGTATTGTCAGGTACGAAGAAGAGCAAGAAGTGATTTTCATGGTACAGTGGTATCTGCATATTCTTGACAAATATCCAAAAGAGAATAAAGAAGGTATCCCTATACCAATTCTTCTCAAAGGGCCCATGTTAATTTGCACTACCAGTGCAGTAACTCAACACCTGCCTACCGTGCCAAGGAAGAATGATAGCTAATTGAGTGGTTCCTAATACAGGTGAATACTGAGCACTGAGCAAAAAGATTAGGCCATGAAGTATAAGAGGTTTATGCCACGGAGCTTGAAACTGTAAGTTTGATGAGTTCCACCGGAAAAGGAGACGGTGCACGAAGTGATTTAATGCTCAAAATTTTTTCCCTTTTAATGCTAAATCTTGTGCAAATCTCTCTTTTGCAAGAATCTAGACAAGAAATTGATAATGAGTTAATCTGTGTAGAAAGAAAGATGGCTATTGCTTGTATGTTGCTTTCACTGGCTCAAACTTGATGGTTTAGTTAGTATGAAAATTTGTGTGCTGAAACTACTTTTCTTGCTTAATAAAGCTGGCTTTAGACACTGAATTTGATAGTTTGGTTTCTGGCTTCCCTTTTTAGCTTGGATATCTCACGTGAAATTGTTGATCTATTTTTCAGCTGCAAAAAAAAGCGGTAAAGGAAGAAGAGCCTTAGACCCCGTTTCTTGGACTCTGTGGGCAGCTTCCTGATTTCTGAAGCCATGAATTTATGGGGCATTCTCTGCGGAACAGAATGTCGAAGTGAAGTTAGGAGGACTTGCAGTTCAGGAATAATGGAAGCCCTTGATCCATCTTCGTGCACCAATCACATTCTTTTCATTTCTGCTGATATCTTGATCTTAATCTTTCTTATAGTCGCCTTTGTTCAAGAATTTCCCGCCAGAAGGACTTCAGCAACCTCAGAAACAAGTAGCCTTAGCATTCCTCTTCTGTCAATTTGTTCCTTCATTTTCAATGCCAGTTTATCTTTAGGCTACTTCATTTTGGGAATGTGGTCAGTTGGAACGAAACCGAGAATTTTGCCTCTCCATTCTTGGCTTGTGCTCATAGTCCATGGCTTGACATGGCTGTTACTATGTTTATTCATGAAGAATCAGAAACAAAATGCTTCTGTTTTCACAAAACTGCAGCTTTGTGGTTTTGCTACTTTCTTAGCAGCAGTTCTTTGTGCTGTATCCATACGGGAGATAATTGTGAAGAAAGTTGTTTCCATCACTGAGGTTCTAGACATGGCATCCTTCCCTGGAGGAATCCTACTACTTTTGTGTGCAATAAAGGCAAAAAGGAATTCAGAAGCTGATCAAGATGAACATGGGAATGACTACTATGCACCTCTGGAAGGAAGACTGATATGTGGTACTGCAATGAGTTCAACGAAGAATACCACACCATTTGTAGAAGCTGGATTTTTAAGTAAAATTTCGTTTTCTTGGTTGAATGGATTGATGAAGAAGGGTAAAGAGAAAACTCTTGAGGATCAGGATATTCCTGAATTGTGGCAGCAGGATAAAGCTGAGACCTGCTACCATTTGTTTAAGGAGAAAATGAGTAAACAGAAACAGTACAAATCTGGTAACCAGCCCTCTATCTTGTCATCGATAATCTTCTGTCAATGGAAAGCAATTTTAGTTTCGGGTTTCTTTGCACTGGTAAAGATAATAACACTCTCCAGTGGCCCAATTTTTCTATACGGATTCATAAACGTTGCTGAAGATGGAGGAAGATCTAAGTATGTAGGCTATGCACTGACAGGAGGTCTTTTTCTCGCAAAATGTATAGAATCACTAGCTGAGAGACAATGGTACTTCAGGACTAGAATGATTGGTCTGCAAGTACAGGCTTTGCTAACTGCAGCTATTTTCAAGAAGCAACTCCTTCTCCCTAACAGTGCCAAAAGTACTCATTCTCCTGGAGAGATTATGAATTATGTCATAGTTGATGCCTACAAAATTGGTGAATTCCCATATTGGCTTCATCAGATATGGACAACAGGCCTTCAGATATTTTGCATTGGTTATTATTTATTATACAGTAGGAGTTGCCACTTTTCCTGCTCTTGCAGTAGTGATATTGAGCATGTTAGGGAATTCCCCGGTGGCAAAACTACAGCACAGTTATCTGACTGAACTTATGGTGGCACAAGATAAGATGCTGAAAGCAGTAACAGAAGCATTGGCAAATATGAAAGTACTGAAATTTTATGCTTGGGAGACACATTTCAAGAATATCATTGCTTTGCTAAGGAAAGAAGAGTCAAGATGGATATTCAAGGTCCAGGCTCAGAAAGGATACTATTTGGTTTTATTTTGGTCATCTCCTATTATAGTATCTGCAGTTACTTTCTGGGCTTGCTACTTCCTTAATGTTCCTCTAAGTAACAGTAATGTATTCACATTTCTTTCCACTTTACGCATAGTGCAGGAGCCAATCCGGTCAATTCCAGATGTTCTTGGAGTGTGCATTGAAGCAAAGGTTTCATTCTCTCGGATAGTGAAGTTTCTTGAGGCACCAGAGTTGCAGAGCAGCCACATTGACCAGAATTTCCATTGTGTAGGATTTGACTATTCTGTACTCATCAATTGCAGGAAAATTTCATGGGATGTTGGATCTTTAAGTCCCACCTTAACAAATATCAGTCTTTTGGTTAAACCAGGGGAGAAGGTAGCTATCTGTGGAGAAGTTGGTTCAGGAAAATCAACTCTCTTATGAGTAATTCTTGGAGAAGTTTCACTTGTTGATGGTCATGTAAGTATTCAAATCTCCTTTTTCCCTGTCTAAACTGAAAATTAAATCCTTTAGCTGACTAGAATTTTTCCAGCTATAGGAAAGATTCCAGAGGGATATAAAGTTAACAGTTCTTCTCTAGTTTCCAGGTTGAAGTGCATGGAAAAATTGCGTATGTTTCTCAGAATGCTTGGATCCAAACAGGGACAATACAACAAAATATTCTCTTTGGATCAAACATGGATCGCCTTAAATACCAAGAAGTAATTAGAAAATGTTCCTTAGTTAAGGACCTCAATATGCTCCCCTTTGGAGATCAAACGATTATAGGAGAACGAGGTGTTAACCTCAGTGGTGGGCAGAAACAAAGAGTTCAGCTTGCACGCGCACTATATAAGGAAGCAGACATTTACCTGCTAGATGATCCATTTAGTGCTGTTGATGCACACACTGCAAGAAATTTATTCAATGTAATCAAGAATTTAGTTTGAGTGACATTTCATACTCCATTCGGGATATCTTCTCCAACTGAAGGCAATATGTTTTTATATCCTTCCAGGAGTATGTCATGGGAGCCCTTTCTGGGAAGACAGTGTTGCTAGTGACTCATCAAGTTGATTTTCTTCCAGCATTTGAGTCTATTTTGGTTAGTAATCTCATCCTTTTGTTTCGCTACAATACCACCTGATTTAGATGCTTTTCTCATACACAAGAATCCTTATATTTTGACAGTTAATGTCTAATGGGAAAATCCTCAGAGCAGCAACCTATGATCAGTTGCTTGTTTCCTGCCAAGAGTTTTCTGAACTTGTCCATGCACATGGTGAAGCTGCTAAGTGTGAGATAAACAAGAATCATGGCTCACAGAAAAAGCTCAAAAACTCTGAAGATAGCATCCAGAAAATCCATTCTGAGGAGCAAATAGCAGCAGCTTCTGGAGTACAGTTAATTAAACAAGAAGAACAAGAAATAGGATCTACCAGCAGTAGGCCATACATGCAGTATCTAAGGAAAAACAAGGGATTCCTTTACCTGCTCTTGGCCATATTATCCCACCTCATATATATAATTGGTCAGCTAGTTCAAAATGTTTGGTTAGCCAGAAATTTGCAAAAGCCTGGTTTCAGTGAGCTGAACCTACTTGCAGTGTACTCGGGCATAGGCTGTGTCATGGCACTATCCTTGCTATCAAGGTCTTATGCAGTGGTTCTTCTAGGTCTCAAGGCATCAAAAACAATATTTTCAGAGTTCATGACATCTATTTTTCGGGCACCAATGTCCTTTTATGATTCAACACCACTTGGAAGAATACTCAGCAGGGTAAGGGATTTGATTTGAGGTGTAACCAAAATTTCCTGAAAGTCTGCTTTCTCAGGTAGTTTGTCCTGCAGGTGTCTTCTGATCTAAGTATTGTGGACCTTGAACTATCATTCAAATTTAGTCAAGCAATATCAACAACAATGACCACATATTTTAGTTTGGCAATTCTGGCTGCCCTTACCTGGCCAATCTTATTTGTCATCATACCAATGGTATTTGTGACCATATTCTTACAGGTATTTGGCCATTCTTGATGATTCTTTTTGCTTGATAAGAACAACTGACATCTAGAAAAAGTGGTAGAATAGATTCTTCTTCTAATTGATTCTTCATTTTGTGTAGAAATTCTACTTCACTTCTGCAAAAGAACTGATAAGAATTCATGGCACCACCAAGTCTTCAGTTGCTAGCTATCTCTCTGAATCCATTGCAGGAGCTATGACCATTAGAGCTTTCAAGAACGAAGATCGTTTCTTTTCAGAAAGTCTACAGCTTATTGACAAGAATGCAAGTTCATTCTTCCATAGCTTCTCAGCAAATGAGTGGCTAATCCAACGTCTGGAAATACTGTGTGCTATTATTCTCTCCTCCTCAGCACTTGCCCTGACTGTGCTTCCTTTTGAAGCTTCCGGATCAGGTCCATGACTTTCACACTCTTCCTCATAAATTTAGGCTTTTTTGCACCCTATTATTTATAGGTTCAAAATCATTCTTTTTGCAAAATTTAGATGTCCCTCTTCTCCTTGTAGGATACATTGGCATGGCTCTATCATACGCGCTTTCACTGAATGTATTCCTGGCCTTTTGTGTACAAAATCAGTGCATGCTAGAGAATTCCATTGTTTCAGTAGAAAGGTTAGAGCAATACATGCATATTCCCAGTGAGGCACCTGAAGTAATAGAAGGACACAGACCTCCTCCCAGCTGGCCTGAGAATGGTAAAGTAGAGATACAGGATTTGAAGGTAAAAATAAAAAGTTCAATTGTATCATTAATATTCTCCTTTCTTTCATTTACATTACAAAACCTGTGTAATGAAATGAAATTTTCAGGTGAGATATCAGCCCAATAGTCCTCTGGTTCTACAAGGCATTAGCTGCACATTTGTAGGAGGCTTCAAAGTTGGCATTGTTGGCAGAACAGGCAGTGGTAAAACAACACTGATCAGTACCTTATTTCGCCTGGTAGAACCGACAGAAGGAGCAATCATAATAGATGGCTTGAACATTTCAACAATTGGAATTCATGATCTCAGGTCACACTTAGCAATCATTCCTCAAGAACCTACACTCTTTCTTGGATCAATCAGATACAATCTGGACCCCTTATCAGAGCATACTGATCACGAGATTTGGGAGGTACAATGCTACTTATTTGATTCTCAAGACTAATTGACATATAATATGAACTCAAGAAAGATTTTCTCCAAGAAAAAAAATCTAAAAAGATTCTACCAACAGTTCCTAGATATCAAAAAATGTCTAAATATGGTGTTGCAGGTGCTGCAGAAATGCCGGCTTAGAGATGTTGTGGAGAAGAAAGAAGGGTGGCTGGACTCCTTAGGTAACCAGAACACTAAACAAACAAATTCAAGAGCCAATCCCTTTTTTTTTTCCTGGGATTTTATAAAATGCTCCAATGAAATGATAAATGAATCAAAATAAATTCAAGAACCTATCTTTTTTTCCTGGGATGTTATAAAATGCTGCAATGAAATGATAAATGACTAAAAACAAATTCAAGAACGTACCCTTTTTTTCTGGGTTCTTATGAAAACATGCAATGAAATGATAACTGCAGTCACACAAGATGGATCAAATTGGAGCATGGGGCAAAGGCAACTATTCTGTCTGGGAAGAGCATTATTGAAAAGAAGGAAAATACTGATTCTTGATGAAGCCACTGCATCAATTGACAATGCAACAGATTCTTTAATCCAGAAGACAATCCGAAGAGAATTTGCAGACTGCACAGTGATTACAGTGGCTCACAGAATTCCAACAGTCATGGACTGCACCATGGTTCTTGCATTGGCTGATGGTGAGTTCTGTTTATAGATTGAACTCTCATTTTGGCAGACACAATTTACTTGAAATAATTTCTTTTTCAAATAAGTTTAAAGTGAATATTCAATTCTGATGAAACGGAATATAACTTGTGCGTAAAATTTCAGGAAAAATGGAAGAATATGACAAGCCAGTGAAGCTCATCAATGAAGAGGGTTCATTATTTGGTCAGCTTGTGAAGGAATACTGGTTACAATCTGGAAATGCTAATGGAGGGGAAGAGAAAAATGAGATTATAGTTAGTTTTTAGGTTATGTTTAGCATTTTGGATCTTGTGGTACCTACATTTCTTAACAAAATATATGTCGATTTAATTTATTAATCTAAAGTACTTTCATCTCTCTAATTATAGTACAAATTTTTCTATCTCGAAATATAAGAAATATTATTAATAAAAAAGAAAAAATAAATATTTATTAAATTTTGTAAAATAATTTATATTTTAAATTTTAAATTACATATGTAAGAAAGAGAATATTGTATTGCGTGTATGTTTATTCGAAGGTATTTCTAATTGTCTTCCAAGTGTTTAGGTACAAGTATTTCAGTTTCCAATTATGACTGCATAAAAGAAATTTTAAAAAAATCCTAAAAGGAAATGTAAGACTTAAAAAATATGATTTTTTTTTTTAAAAAAAAAAAAACTTTATACTATAACTAAATTGAATTTCAGGTATATATAAAAAATAAAAAACATATATTTCTCCAACAGTTTTATTTGAATACTCTTTTTGACCCTAAAAAGTTTCGAATATCCTTTCCTTTTTCGACACCAGATGATATTTCCCCACTCCATCAGGTCAGCTGTGCAGCCAATTACGGCAGCAGTAGCAGCCGCCAGCAGAGCCACCATTCAACTACCTGCGAAACGACACCGTCCGATAACCTAGAAATTCTCGCCCCACCCACGTAACACGACAACCCCTCGTTAGTTGATTCAGTCACTACCCTTTCACTCCTCGACGAGTCCGTCACCCTACGCCCAATAGGCCACCCACGATTCCGTTACTCTATAATATACTCCCAACCCCCTACGCCATATCGACCTACGCAGCCCATCCCATTTCATCATCCTTTTCCTTTCATTTCTGTGGGTCTCAAATCTTTCTCATTTGCATTTTTCTGTGATTCTTGATTTTCCGGCATGGAATCTGCAGCAATCACAGCCGATACCGTTTCGCGAATAGGCCTAGCAGGGCTTGCCGTGATGGGCCAAAATTTGGCCTTGAATATCGCTGAGAAAGGCTTCCCTATCTCTGTCTACAATCGTACTACTTCAAAGGTCGACGAGACTATGGATCGGGCTCAACGGGAGGGCCGGCTTCCGTTGACTGGTCAGTACAATCCGAGGGACTTTATTCTCTCAATCCAACGGCCTAGATCCGTTATCATATTAGTCAAGGCTGGTGCTCCAGTTGATCAGACCATCGCCGCCTTGTCGGAACACATGGAACCCGGCGACACAATCATCGACGGTGGCAACGAGTGGTATGAGAACACTGAGCGCCGCATTTCTGAAGCTTCTGCTAAAGGGCTTCTTTATCTTGGTATGGGTGTCTCTGGTGGGGAAGATGGTGCTCGTAATGGTCCTTCTCTTATGCCTGGTGGGTCTCATCAAGCTTATTTGAACATAAGGGATATCCTGGAAAAAGTGGCCGCTCAGGTGGAGGATGGTCCTTGTGTTACCTACATAGGTGACGGTGGCTCGGGGAATTTTGTTAAGATGGTTCATAATGGGATTGAATATGGTGACATGCAGTTGATATCGGAAGCCTATGATGTTTTGAAGAATGCAGGTGGTTTAAGCAATTCCGAATTGGCTGATATCTTTGCTGATTGGAATCGTGGTGAGCTTGAGAGCTTTTTGATTGAGATTACCGCTGATATATTTCAAGTGAAAGATTTAGAGACTGGACAAGGGGAGTTGGTGGATAAAATTTTGGATAAGACTGGGATGAAAGGCACGGGAAAATGGACAGTTCAGCAGGCAGCTGAGCTCTCTATTGCTGCTCCTACCATTGCTGCCTCACTTGATAGCAGGTATTTGAGTGGCTTGAAGGATGAAAGAGAGGCAGCTTCTCAGATATTTAAGGAGGGGTTGAAGGAAGAGATTAATAATGCTGGTTCGGTGGATAAAAAGAGGTTGATTGATGATGTTAGGCAGGCTCTGTATGCATCCAAGATTTGCAGTTATGCACAAGGAATGAACTTGCTGAGGGCCAAGAGTGCAGAGAAAGGGTGGAATTTGAATTTCGGTGAGTTGGCCAGGATTTGGAAAGGAGGGTGTATAATAAGGGCTGTATTTTTGGATAGGATTAAGATGGCATACCAGAGGAATCCAGTGTTGGCAAATTTGTTGGTTGACCCTGAGTTTGCAAAGGAGATGGTGCAAAGGCAGGCGGCATGGAGGAGAGTTGTGGGATTGGCAATTCAGAAGGGCATTAGTGTACCTGGCATGTCTGCCAGTTTGCAGTATTTTGATACTTACAGGCGTGGGAGGCTTCCAGCAAACCTTGTTCAGGCTCAGAGGGATTATTTTGGGGCACATACCTATGAGAGGATTGATCTTCCCGGATCATATCATACTGAGTGGTCGAAGCTAGCGCAGAAGTCAAGAGTGTAATGCTAGGCATAATTTAATTCTTGGGGTTCAATTTCGTATGATAGCATATTGCCATTGTTATACATCATTGTTCCTTGAGGCCTTTATTGCAGTTGGAGTTGTATCTTTTGCTGAGGATCTATCGCATTGCAATGTAGAACATGTTGCTGAATCTTGCACATTTGTTGTTTTGCAGCTAATAAGAGATCCTAGTCTTTAGATGTTTTAGGGCTTTGATATTTTAAATGAATTGCATTTGAAAAAGAATTTTCCTGTCTACTTTGATTAATGCTGATAAAGTTCTCCCACTGGTAGCCATTAACTATTTTCATCTTCCTTTTCTTTTATTATGGTTGTATACACTATTAATCCCTTGTTAATTGCTTGTCACACAATTATAGGAGGTGCTTTGAAGCAAAAATGCAAGTTTGCCTTTTCATTGCACATTGCATTGCTGACCTAGGCTTGAGGAACTTAGGCTAAATTTTTTTGCTGATTCCAGAAATGTCTTGTTCTTCGAAATTAGAGCACAACCTGGTTCTGTTAACTCGGCAAAAAATCAAATCACTCAGGATAGAGCAATTGTCTTGGAGTTCTGATAGCTAGTCAGATCAGTGCTGCAGTTCCTAATAGTTACCAAAAGAGTTTCCTTGGGCGATCTATGGAATTTCTCCATCCATATATAGGGCTTTTAAGTAGTTTTTGGCTGCATGCTGTGAAGTTAAAAAATGTCAATGTTATGTGGAGTAAAAGCATATTCTATCATGGACTAGTTTTATCTTTGATGATGGATATATCCAAATGTGGATTCTAGTATTTTTCCTTCGCTTCAATTTTGACATTTCATTGTTTTTGATTAACCATTGGGATGCAAAGATTTCATACCAATGGTAAAAGGCTTCTGAAACTAGATAAATTTTGAACATTTCACTTCATTTAACACCTCACTGATATTGCTTGGAAGTTATGATCATCTTTGTCTTGGCAATAATCTATTAAAAATTTGTTAGACTGCTGCTTGTTATTTGCCCAACCTCTCAGTGCATGTAGTGCTGCTCTTGTTGCTATTCTTTTGTCCTTTCATTTAAAGGAATGGTGACACTGAAGGGGCAAATGCACCACCTAACATTTAGATACTTTTTCTATCTAACTTATGACTTTTGCTTCCTTTCTTGTCTAGAAGTAGAATGATTCATCTCTGGATCCATAATTGCTGTTTCCATTTTAATCTCATTACTGTATTGACATTACCTTTTCTGTTCTCTCATTTTTCCATGTGGGAAAGACCCTTTTTCATTTTCCATCAGTGCAAATTTGTAGACCTTTGCGGTAAAAAGTTAGGTTCCTTGGATTCTTATTACTAGATCCCAACGGTCCCCCTCGAGGAGATTTATTAGAGAGATTGGAGTTATGAAAGCAAAAAGGATCCAACCAGACAGGTGCTAAATTCGAAAAGTAGACAGAACATACTGGAAAATAGAAGGGCTAAGGAAATGGACTGGACTAGATATCTTTGTTATTCTAAAACAATACAATTTGAAGGGAACAAGAATATGAAGAATAAGAAAACTGGGAGAGGCCTATGGAAGACCTGAACTTTCGAGAGCAGGGTAGGTTCTAGTCACAGTTGCACGAGGCATTTTGCTGCTATCAATCCAGAATGTATGCAAGACTTCACCTTCATCAGCTTCTCTTTCCATGTCATGGGTTCTCTTCACAGTTCTTGCCCTGAAAACTACTGTTCCGACCAATCCAACCAAAAGCAACCCAAAAACTCCAAGTAAAAATCCCATCACCCAAAACCACCATATCCTCCTTGTATGCTTCTTGAGTGGAGATATGATTGAGAAATGACCTTGATTTGTGCTGTAGCATACACTAGGCATACTCATATCACTGAGAATCACTCTCTCATCAGAACCAAATGCAGCACATTTGGCTCTTTCTATAGTCCCAACGGTCGAGTTCTGGAATTCAATAACAATAGGCTTCCCCATAGTATCAAGATCGAGCTTCATCAATTCTTTTCCCCTTGAATGTGATGATGCATCAAAGATTGCAAAACCGATAACGGGACTTAATAGAGTGTAACCTGATATATTAAAGTAGTAGGATGACCAATTGCCCACATCATGGTAGACAATGAGAAGCCTCCTCACATGGGGTATCGGCAGAGTTTCCGGTGGGATACGGAAATGTCTGAAGTGGGCACCTAACCTCCACAATGTTCGGCTTCTCAGACGAACAGCAGAAACATTCATCCCTGCAAGATTAGCAGGAAGACTTGCATTGTAGAGAGTCCCAGTGTGAGGTCTTCCTTGAAACAAGGTCTTGAATGCATGATCATGAAGTATAGCATCTAAAGATTCACCAAGACTATTATCAAAGCTCTGAACAAGTGTGAAGTACAGGAAGAGGAAAACCCAAATGCTGCTTCGTCCCATTCAGTAAAGAATCTGGACATCTCTGCTTATCTTTGTATGACTTAAAAGACTTGAATTTTAGGTACAAAGTGTTCTTTTTTAGCTTTGATATTTTAATGAATTATCACTAGCTGTTATTAAAGGAGCTATAATTATGGAAGACTACTGTCTGGTTCTTGTAGTCTTGACTCTTGAAAGTCATATCGTTTTCGGCAAAGTCAGGCTAATTTGGGTCCCTCATTAGACGAAAGAAAACACTTAAAAGAGGCTTAATCATAGGTCTGCTCCATTGGGTTAGCAATCAACAAGTGGTTGGTAAAAAAGGTAATCCTTGCCCGCATGCCCACAGCTTGCTTTTCTTTATCTTTCCTTGTCCCTCCCTTCCTTCCAGAGCCAAATCAGGCACTGACGGGTGGAGTGTACTTTTGCCAAGGTACTGATGAACCATGATAGTAATAATAATTCACAATCTTTTCTTTTTCCTCACATTCTTAGAAGGTAGAAACTAGCCATTTGCAACCATGAATTCCAATGATCCATCAGAATTAGAATACATATAGAGGGCAGTAACAAAATGCCACCAAAAAATGGATAAATTCCCGTTTTCTTGATAACTTTAATAGAATTCTTGGAATAGTGTTCATCACTATTCAATATATTCAAGGATCCCAGAAAGGGAAAATAGTCATATATAAGTTCAAAAAGGAGCTTTACCGTTTATTTACAGTAGGATATAAAGCAGACGACACTAACATTTTCTCAAAAGACCCAAAACATTTACAAGATTTTGATCTTACAACAGCCTCAAACCCTTCTAAGAAAGAGTTAAACTGGATTCAGATATGTAGCAAAAGACTTCACAGGTTCATATTTGGCTGCCGGCTGACCAAGGGATTAGTAAAAACTACTAAACCTTGTAAACTCAAAACTGAAGTCACTGCTTGATTGTGAGCTCAGCCCTGAGGTGGAGAATGTCGTTAATAAAGAAGGGACTATCCCCAGCAATAAATGTTGTCCAAGGAACACCAAAGAGGTTCCTGTAACCAACAGCCTTCCCTCCAGTAAATGTGTAGTTTCCTTTGTACTTGCTAATATAGTCCTCTGTGGGCTTTGATCTTGATGCAAACTCATAGTCAACAGCAAAAGACACTGATCCCTTCTCTTGCATTCCCAAGAACAGTCCAAAGCAATGGAAAGAACTCTGTTGGTCCATGTTGCAATGGGCAGACAAGAAAAATCCCTGTCCGCCCAAATGGAAAGCCTGGGAATAGATTCGACCAGCTGGAAAGAGGTTTACACACTCATCCCGCTTCAGATCCAGGTATACAATGCATTGCTGACGGGGAAATTCAAACTCCACCACCTTAACTGGTCGATATTTGTATGCTCGCTCTACAAAACGTCGATTTGAGCCACTTGCATCTTCTGCTGCAACCAGAGAACGCTGCCGATATGGTGCTTCAGCTTTGAAAAAAAGAGCATCAAGTACTACCTTTGAAGCAAGTTCAGAATCGAAGTCATTGCAGGTCAAAACTTTTCTCAATTTTCTGCAGGTCATGTAAGGGAAACGTATTAGACGTGCAAGCCTCATGCCTAATATCTCTCTTCGTTCTTCCATCTTCGGATAATGTACCCGAACCCATTTCAACAAAAAATCATAAACAGCATCCTCTGAAGCAACCTGAAGATCATCACTAGCTAAAACAGCCTCAATGCCAGCCAATGGCAAATTCAAGACCTCGTCTTGGTACCTAAGAATCAATTTAAGCAATTCTTATCAGCTATTCATATCTTGACTAATGAACTAGGTAGAGGTTTGCAGCCACCAGAAGTGAATTTAAAAGCTCAAGGAATTCCAGACAGCACAGACATATTAACACAAAAGGAAAGGCATCAAAGAGAGGTTAAAATTTGGAGAAAAGTAGGATGTTAGAGGAAAGACTTCAATTTAAACACGTCTAAAATGCAGCCACATGTTTGTAAGCAATTGAAAAAATATCGTGAAAAATAAAGAATTGATAGAACTGAATACGTGAATCTCTCTTCTTCACTCATGTCGCCTGTTTTCTTGGGAAAACAACTATATAAATGAAAAGATACCCCCAAGAAAAGATGTAGTTGACAGGGGAAAAGCTCACTTGGTTATATCCTTGTAGCGTACAGCAAGATACTGCTTTGCAGCATCTGTCAGTGGCTGAACAGCATCGGCAATTAAAACACTAGAAGGAAGATCCAAATAAAGCAAGGCTGATTCACGGGTCATAGGTAAATTGCATAACAGCCGGCTACAGTATCGCATGCATGAAGCAACCTCAAACTTGTCAGCAGCCATAAGCACATCCAACAAAGCAGCAGGAGTTGTTGTTAATAAAGTGTTGCTATACATAAAATTCAGGAGATCCATGAGAGCAGCTTCCTCTGCTCAAAAAAAAAAAGGAAGAATGCTGCAGGTGAGACTAATATGGATAGATGATATCATAAATATCTAAGCAAAGATGGTCTAAGAGCATGTTAGGCACAAGAAAAAAATAACAAACATCAATCTCCTGTGCTTACCAGAGGCATGAATGCGTAGAGTCACTTGTCGCATCTCCGATTCTCTCATCCCATTTGAGAACAACTATACAAGAGCCATATTGATCAGTTAAATCAAAGAATTGGAAGAAGAATGTAATAAACCAACGTCAAAGATAACCACCTTGTAGAAAAAAGGGCTTTTTGCTGCCAAAATTGGAGAACTGATGTGCATGGTCCTAACTCGGAGAGGAGTGGAGAACTCCATATTTGAAGATGACCCTTGAATGCCAGGAGCTTCATCATCTGTAGAAGCACACTAGTAAGAAATTGTAAACCAAACAACTGGTAAAACAAAAATTGAACAGAAACTACTAAAAAGGTGATATACAAAAACCTCAAATTGCTATGAAGAAAGCAGAAATCATCAAGATGAACTAAAATGGTCCAAAAATCATTTTTGCAACCGTATTGTAGTTCAAAGGATGAATCATGCAAATGAAAGTTGAAACTCTTGATTATACTTTATTGGAATAGAAACAAGCATTAGCAAAAACAAAAACAAAAACAAACAAGTCCAAAATTGTAAGTCACGAGTACCGGGTTGATTAGAGGTTGTTCCAACACAAGATGGTGATTCTTCTATCATTGCTACAGCTTCCTCATCTTGATTTTCAAAGGCAACAACATCATCAGTATCTGGCATATTGCAAGTCAAGATCTGCTCCTCTCTCTGCACAAAAACATCTGCACCTAATGCACAGTTTAACCAAAATCAGCAACATCAAAAGCCAAATAGAAGTTGCATTCCTCGAATTGAGAGGCATCCAAAAAGTAGCATGGAAAACAAATGACCCAACAACCAAAAACATTAATTTTCATGAACATCATACTTGTATTTGGGCCTTTTTACTCTTCAAATACATTTCTAATTTGCAAAAGGGCACTGGAAGACTGTTGAAAATAACAAACTTCAGATCCAGAAGATCTAGTTCACATTTTTGAATCCATATCTGCCTAAAGTTCTCTTTTCAACTTAACACTCAGCAAAATCAAGAAATAAAACAAGGCTTAATGTCCAAATGGAGAACATACAAAGATGTATTTGCTCTAGCAGATGGAGAGTAAGAACCAACAAAAAATAGCTCTCTGCAGCAGGCTAAGGACTTATACAGCCACAAGAAGTCAAAGAATCGAAGCTTTCTAAAATGAAAATCTCCAATTAAAATGACTGGATTTCAAGGTGGAGGCCTTTCTTCTTATTAGTTTTTGTCAGAGGTGTCATGCTTTTGACTATTACATGGAAGAGTCATTGGTGTTATGCTCTTCTGAAAGAACCTAGAACCTACAGTTTGCTCAGTTAGCCACTTGATAATGATTCGTTGCATTTCAACCTAAAAGGACACCTTTGGGCTTTGAGATGAACTGAATCCCTCCACCCATCTTCCTCTTCTTACTTGAAAAGAGTCCTTCATTACAAACACTAAAGCTAGAGCATATGTGCCAGACATTTAATATTTGATGTTCTTTAAGGCTGTATCCTAAAACTCATAACAAATAAATGAAAATAATCGACTAGATCCGGGTCTTTGCAAAGACTCTCATTTGCACCCTTGTTTAAGCCCTATGTCAAAGACTGCTTGCTGCTCGCCTCTTATCTGCTGAAAGAAAGATGAACTCGGCTCAATGCTATTAAATTATGAACCAAGAGTTCAACGAGGGACTCAACCTTGATGGCAGGACCTCCAACAAGGCAAAGCTATACCATGGGCAAAAAGGTCTGGCGACAGTATACAGCAGTGGCAATTCACTACTAAGCGAGTTAAGAGGAAAGAAATTTTCAAGTATAAATTTAACACATGGAACTTATGGCTTCATGCAACCAAAGAAAAACATTTTGTAACACTGTCCATAAGGTCTTAACAGAAGATCCAGCATCCATAAAATAAAAGTAGAACACGCTGATCCATCATTAATAAATGAGAGTATGAGACAGAAAGAAACATGGCATCTTCTGTTAAGAAAATTCGAGCGAAAATCATAGAAAGAGAGAAGGATCAAAACAATAAACATAAGCCAGAATAGAATTTTCTTTTTTTTTAAAAAAAAAAGAATATGAAAACTTCTCACACTTGAAATAAGCCTAATGGCAAGCTACTGTCGTGAATAAATTTTTGCATAAATAATTGCATCTTATCATTCAACTCAGTATGAATGGTCCAACAACACAGCAAACTTACACATATGTATCACTCCAAACATTTAGGAGGGCAAATATAAATAAAACAAGATGTCATCCGACATGACAAATGGAGCGATAGGCAAATATTCATGAACCCTTCTAAGAAAACAATTTCATGGAAAGACAGTTTTCCAGATAAATGATTTGAAATTAGCTAATTTCATTTGATTTCTGGGGAAGCAAAATTTTACAGTTATCTTCATGGGAGTTGTTGACCTCCTATCCCTATAATGTCCACCACACCAGCGAAAGAGGATATGAGATGTTAAAATGGATTAGAAATGAAGCTGCAGCTATTCCACGTATTCCTACTCTTCAATTCTTAGCACCCACTGTTCCTTGTATACTTGGTATAAATGGACAGCAAGAAAAGTAATTTCAATCCCGAGACCCACATAACCCCTCCAGTTTACACAATAGCCCTAATCTTTCCATACAACATCATGCACAGTCTGTTGGACAGGGAGGAAAATTCAATCTTTCTACAGCTTTAAACGAAAAAATACAAACATTTCAAGGCTAAAATATTCAATAAATTGAAAACCCCCCAGCCAAGAAAAGAGTAACCATTTTTCTCAACTAATAAATTTAACATTTCAATCCCAATTACCGTTTTCTTTTCTAATTTCTTCACGGCGTCGCTTGCGGTTCCGAGCCCATTCGGCAATACTCGTGCAGCCATCGGCTTCGGATTTTGAGTCGGGCAAATCCGGGAGAATTTCGATACGAAGCACCCTATCGGAGAAACTGCTGTTGTTGAATGCAAAACCAAAATCTGAGACCGTACTCGAACGTGGATGGGGCTGAGGAGTCCGCCCACCGTCTTCAGGTAAAAATTCCGAGTCCATTATCGTACGTGGGTCGAACAGATCCACGTTCAAATTTTTCATTCACCCCAGAATGAAAACTTGATGTGCAAAAGATAAGGACGCTCAAAAGATTCACTCTGAGGTTCCAATTCGGATATGAATTTCTAAAAGAGGGATTTTGAGAGAATTGGAAAAGAATTGCTTCAAAAGAATTTCACCTCAGAAGCTGAATTTCTTGTGGAACGTTGTGGCGATTATTAGGCTTTTGGGGTTTTCGTTTTGTTATTTTCCTCTGAAGCATTCCATTTTCCGTTTCTCTTCTAAAATCTAAAATTTTATGAAGAGAAGTTCAAATGAATTTGACTTCCAATTTCTACTCTTATTTTATTACTTCTAATATTTAAATATTTATTCTTTAAAATAAATGTATTTTTTATTCATAATTTTATTAATAAAATGTTAAAAAGCTAAATCACATAAACTACTCATATATATTAAAAATAAAATAATATCATAAAATTAAAAATTTCAAAATTAAAATTCTCATAATTTAATAAAGTGGTATCATTTCTTAATATGGGGAAAGGTTGAAATAAAAATTCTAATGGATTTGATTTGTTATACTTCTACTATATTTTCAAATAATGAAATTGTTTAGTATTATTGGATCCCAAAATTTGAAATTATTTAACATTAAATAATTTCGAATATCACCAGCACTCTTCTCGATAAGTAAAATATTGAAGTGTTTGCAAACTAGTCTAGACATCACTAAATAATAATAATAAAAAAAAAATCTATATCCATATATAAAAAAATTTATACACTTATCTATAACTATAATTAAAGTAGTTTTTCTAATATTACATTTATTTCAGGTTTTGTTTTATTTTATGAGAAAGTCAAGATTTATTGTTCTAAGCTATTATTAATATCTATAAAATATTAATTTATGTGGTCGATTTGAAGATATGACTTAATTAATGTGGGAGAAAAATGTATGTGTGGAACAAAATGGACAAGACTTATATGAGAATTTTCATTTTAAGAAACATAATTAATTCTTTTATTATTATTATTATTATTTAAAAATACAGCAAAGAAAATATGAATTTTTTATCCAATATTATACATAAAATATGTATTTTGAGTAACAAATTTTCTATCATTGGACAGATAACAAATTATCAGTCCTTCGTGATAGAAAACTCTTTATAGAAAAAGGCATTATTATTATTTATAAGGTATCCTTGTTACTTATTAGTTCTATTAATTAACCTTTTGAAGGTTTTTTTTTTCTTTATATTATCCTTTTAATGATACATTCATAGAAATTGTATTCAAATTATGGAAATTGTGATTAGATAATATTTTATAAATAAAAAAAATTACTTTAATTTTTTCAAAGCGACAATGATTGGTGACTTATATTTAATGATGGAAAAGTATTATTTAAGCTATATAAATACAGTTTCTTCTGGGGCATCTTAGTTAGTGAAATCGCGAGCGCATAGAACTTGAATAAGTGAAATATCGAAATGGGTGGAAATTGAACCAAACGGTGCTAAAATATATATATTAAAAAAAAGATTTTTAACCGATTTGGTTCCATAAGTTTGAATAATAGCTTGATCCCTTAAGTTTTTTTTTTCCAATCATAACGGTCCCTTATATTTTTACGAATAATCCAAATGATCCTAACCATCAATTTTCGATCACTCACACAGCAAAGAGTGGCATGTGCCCTGCACATGACGAGTAAAATCACCATTCCAAACGATATCGTTTTTCTTTGAAGTTAGGCTAAAAAAAAAAAAAAAATTCTTGCCCAATTCAATTTACTCTGATTCCGATTCCCCTCTACTTCCGGCCACCAAAACCATCATCATCACCGGGCATTCACCATCATGGCAAATTTCCGGACACCCGTGAGTTTCATAAGCTAAAACCTTTTTCAATAACCTTTCACAATAAAAGTTCTTAAACCCACATCACCGCACATCATCGGTAGCCCTACAATAACATCAGGTTTTCATCAATTTCGGGCTTGATGGCCATGGCCCAGGAGGATAGACCAACAAACGATGGTGCCCACAACTGTATTTTAGCAACTTGCCACAAATTTCATCACATGAATAAGGCAATACCCAAGGATCATGAGGTGGGTTTTCGAGTTTCCCGCAAAAACAGTATTAATATTTAGGGATTTCGAATTTAGAGTATTCGATTCAGCATTTAGGGCAATGTCAGAGAAGAGAATTATCATTAATAGAGGCAGCATAGACGACAGCGCGGTTGGAGGACAGATGTACCCAAGACTGGATACAGAGGAGGTGGAACACCGCGAAGCAACTAGAGGAGCAGGACCAGGCAGGTTCCGTGGGTTTCACGGGTGTGGTGAAATTTGCCATGACGGTGAATGCCCACCTTGCCGGGACAAGTCATTGTGGTGATGATGTCTTGATGGCCGGAAGTAGAATCCGAATCGAAGTGGAATTAAATTGGGCAAGATTTTTTAAAAAATCGGTTTCAAAGGAAGCTAAAGTTGTTTTACGACGAAATGATAATTTAACCCTTCATTTGCAGTGCTGAGTGGCTGGAAATTGATCGAGACCCTTCTAATTATCCGTAAAAATGTGAGGCATTGTTATGATTGGAAAAAAAAATAAGGATTGAACTGTATTTTGATCTAAACTTTTGGAATCAAATTAATTAAAAATCCTAAAAAATTAAAAAAACTATATACATACATGGTGGCAGATATTTGTACGACAATTTTTGGACTTCGAAACTCGAGTTATTGGACAATTTGGGCTAGCAAGTTCTACTGGGCTTGACCCCATTAACACAATTCCGGTGAAAATTATTGGGTTTTTGACGGGTAACGTAACGGGAAATTTTGTGGCTCCGGAGAAATGCAAGAAGTCCAATCGGTACTTTGATTCGAGTCCACTAAAGGAACAAGAAAGAAAAAAAATGGGAAAATCAGAATTTCTATAAAGAGTTTTCTATTATGAGGGACTAATAATTTCTATAAAGGGTTTTCGAGCTCGTTACTCTATCCATTATGATATCCTTCGAGACTGTATGTATATAGTTTAAATAATACTCCTCCATTACTAAATATAGATAATCAGTCATCATTTTATAAAAATTAAGGTAATTTTTTAAAAAATATATATCATCTAATTACATTTTCAAAAATTCAAACATCAATTTATGTGAGTATATCATTAGAATTAACAACAATACCTTATAATTAGTAATAAAAAAAATAGTTAAAATGACTTATATTTTGTGACGGACACAGAAAATTATTTCTAATATTAAATTAATAAAAAATTAAAATTAAATTATCTCACTAGAAATTTTTTTTTTATTTTAATTAGATTTTTATATACCGATAATAAATCAAAAAAATGAAACATGCAAATTGAAAATCTTACACATAATGAAAAGGGTAATTAAATTATTTCCTTCTCATTACTTTCGGGTCAACATATACTCTTTCTTTCCTATTTTATAAGTCCCCTTGGGGGGAAAAAAATTGTCTCAAAATAGTTATTCAATTCAAATTTAAAGGAATATTTAATCAATTTTTTTTTTAGCCTTTTGGATTTCAACAAAAAAAAAAAAAAAAAAACCCTACTATTTATAAAACCATTACATATTACTCCCAACAATCAAAAGCATTCTATCTAAACTACTCAAATATTATTATCTAATACTCTTTCAATCCGAAATTGAATGTTCACATATCCATTTTGAATTGTCCAATAATTAATGTCTCATTTCCTAAATTAATTTTTTAAAAAATAATATTATTAATTATACGATAAACTAAGTGCTTTCTAATCAAATTTTAAAAAATAATATCGTAAGAGGAATCCTTGAATAATGATTGTGTAAAACAAGATTAGATGGGAACTGTACTTGAGATTAGATTGATTCTCTTAAAACCAAATTTGCCCCCTTTTTATTGTGTGTGGGTGTGAAAGGGAAGAAGAATGATAGAAAGCAAATACTTTGGTTATTCTTTTCCCCAAGACAGGAGAACTTTTAAACGTCGCATAGATCACACATTTAAAGCACAACTTTACATAAAAAATAATGAATTCAGCATAGATGTAAAGTTTAGATTCCAACTTAAAATTTGGGAGAAAAAGAAAATCATCTAAAAATAAATTAATTTCGTACAAGTTTATAATAATGATTAGTTTCGAAATTACACAATATCGATCATCAGATGTTTTATTTAATTCAAACTCATGATAATACATCAATTGGATTTGCTAAGAGCCTTAATGCGCGCTCCAATTGTTACCGTAATGGAATTCTTGTTCCGTTTGGTTGGCTGTATGAGTACAAGAATTCCGTTACGGTAATGGTTGGAGCGCGTATTAAGGAGCGCTCCGAAGTGCACCTTAACAAAAACCGATACATTAATTATTGAAAAATAGATATTGTATCTAAAAGTTAAATTATAAGTAAAAAGAGTATATAACGAAAGGATACATAATGGCTTAGTTCATTACATATGTATGAATGCAGTGACTGATGTAGCCTAATTAGAATCTTTTTTAATTTGGGACACAATTAACATAAGAATTAAATGATGTCTCTCTCTTTATAGCTTTATAGAGTGAAAGATTCCAACATTTGTTTTGCATATCTTCATAGTTTATTGCTAGGTGCCGACAACAAGAATTTTGATTTCCTTGATACCAAGAACTTCAACCCAATCAAATCAAGTTATGAAAATAGTACTAATTCTTAGTTATCCTAATTCTATACTGATAGAATCTAGCAATTTAAAAAATAAATAAAAGTAATAAACTAAATAATTAAATCTTTACGGAAAGTAAATGAACACAAGATACAAGATATAACCAGGTTCACCCCATTGGAAAAATATTCAATATTAGGCTACGTATCCACCAATAAAATCCACTAAG
>JAOXNR010000031.1:8732537-8756650 GCA_028571225.1 Parsonsia alboflavescens
AATAAGATAGTTAACCGTTAGTTAACTTGCAATTACACTTATTAATGTATGTAACATTGACAAACTAAAATTTTCATGTGTATAAATATATATATATATATATATATATATAAGATATGAATACGCCTGATCAAGAAAAAAAAATTATAAAACTAAATTAATCATGTAAATACATATAAATCTTATAAGATAAGTTCCGACACACACGTATATCCAGAGAGCATTGGAGATTCTGAGGCTAACATATAAAGCTGCAAATTAGTATTGTCCCAAAAAAGTAAAATAAACCCATCATGATCTACTGGACCAACTTGTAGAATTGATTCAAGGACGTTCGATTCTCATATTCCCGTTACATTTAGAATGGAAAGTTTTGTTTTGATTTATACATATTTTTTAAAAAATAATTTAAATTAATTTTTAAATTACAATGTCAAATTTTCTTAATAAAATTAATTCTATTTAATTTAGAAAAAAGAACATTTATTTTTTAATACTTTAAAATGAAAAATAAGATGTTTAATTCAGAGTGGAGTGAATATATGCCTACCATGCGTAGAACTACAAAATAATTCAGTATATTCAATAGTATTATTTTAACAAAATAACAGTATTTAGTCACTTCAGTGATCTGTATCCACGTTAGAGAGCACCTGCAGATATGAAATGTTAACCTAATTCGAGAATTTTCCTTTCGTCGAAAGTCCAAACTAGAATAAAAGGTTATTATATTATATCTTTGCCTTTATTCATAAATTATTTAAAGTGAATTTTGTCGATATTTAAAGTAATTTTTTTTTCATATATACTTATATAAAGGAACATTAAAAAGGAAAGCAAAATGTTTAAGAGAATGTGTATTACTAGAAAAAATAAATAAAATATCTATTAAATTACCATCAATCACTTATAATAATTAGGAAATAAAAAGAGTTCAAATAACTTATAAAAATAAAGACAAATAATGAATTTTTTATTTTTTTAATAAATAAGAAAAATATCAAATGAATGGATAAAATTTTAAAAATACTATAATCATGTATAGATTATAATTACAAAAATGATTTACTCTTTATGATTTTTTAAATATCATTTAAGAAGGAAATTTTGTTAATTCTATTTTAATATTCATGATTTATTTATGCATTACATTAAAATAAAGTATATATTTTTTTTAATTTAACCTCAAAATACGTAATATTTTCCACTCTCCTCAAACAAAGAGAAGAAAACGATAAGAAAAATGGAAAGAAATAAGATAATTTTAACCACTTCTAATAATTTTGTATTAAAAGAGAAATTCTTTTTTATTTTTTAAACATTTCTAAATATATATATATTTAAATTAGCATTGAGAGAGTAGTATTTTATATTCAAAGGACATAACAATAGATTTGAATAGAAAAATTAAAGTCTTGAAACCACCATATAGAAATAAATAGTATTTACCATTAACTACTTGCAGCTATTCTTCCTATACTAAAATATATATCTCATATGATAATAGATATTATGACTTATCATTATCGATACAGGCATGATCATATATATTTTTAAAGTGGGATTAAGGATGTCACAACAATAAAACATTGCATATAAATATGTGTATGTGGTACAAAATTTTGAGGTAAAAATTAAATCTGGTATTTAAAAAAAATGATGAATCCATCAAATAAGCATTCTAAAGCTCTTGCCTCTCGGTTACGTGAAAATTGTAAATAGAGAATTATGTTTTAATGAGATTTAGAAAGAACCTACATTTTAATGACTATATGGAATGAGTCAATCCCTACACTTAATAGTAATCAAATTCACACTCTATATACAGATACGAATGACACTATATTAAACCTGGTATTAATTAAATAGTAGTGTACTAGTGGTATTCCAAGGGAGGGAGGGAGGGAGGGACCGCAAACAGAAACCGGTGTTTCTATTTTCATGAGCTGTAAGCAAGACTGGAACTTGAAAACAGTAGACAAGTGAAGGGAAAAGGGGTTGTAGATGTAGTGGAGTCAAGTGGTCAACCTACAAATTCCTCCAACAATGCATTAAAGGGCTTAAAGTTCACAACGAATAATACTGAAAAGAAATAGTATTATAAAATAATTTTTTTTAAAAAAAATAAATTAAATTAAAAGAAAAAGGACCATGCATGTGGCAGGTGTGATTAATTTTCTACCAAACCATTATGACAATGCTGGAGATGATCAGATCGATGGATTTAACAAGAGATATTGAAAGTTGTTTGATAATGATGAGAGAGCCTCCACCCGTCTGTATTCTCTGTACTTTAATAACAATTCACAAAATGTTTGTTTATTTCTGCATGTATGTGAGTACGTACGTATTTGTTGCCCTTTTTTACATGTACGATCCTCTAAGTGTTCGTAGAGGGTTCGATATTGAACTGAAGAGATAATTAAGTGTATTATTACCTTAATTGATACAGTTAGAATATATCGATTTTGCTATAGTACTCATGCAGTCAACCAAGCGAAGTAAAAATTTCGTTACAATAAGGATTAGAGCGTGTATTAAGATGCGCTCCAAAACGCACCTTAGTAAATCTGTAGAATATATATATATATATATATAATTAATTAATTTTATACATTAATCTTAAGAAAAGAATTGGTGTTGGGAATGTGTATCTCATAAGCCACGCTGATTCTTCGATATTATAGGAACATGTTTAGACGATTACTTATTCTATACAGATCAAAATTATTTAAATTAATCAATTCATTGAGGTTAAATTCTACTCAAACACCAATTAATCGTAAAGGAGTGAATCCGTAATTTACATTAGATAAGTCTTGTATTGCAACAACTAAATCTTACCTCATCCGGTTCGAATTGATAAGTAAACCTGCAATCACTATTCATCTATGTAAATTAGATTTCATCTCGTAACCTATTCGATAAAGAAGTATGAAGATGCAAATTAATTTAAACAAAATTTAATTGATCACCACTTTGACCAATTCGATCAATAGACCGACTCCGTTAAGATTTAAATTCGTGACTTTCATGATCACTGCATCCCCAAACTTCAGTCTTACCTAAGTGGGCTGAGATGATAGTATCGAGAGATGGTTTCTGATGGAGCCTTAGCCACGTCTGATCAGCTAATTAATTATGCCATGGACATGCAATATATCGGTATTATAATCAAGTTACTCTCCACCAGCTATAATACACAGCCTAGCTATGTATATATGTACCTTTTCCATAAAAGAAAAGAAGGTCACAACAACAATACAAAGACGTTTCAAGTTACCAGGTCATTTCATTTCATGGGGAGGAGCGGGACGGGGGCGGGGGGGTAAACCCTATTTGTCCACTGGGGAATAGAGATTTGTCACTACTGATCTCTTGCAAGCTTAATTTTTTGTTTTGGCCTTGGTACTTGTTCCTTTTCTCTGCTACCACTGACCCATGTTTGTCTGATCACCCCATCATCCTCTTTTCGCCCGTCTGCAATGGGCGGAGGGAGCTTGTCTTAATTGACTTACCACTGCAATTACAGGAATTAATTAATTAATTAATCTCTGAAGAAATTAAAGGTTTCAAACCTTTCCCATTATATGCCTTAGTCGAGGATGATGCTAAGTTCTCTCTGCTGTGCTGAGCCTGCCGCAGCTTTATCTTATGGAAGTATGTGAAGCCGTGAACCCCTTTTTTTATTTTCCTCTTTTCTGCTGGGTCGGGGAAAAGTCTTTTTGTTTAGTGTTAAAATATTTTTCTTTTTCACATATATTTATAATATAAATGTATATACAATTACATACCTATATACTATAGTATGTAACGGAGTCTAATTTATGATAAACTCATGTGTATTTATTTTCATAGATACTTATGGAGTCTACTTATGAATATACGAAAGAGTCTCACAAAATAAATTTTTTGCCCACCATAATATATAAATATATATATATATATATATATATATATTATGGGTATGTATTGGATTTTGCTAATTTTATACTATCTTAGTCTCATAATATTAGTCATTAGTTATCGTTTTATGAGAATAAAGAAACAATAAATGTATATTTATTATGTTTAAAATAACTATTATCTCTTATATTTATAACTATAATTATATTTTTTTCAAAATAAATGAAAAGAAATATTGAATTGAGGATAAGAATAAAAAAATAATGATAAATATGTATTATAATATATAAAATAATTTATATTATAAAACAAATATAAAAAGTTAAAACTATTTATATCTTGAAATGGAGGTAATAGTAATAAACAAAGACAAATAATTAGAGTTGAGAGATCTTACATTTATGTCATGCAGAGTAATGAATCCTAGGAGAAGGAAGAGAGCTAGGGTTAGAGTGGGATGCTCCTTTTCAGTTCAACATGAGTGGCTTTTCAAATTATATTACAGATTATATATATTGCAAAATTTTAAATGTATTTAGTAATTTTATTTTTAAGACTTTATTTACTTTAACTTTTTATAATTCTTAATACATGAATTAAAAAACTCTAAACAATTTTTATTATATAAAAAATAGGAATTTATCCTTTTTTTAATTTATTTTTTAAGTCTTAATTGCTATCAATGAATACACATATGATACAATTCGAAAACGTCTGAATAGAATTTAAATTCAAAATTTATAATTTTCGTCATCATCGTTCCACTCGTGTGCCCCAAAGGGACAAACTATATTAATTGCTTCCACTCTTTGACAGTAAAAATCCAATTTTCATAGCAGTAAGTAATCAACCAGGAATGTCACAGTAGCAGAGCCCGGTAAGATTAACGTGACGTTTGATTAATTTTAATGGCAGACGGAGGTATGAAACCTGTTGGGTGTAAAATATGGGCATTAAATTGTCATCCATTACGTCATTTCCGTTTGTCCTTTGTTAATTCGTACACATTTCTAATTTATATTCTATTGACACGAGAGACTTATCGTGACTAATGAGAGGGGTTTCACCAGTAATAGAGACTGTCCCTTAATCCAAAGTAATCAACGAGGAAAGGATGAAATGGTAAAAGAATTTTGGAATCAAATTATGACTGAATCCTTGCTGGAAAAATGCATTGAGAAAAGGAAAAAGGCTGTGGATTTTTGGGGCGAAGAAAAATGAGGGGGGATGGATTCGAATAATGATGACAAAGAAGAAAGAAGTCCAGAAAAAATGGGCAGAGATCACATCAAATAACTCAAAACTCACTATTGATCGGCCACAGCCACCACTCAAATGCTCACTGAAATAGCTGTCTTGTCAACCCCAAAAGCCTGTGAAAAACCTAGCGAGCTTTCCCTTCCCGTTTCATTTCTCCTTTGCTCTCACCTCTCATAATAAATTAATGATCTCTTCTCTAATTTCTTTTTATTTTTCCTTTTTTAATGGCAAAATTTTTAGTTTAATCCTATAACAACATTTTTATTTTGTTTTGTCCATGAGATTCTTTTTTTTTTTTCCTATAATCTTTTGATGGATCGTTTATATTCTTTTTGTTTTTTGAAACATATACTTTTTTTTTACTATAATTTTTCTGTGATAAGATTATTTTGAATATTTTTCGATACTTTTAATTGTGAATAGTCAATTTGATCCCATAATATTTAATGCTTAACCTTGTAGGTAAGTCCTAAACTTTCTTTGAACCTTTTAGATCCATCTTTTTTTTTCTTTTCTTTTCTTTCCTTTCATAATAAGTTAAAAATATGATGGCTAATTTTCATTTGACCGTAACTTTTGTATACATTATTGTGGGTTTCAAATAAAGAAAGTATTAGGGATTAAGCTTTTCAATATGTAATTTTCTTGTTAAATTTATTTTAAGGGTCAATTTTTATAAGTGGGTATGTCATTAGGGGCGACAACTATGGTGGAGGAGGAAGTATAAAAAATGGTCCTATTAGTTGACAACATAGAAAAAATATATTATATGGTCAAAAAATTTTGAAAAATGTATTTTTTGAGAAAATGGAAACAAATAGTTATTAACTCTATTTCAAATTATATGTCATTTAAAATTTAACATGTCAAGTAAGGAGTTCTTATTTTTAGGTGTTTTTAAATTCAAGTTGTCTAAATTACCATTTATTTTTCCCCAGTGATGATATATATCAAGGCCGTTGTACTCTATCAAATGCCTTCAACATGTCAAGCTTTAGAATCATGTTATCTCCAACACACTTCTTGTTCAATGAGTGAATTAATTTTTCAAAAAAAAAAAAAACAAGTGAATTAATTCATAGGCTAACAAGACCTTATAAGAGAAGTTATGAACCTTTACAAAACCCCCTTGATTTGGACAAATTAAATTTGGAAGTAATGTTGCAAGACGTAGAGAAATTACCTTCTCAATTACTTTGGATGTGAAGTTACACGAATAAATGGGTCTGAAGTCGGCAAATGCCTCCAGATTGTCCTTCTTTGGGATTAGAACAACTTGAGTGGTTGTGAATTGCGATGGCATACATACATCTGATAAAAAATCTCTAACTGCGTGACACGTTTATGGTTGAACAAGCTCCCAAAAAGGCTGTAAAAAACCTATTCGGGAAGCCATCAACTCCAGTTGCACTATCACCATCTAAGTTGAATACTGCTGTCTGAATTTCCACTATGCTTGGTAATCACGAAAGCTCCTTGTTAGTCACTTGATCAATCTTCCTTGGGATGTCTTCTGTGTGAATTTCAGTGGGTCTAGAGTAAGTTAGAAAGTAAGAACCATAAGAAAAGGTTTTAGATAATTTTCAGTTTTGAAATTTACGATTTATTTATTTTAACAATGGTGAGAAAGAGAATGAGAATTGATGATGGAATATTATTAAAACTAACATAAAAAATTCCATCTTTTTGCACAAGGTAACATGTTTGAGATCGCTAAAATTTTCTTTTCAATTATTAAAAAGTATTTAAATTCAGGGAACTAAATGTGCAATTTACGTGGAATCTTCTATATATATAGTAATTGGATATATATCTATATATATATATATAGATATTTATATGATTAATTTAACACCATTAAAAAAAAAAAAAGAAGGAAAACAAGAATCTCACTAGAAGAAGGGAGAGGTACTGTTCACCTCGTTATTGCCAATAACATGTCATGCACTATCATTTAATTTACGAATTATATGAAAGGGAAAAAAAAACCTCAAAAAAAAAAAAGAAGTTAATTACGATTTATTTATTCAAAATTTCTTGAAGATGATTCTCTTTATTTCATTTCTTAATTAATTTTTAATTATATAAAATTAATTTATTTCATATATCTACATTCTTCTCCTATCTTTCCTGGTTTTCAAATTTCTTTAATGTCAACGCATTTTCTATTTTGAAAATTATCTAAAGATATGATTCCAGTTCCATGCCTCATTTTAATTTCTGTATTTTTTAATGTAAATCAATCATATTTAATGTGATTAGAAGGTTAAAATTGAAAATTTTCTATTAAATGCTCTTTGAAAGATGAAAAATGATCAAATCAAAGTGATTTTTAATTTAAAATATATTTTTTTCCTAAAACAATTTTTTTAAAAATGCAGAAATAGTGTTTAATTAGCCATGTCTTGGGAAGGAGTCTTCCCACACTGCAAAAATTGGACCTGAATTTAAGTATTTAACCATTGATGTGAAGGTAGAAGCTTGATCAATGTGTGGAGTAAAATGGGGTATTCCCATGCATGCCCTCCTGGTTTTTATGGTCTTTATTATTACGGGGATATAAATTTGTGAGTTCCAATGGTAAATTGATTCATTCCTTTGGGTTTCTCATTTTGCCAATGCAGACTTAGAGACGTGCCATATGACATTAATATTTAACAAGTTCTTTCCACTGGATGCTCTAAGAAGTTTATGCATAGAAACCATATTATCTTCAATTGTGGGCTAGGCTTAATAGCTTATAAAAAATTGTAAAAAAAACCCAGAAAGGTTCCTGAGTTTTCGTCAAATCAGGGTTACAAAAGCTAAAAAAAAGTGCATATTAACCTACGAGGAAAACTAAGAAGGTTTTTTTTTTTAACACCAATCCTTCCCTATATCCCTTCCTTTAGAATTAATGATGACATCCTATTTACTCTCGACATATTTTGAATCCAAGACTTCTTGCTCTCTGCATGTTTTGAATTCAAGACTTCTTGATCTTAACTATTACTGTCTACCAATTAGCTAACAAGATTTGATTAAAAAAACAAAAAAAATTAGTTCTTGACCGGAATCTTATAGGATTTCGTGGCTCATTATTCATCACTCCCCAGCTATATATATAGCTCACAAGTCACATATATATATGGACACTGATGGAATTAGATACTGTCACAAAAGTAATGAGCCATTTCTGGTGATATTTGTCCTCTCTTGACCCCTTTCTAATTAAAGGATTGGAAGATAAGTGTTACCTAACTAATAAGTTTAACCTAACTAAGTCAATATCCTTAAAATAATTAGATTAATTTCTTTATAATCAAAGAAGTATGGTTGATTAATAAGTCTGCTCTATCTTGCACTACCGACTTGTATTATGTGGTTTATTGTTATAAACTTTAAATTTTTAAATATTTTTTTTTACATCATCATGGTAAATATCAACATATACTTTTGCAGTTATATTTTATTAATAAAATTCAAACAATAATTACTAAACCTAATGATACTCTATCTATATCAAGTAATATATATTATTTTATTGAATGATGTAGAAGAAGTACTAAATTGTCTAGAACATTATTATAATTAAAAAAAACTTAAAAATGGTCAAGTGCATGCCCTCCTCTTATATGCCTTTATAATTTTGTCTCTTTTTGCTAATATATTTAGTAGAAAAAAAAAGTGATCAAATTTGACTTGATCATCATCTGCATATATATTAGTCATTAACTGGTTTCATTTGAGTGTCAAGAATTCTTTGAGGAAAAGCAAAATATGCAAAGGAAGAGAGATCCCATTTGGGCTTTTCCAGAGAACAATAGAAATGGAAGGAGCGTGCGGCGAGAACAAAAGACTAACAAAATACCTAAATTTAACTCCATAAAAAAACAAAAAAAAGGTGAGATGAAAAAAAAAGGAAAACAAGAATCTCACCAGAAGAAGGAAGAGGGAATGAAAGGCGATGTTCAAATTATTATTGTCAATAACATGTCATGCACTATCATTTAATTTACTAATTATATGAAAGGAAAAAAGAAAACTCAAAAAAATAAAAATTATTTATAATTACGATTTATTTATTCAAGATTTCTTGAAGATGATTCTCTTTATTTCATTTCTTAACTTCCCCTCTGAATAATAACAAAGTTAGGCATTTTTAATTATATAAAATTAATTTATTTCATATATCTACATTCTTCTCCTTTCTTCCCCGTCCTTCGAATTTCTTTAATATCAACGCATTTTCTATTTTGAAAATTATTTAAAGATATGATTCCTATCCCATACCTCATTTTCCTTTTTTTTTTTTTTTTTAAAAGTGAATCGATTGATTTTAAATATTTAATGTGATTAGAAGGTTAAAATTGAAATTTATTTTTTATTAAATCCCCTTTGAAAGATAGAAAATGACTAAATCAAAGCGATTTTTATTTTGAAATAAATTTTTTTTTTCCGAAACAAATTTTGAAAGAAATGCAGAAGTACTGTTAAATTAGCCATGTCTTGGGAAGGAGTCCTCACACACTGCAAAAATTGGACCTGAAACTATTCCTTGATGTGAAGGTAGAAGCTTGATCAATGTATGTAGTACTGTAGAATGGGGTAATCCCACGGATGCCCACCACGTTTTTATTGTCTTTATTATTACGGGGATATAAATTTGTGAGTTCCAATAGTAAATTAATTCACTCCTTTGGGTTTCTCATTTTGCCAACATAGACTTAGACTCGTGCCATGTGACATTAATATTTAACAATTTCTTTCCATCGAATGCTCTAAAAAGTTTATGCAATAGAAGCCATATTATCTTCAATTGTGGGCTAGGCTTATTAGCTTATAAAAAATTGTAAAAAAAAACCCAGAAAGGCAGGCTGCTGAGTCTTCGTCAAATTAGGGTTACAAAAGCTAAAAAAGAGTGCATATTAACCTACGAGGAAAACTAAAAAGATTAATTTTTTATTTTTTTATACCTATCAATCTCTCAAGGATCAATAGTGACATTTCATCTATTATTTAAGTGTCTCGAACTCAAGACTTCCCTATTTCAAGTATTACTATTTACTATTAAACTAACAGGGCTTGATTAAAAATAATAATTTTAATTAATTAGTTCTTGACGAGAATCTTATAGGATTTCTTGGCTCATTATTCATCAACCCCCCAGCTATATAGCTATATACATAGCTCACATATATATATGGACACTGATGGAATTAGATACTGTCACGAAAGCAATGAGCCATTTCTGGTGATATTTGTCCTTTCTTGACCCCTTTCTAATTAAAGGATTAGAAGATAAGTTTAACCTAGCCAAGTCAATATCCATAAAATAATTAGATTAATTTCTTTCTAATTAAAGAATAGTGGTTGATTAATAAGTCTGCTTTATCTTGCACTACCAAATTGTATTATATGGTTTACTGTTATAAGTTCTGAATTTTCTAATACTTTCTTTTACATCATCATAATAAATATCAATACATATTTTTATAGATATATTTCATTAATAAAATTTAAAAATATTTATTAAACCCAATGATACTTTATTTATATATATATTATTTTATTAAATGACATAGAAAAAGTATCAGATTATCTAAATCATTATTATAATCAGAAAAACTTAAAAATGACCAAGCTTATGCCCTCCTCTTATATGCCTTTATAATTTTGTTTCTTTTGGCTAATATATTTAGAAAAAAAAGTGATCAAAGTTGACTTGATCATCATCTGCATATATATTAGTCATTAACCGGTTTCATTTGAGCGTCAAGAATTCTTCGAGGAAAAGCAAAATATGCAAAGGAATAGAGATCTTATATGGGCTTTTCCAGTGAGCAATAGAAATGGAAGGAGTGTGCGGGGAAAACCATTTTAAAAAAAAATAAAAATAAAGAATTAAAACCGGAATATGAATAATTTGCTTTCAGTATATAGTATTTAAATTAATTTTTAATTTAAATATAATATATTGTCTTGTCGTTTGCCGTTTCTCTTTGCTATATATATATAAGGCCTAGCCATTTGCTTTCTCGTAGTAAAACCTGCAAAGAAGAACTTGTCTTGGTTGGCTCACTCTCGCATCAGCCAATCTTTCATTTCTAATATTATTTTCTTCTTCTTCTTCCTTTTTACCTTTTAATTCTCTAACGTTGTTGCGATATATTAATAGTTTGTTTATTTCTTATTTTGTTTTTTTTTTTCTTCTTGCAGCTGTGATCGGAAATAAGTGTTGAGTAGGTGTTTCAAAGAGAGCTTTCTTCAGTCCACTCATGGGGGGCAGTAGGATTCAATTAGCTGCCGACTCATTCATCCAAATGCTGAGTTAACTCTTGACTCGGTAACTGAGTGAATGATGCGGGAGACAAGTTGAATCTTAAGCTTCCTGTACTTGGACTGAAGGGAGCTCCCTTTCACTTTTACCATATCCTTAATATATATTGCCTCCTTTTTTCGGTACATTTTCTTTAATCCTTAGCCCATCTATATATTCATGTTGCAGGTCACCTTTACCGGGCATATCAAGAAAATAAAAGAAATTAAAAAAGATAAGAGGAAAATCTTCAGTTCTTTGTCGTCAGATGATAAGGGGCTCGTTTATTATATGATTAAATATATTTTCAGTAAGATGTTATCTGATATAAATATATATATATATATATATATATTATGCTGTATTTTGTATTATTTTTATTTTTTGCAATAGTTTAACCGAGCTTTGGTGTTTTGGAAAGAGATGAATTTTTTTTTTTTTTTTGGTGCAGTTTTCATAGTTGCTGGGATTTTAGGGTTTCGTTATTATGCCCGGAGGAAGCATGAGGAGCTGCCCATGGTCACGCCCTTGGACAATGCGATATTCAAGAACTGACCAGTTTTCTGTAACAAGTTCCTAGATATACGTCTCTTATCAGAAGCTGCTGATGGATGCAATTTTACAGAAATGTCCTCTCCAGCACCTTCATGAAGAAACGAGAATATCATAGATGCGGTGCTTTTTTTGTCGATCAAAATTAATCCCATGAACTTCCGCATGAATATGCATTTTCTTGATGTAGCTTTGTAATAGGGCAATTAAGTAATTTCAAGTGTGATATATCGGTACTCACATCTGTGACTTAGCTAGCTAGATCTCCCAGAATCTTCCAATGAAACCCTAAAATCAAAAAAACCAAAAAGAAAGGAAAGAGAGATGATGGCCGGAGACAATGGCATGAGTTGGAACAATGAATATGGCTTCTTTCTCTCTGAATTCTGATCCCAGCTAGTACAACTATAGATACACTACGTACAAAACACAAACATACAAAGAAAACTGCTAATTGTTCCCCCTTTGTGTTGTAGTGCTCTCTTATCAATGGCCAAATGAACCCAACGAAGTGCACCCATTTCAATATCTCTACAAACAACCGAATCTTCTCAAAGGAAAAAGAGGCAAGCTCCCACCACAAATATTAGTCCTTTCTTATTTCATGTCCCATCTCTTATCTTTCCTTGCTTACCTAATTATAGCACCCCAATAGTAAAATATTATGCCAATCGTATACTCCCTTTGATTCAAAATAATTACTTCCTTTGTTGTTTATTAAGTCTTGTAAAGTTGGGGAACATAATTAATATTTTTTTAATATTTAATATGATTAGAAATTATTTATTAAATGTTTGTTAAAAATTAAGAAAAGTGTAAAATGATTTTTATTTTGAAATAAAATTTTATTAATTAAAATGATTAAAATGGAGGGAGTACTGCTTCAGGTTGTTGTTTGGAAGAAACTAAGGAAATCAATCTTCTTTTTGTTTATGGATAATATTGTTTTTTATTATTATATTGTAATTTTTCTTATCTCATTGGTTAGTTGGTTATTAAAAACAGTAAAATAATAAATAAGTTTTGAAAGAAATGAAAAGAAAAATAAATAAAAAGAAAGAGTAGAAAAGATAATTCATTTATATTTTTATCTTTAAATCTGTAAATAATAATTATTTTAAAACAGAATTTCTCCTTGCAATCATATGAAGGGAGCATATATGTATAGAATTTGTTAAGGTATGTTTTGGAGCGCGTTTTAATGCGAACTCTCCGTTTGATTGGCTGCACGAGTATTGTAACAAAAATTTTATTACGGTAACGGTTGGAATGCGTATTAAGATGCGCTCTATAACGTGTCTTAGCAAAATTGATATATGTATATATATATATATATATATATATATATATATATTTATATGCATATTGTTACGAGCTTTTAAGCCAAAGGTATTATAGACTACAGAGGACAGGACAGGCATTAATTTTAGAGGGGCATTTTATTTTATTAATTAATATTTCTTTCAGTATCTGCGCGATTTCTTGCCATGCTATATTTTTGTCCAGTGCACCATCTTTAGCAAACACAAAGTTCCCCAGTGGTTTGTCATGACTCATTTTACAATTAGCCATTGTTGGACAAGAATTTCCACGTGTCGACATTAACCATTTGGGTGCTCTTCGTCAACTCTCAAAGTGGGATACCCTGAATTTATTTGCTCAAATTAATAAGAATTAATCTTGAAGGGGAGAGTTTTTTTTTTATTCCTTAATTATATATTAGCTTATACATTACTATAGTATTATAATTAAGTCCCAATCTTAGTGGAAACTTCCTGTCCAGCAACATCTAAAAGTCTGGAACCTACAACCAATTCATGAGTGTGTTCCAGATTGAGCTTTTAATGGGCGAGAGATGAGTCAAATGTTTGAGGGGGATTAGGGTTCCTAATTAGGTTAGGGGAGTCACTTTTCGGATCCCTCTCCTTAGGTGGTATTTGCAGTTGCAATTGAATCGGACATATTGGATATATGCTGTTGCTTTCTCAAGATAGCTAGCTAGATTAATTAAATTATTAGTCCTAGAAGATGGGATTCAGGTACTGTTTCTCCAATTAACAAAGAAGAGATTAATTTGTTATTTATTATTTTTTTTAAAAAATAAACTTTACCATTATATTAAATTGGAATACAAAAAGTTGAATTCAAAGTTCGATTGTTATATAAATATATATATATATATATATATATTTATATTTATATCAATTATAATGTGCAAAGCCACATACTACCGTGTATGTCAAAGACGGATAAGTTAACGTCTTTGAAGTTGAAAATATTGAAGTGAAACAAAGTCGTTTTGGCCAACTTAGCAAAAATAAAATGAGAGTATCGGTGAAGGGAATACAGATCTACTGAAAAGGCTGAAACATTGGTCAATACCATAGTTAAACTAAGTATCAGCCATTGTTTCGGCCTATTGAAACAAAGAGTTAAAGGCACAATCACACTAGGTCGAAACAAAGGTATCGACTGATGTTTAGACCTTTTCGATAGATCTGTTTTCCCTTTGAAGATATACTCTCTTTATTTATTTATTTATTTTATTTATTTTTGAATACTTATCCAAAACAACGTGGTTTCACGTCAGTTTTTTCGAATTCAAGGAAGTTAACTTATCCATTTTTGACACACAATATAGTGTGTGCAACTTCACATATAATAACATTTCAATATATAAATAAATATATATATATATATATATTTATATTATTATTATTATTATTCATGATATATATGTTGGTGGGGATGATGAGCCCACAATTAAATTCAACCATTAACGTTAATCCTATAGTGCATTATGGTAGATTGATATAATTACAAAACAACTTATGTATCAATATTTGTAAAACAGGTATTCCTTTATCTGAGGATTGTTGTCTAAATTGAATTTTAGATGGAACATTGTTAAATTACATGTAGTTTGCTATGTCAACTATATATGTTTCTACTTTTGAAATACACAATAATTATATGGAATTTTCAATGGATCGTCCAACTTCTATTAAGCATAATAATGCTTTGTCTAAGATGCAATTAAGCCAATATGATTTATTGGGACAAATTTAATTATTACACATATTGTCCAATATTCCATCACATGGATTCAGTACTAGATTTGAGAAAAAGGAACAGAGATTTCAAATTTGTGTACATTGTGAATACTATTGAGCTGCATATAAATATATATATATATATGTACCTATGTGCACCTTTAGTGAAACGACATATAATTCCTATATATATATATATATATATATATTTATAGACTTTTAAAGAAGAGAAATAAAGCTACTATATATAGCAGCTTATATATTAATAGTATGTAATAAATTTAGATCATGATTTCCAATGTAGAGAGAATTTATGGAGCTATTCCAAATTTAAGGTTTACTTTCGAGTGAACATGATCTATAGTACCATTTATATCTATATATACACAGATTTGCCCCTGCAATGGGGGACCTCTTTCTCAAATTTGAATTTGATCTCTTAACAGTGTCTCATGACCAGGATTCATCAGTGTCCTCCCTCCTCAATAATGTGCATAGAATGCATATGCCTTGACAAGGCTTGCATAATATAGGTTTTGAGTTCGAATCGATCTTGTAGCTTCTATCGAAACAATCATGATGAAAAAGTGTGTAGAATGCACTTTTAATTATTTGTAAGAGATTAGAAATTAGTTAAGGTTATATATAATATGGTCATATACTTCCTTTTTAGGAGTTAAATGTGGATTTTTTTTCACCTGTTAAGTGTAGTTTTTTTCTTTTTAAAATATCAAATAGGGGATGTTGAGTCGTTGACTAGAAAGACTTTGGAAAATTAAGGGTTGGAGATGTTTGTTGAAAAGAAAAAAAGGAAAGTGAAAACAGATACATTTATAGTAGAAAAAATGTTAAAAATTTTGATGGGATAGTTTAGTCCGTGTTTTATACTATTAAATAAAATAATATATATTACTTAATTTAGATAAAGTATCTTTAGATTTTAATATATTTTTTTAAGATTTTATTAATAAAATATATCTATAAAAAACTTACACATATATTTATTAGTTGTGATGTATGTAGATAGAAGAAGAGCTAGAAAATTGGGAATGAAAAAAGTTGAGGATATTTACATAGAAAACGATCTTATATTTAATGTGATGAAGATTGAATATAAGGGTAAAGATCTTATATTTAATTTTATATATTCTAGTTTTGGTAAATTGCGGTACTTAACGGAATGGTTAAGATGCTTGTGAACTGGCACAGCTAATTTAAAAAGAAAAAGGGGTAAAGAGGTTCATAATTTTTTTTTTTTTTGAAAAATTACTTACAAATATACAAAATAATTATTTAAATTTTAGTAAATTAAAACAATTAGGGATGCTTGGAAAAATTTAGTTCATTCCCTTTTATTCTTTAAAGGACAAGTTATCTGTAAATCAAACCAATTCGAACAAGTGGAGGAAATATTTTAATGGGCTAAACTCATGGTTTCATTTACAGGCCACTAAAAATTTTCTTTCAATTGGGAAGTTCCCAAACCCATGGGCCTTTCATGAATTAAACTGCCCACCGATCGTCCATTTTCTGATTTACCATGGATCCAAAGAAAAAATTTGGATTAAATCTTTATTATTCTTGAAGAATGATTTTTTTTTTTGGTCATTTCATTGTTGAAGAATTTTCATGGCCAAATTTTACGGTACTTTCTCATGATTTCCTAAAGTGTGATATGGCTAGAAAAGCAATAGGAAGGAATGTGACGAGGAAACTATAACTATGAGTCGCTGTAGAACGATGAATCTGCTAGGATAAGGCAGTGGTTGTTGTTCCCTAGGCTGCTTTCAAAACGGGCTCCTCCGGTCAGCCCTGTCGCCGGCCGGTTTACACAGTGACGGAGGCTGGGATGGAGAGTATAGAAATGGGACCAAAAGGACTAGAAATGTTTGAAGTTGGCCCTTGCGAAGATTCCTACAATATGGGATTCTTGATAGGCCAGAGGTTCTCAAGACAGATAAGAAGCAGGCTTGCCACAGACCTTATTCTTCAAAATCAGCTTCTTCCTTTTGCCAAATCTCTCAAGGGACTGCAGCTTATAGAGGCTCTATCTGGCAGTAATCGGAAAAGGTTTCAGAATTACTGGCATGAACTATTGGGAACTGCTGAAGGAAGTGGGGTGCCTTTTCTTGATGTAAGCTTTAAATATAACAGTCTCTGTAGGTAATGAAATTAGTTAAGATGGATAATTGACAGTCTTTCTTTGTTTATTTTCCAGATTTTACTGATCAATTTCAGAAAGGAAATACTTCCATTCATCCCCAAAACCGAAGAAATTTCTAAGGAAAATGATAACATTAATGATGATTGTTCTGATATTCTTGTCGTTAGTGATTCCATGGCTGTTGCAGCTCACAATGAGGATGCAAATGTGGCTCTGGTTGGTCATAAGTAAGTTTAGTTTACAAGAGATTATCTGAGAAGTCTAAAAATAGAAAGGAAATGAGATGTAAAAATGACTACTTCAACCTCTTGCAGCTATTTGATTAAAGGAACTCTGAGAAATGGCCTATCCTTCACTGCTTACACATATGCAGGAGAGCTCCCAAGCTGTGCCTTTGGTTTTAACAATCATGGCCTGGTAAGATGCAGACATTCTCCAAATTTACTATTATAAAATTGTTTGTTTCTGTACATGAATTTGACTTTCTAACGAGGCCATGTTGAAAAAAAGTTAGGAAGGAACCAAGCCGAAGCCTTTACTCCCGACTAACAGTTAAACTCTAAATTGTTTGTCTCTGGACCTGTAATTCTACTGTTTCTTTAGGCATTCACTCTGAACTCAGTACCTCCATCTGAGCATGAGATTGTAGCTGGTGGGATTGGCCGAAACTTCATATCTAGAGATTTGCTTGAAGCGAAGAACATTGATGATGCATTGAATGTAAGTTCTGTAAAAGAACTCTGTTAGCTTCTAATCTTTCTGGGGATGGGTTTAAACAGAATGGCTTCTGCTGTTTTAGAGAATTCGATCATCGGAAGCTTCAGTAGGGCACAGTTACAATCTCGTTGACATTGCCAAAAGGAGGATTTTGAATGTGGAATCTGCATCAAGAAATCGAGCTTCAGTCTTTGAAGTTGGAACAACACCATTTTTCCATGCAAATATGTACCTTCATCTTCACCAGGTTCAACAGGTAGCAAATTTTGAATAAATGGAAAATCTTAACACTGCACCATGATTTCGCGATCCTATGATAAAATTCACAATCTGGGATCAAGTTTAACAATCCTGTCTTAAGATCAGTAAATGGAGATTCTTGCTGGTTTGTTAGCTTCATGTGCCTCATAAAAACTCTTTTTTGACTGATAAAAGGTACAAGATGAGAACTCACTAAGTAGACAAAAGAGAGCTGCTCTGCTGCCAAAGGGATCAAAAAGCGAAATCCTGTCACTCCTTGGAGACACGACCGACAGCATGTATCCCATCTACATGACAGGTAATTGGTAAAGATCTCTTACAAATTCCACTATACCTTTTTTTTTTGTAAGCCAAGTACTCTGGAATGATGAATTTGCATTTCTTTCAGGTCCAGTTCTTCACACTCTCTGTACAACTGTAATCGATTTGGATGAACAAACTCTATCAATTATTGAAGGGAACCCAAAAAAAGGAGAATCATCCTATGTTTTCACAATGTCCTAAAAAGGTAGGTCAACATAACCCAATATTAAGAAAGGTGAAACAAGCTTCCCAGGCTCTACTGTCTTTTCTAATCTAAAAACGCTGATGCTGTTTTAGTTCTCTTCTTCCTAAAAATTTCTTTTGTTTAAAGTTTCTCTACTTACCCTTCCATGTCCATCAGATGATGAAGATGATTGTTTGCCATTGCAATGTAGTGACATGATTCCTTTGATATACTTCACCATTTTTATGTATACATGAGAATGACATAGGACACATCCTATATTGCAATATCCGAACAATAAAAAAGAAGCACAATACTTCAAGAATTTCTAACAAGTTTCAATCTTTATTAGGGCACAAAAAAAAGGCAAATCCTACAGATAAAAAGCAAAGTAACAGACATCTATAATACCAACAGTTCTCTTTCCTGTAGTTTGAAGGGGAGCTAAGATATGACAATTTGCTATTCATTACCGCAAAGGGCATTCGCCTGAGCCCTAGAATTACATGCACCAATACCAGTCAGGAGCAACAATGTAATTAAACATAAGCAAGAATAAAAGAAGGGTATCCAAGATTATTCTATGCCAAATCAATTACCAATGCATGTTCCAAACTCCATGTCCGAAAAGATGGGTGCATTTAAGATTTTTGCATATGAAGTAATGAAAAACCACATGATTATGATCCGTGTAATTAAGCACCCATGATTCAACATTGTACCTAAAGATTTACAGATTAACTCCCAAAATTACAGTAAGATTAAGACAAAACATACTCCAGTGGCATTGCAAGGCAGAGAACCTTGCTTCATATTCACGAAACTCCAACTCTGAATAGCTTGATAGATTGGCTTCTGAGGTACTAATTCTAGAATGAAATTTTAGAGCCTTTTAAACGTGAGCGTGACCGATGGCCCCTGGTCCTTGCCTCAATTAACTTTGCCTTCAGAGTATTCTCTTTCATATCTGGTGGCAATTTTGAAGAGGACTCGGATATTTCCAGTTCATGAGATGGGAGTCTCTCTGTCCATTTCCGTACTGGACTTGGACGACTCCTCCAGACAGAATTACTACCAGAAGCTAGCCCATAATCATCTTCGGGTGGCATGTTTCCAGTTTCTGACAACAAATAGTGATTCTTGATTAGATTATCAATTATATAATTAGTACTAGATCCAGGAGTTCCATCAGGTCTATTCCTTCTCACAGAACTACCATTCTCTGTTGCTTCACATATTTCAGATTTTCTTGAAATGCTAATTTCTACGGGATTCCCATCATGGGATTTACCCTGATCTATATCTTCAAGGTGATTTTTGCTCTCATTATGAGATCCTGCTCGAGCCATCTGCTCTTCGAACTTCACCTGCAAACTGGCAGGAATACGGCCTCTTGTTTTGTCATCAGATGTAAGTTGCTTCTTTGTTTGATTTTGCTGATCTGCATCCCCAATATCATTTTCTTGAACATTTTCTGATTCTTTCAAGTCAACAGCAGTTGCTTTCTGTAGCTCAAAACAATGTGAATCACTACCTGGAGAATCTTCTGCATCATCCTCATCTTGAGGAGCACTAACAGCAATATTCAAAGGGGTAGATTGTAGCACATTTTTATGAGAACTGTAATTCACTGATGCCAACTTATTATTGTTCACATTACCACTACTTCGCTTGGATTGAAGAAAGGCCTCTATCTCAGAGTCCAGCTTGTTGACAACTGAGGAGGTATTATGAACCAAATTATATTGAGTTTCTAGCTTCATCTGCATTCTCTCATCAAGCCAAGATTCAGATATGTGAAGAATCAACCTATCATGAGCAGCTCTTTCAGCCCAGTCCTTCTCACATTTCTGTCTAAGAGCATGCAGTTCTTGTTCATAATCCCTTATTCCCCATGCAAACTCATCGCAAAGATCTTCCAATAGAATACGTGATTTTCTCTCTTTCTCTAGCTCTTTAAGAGCTGTTGTAAATGATGTTTTAACCTCATAGAGCTCCCTGGCTAATTTACGATGCAAGCTCTCCGAACGCTTTCTCAACTTCCTTTCATCTTCCAGTTCATCCCTCACAGATTGCACAGCAGCATTTACTCGATCATGTTCCTTACTTTTCCTGGCAAGTTTATCCTCTGCAATCTGCTTCATTAACTCCTCAATCTCTTGTCGATCAGCCTGTTGATCTCTTATCAATTCTTTGATATGGCTACGAGACTGATCTAGTTCCTTTTTCATTGCCCTGATCAGTGATATATTGGTTGAGTGCTGCTCTTCCAGGCTCCAAATTCGATTCAATACTTTTAGAAGTTCCGTAGATGTCTTTAGGTTATAGCTTGGTTCGCCAATCCTTCCCTTAAAGCCTATAGAACTTGTAGGTGTAACAGCAGGGTTATAAGGTGTTACCTGTAAGAGACAAGCATACTAAGAATGTAGAAGACATAATGGAAATCAAATTACAACACTTCCACAACAAACAAAGTCGGATTTCATCATCTGAAGACAAGACAAGGATTAGTTGTTCCTCTTAATCCTCCTGACGAAAGATATAATGGAGAAGTCAGGAAGCAAAGTGAAGGTTGGAAAACTAACAAATAGTAGGAACTCATGCACGTAAAGCATTGAATAGCTATGTAACAGTAACCCATTTATGCTCAGGTACTGATGAAAAATGGAATATGTGGTAAGATATAACCGAGAGAAAGAGTGAAGCACGGAGATGTTCTAGAGTAAACCAACAATAGGAAATCTCAGTTAGGAATATCTTCAAGGCAGCATTATGACTTGAAAGCCAGCTTATGGTCATGATTTGCTTGTCATCAAAAGATTTACACATAGAAATATGTCATATAATTGAGAAAGATTAATTTCGTCTACCCAAATCTACAATTATAGTCTCTATATTGTTTTAAAGGACAAACATTTTACAAATTGTTTGACACTTTATTTGACAAACCAGTGGCGGTTAAATTGAAGGACTGTTATGTCTTCTATCTGCCAATGGCTTATAAGGGAAGGGGAAGGGGATGCAGCACTTTCCATACTAGCAAAGCCAAGTAAACCCTGTTGGACAGGGAAGTTAAAGAGAGCCAAATAATACCTCCAGTGAACTACCATAACTTGCAGGAGATAAAGGTTGAATAGCACGACTACTTCTTTCAACAGGTCGATGATGCATCAAAGAAGCAACATGCCTGCGTAAGCTGCTAGCACTTCCAGGCTGGCATCAGAAAAGAGATAAATTACTTGGAAGACCAAGCTTAGAAATAATCCACTGTCACTTTCATGGCTACTATATCAGAGCTACCAGAGTAATCACATAACTTCTGGCATTTTCTCAAGCACGTGAAAAATCAAACATTTATTTTTGTAGTGCATTCTGATCAGCGAAGGGAAAATGAGAGGTAGAGCGAGATCATAATTGGGCATCTGAACAAATTGCCAAATCACTTGTATCAGATATACAGTTTTAAATTCTGTGAAACTAGTACATGAAAACCCCAAATATATATTATGCATTTTAATTAAGAACGATCCAAATAATTTAAATCTTCCAAGATTATGAACAATAACTCAATGTTGTAATCAGATCGTATCTTGAATCAGAGAACTGCAGAATTATGTAAACAAAGAAAATAAGGATCACAAGTTAAACGAAGAAAATATGAGCACATGACATCCATGTAGCAGTCACTTGTGCAACCCTGTCGCCATATCTTGGCCATGAGAGTTCAAAGAACCGAACTTTACCAAAAATATATATATATATATATATATAAGTTTTACCACTGATGAAAAATAATTCTTCAGATTACCCAATTAAACAGATGAATTCTTCACAAATGCAACAAATGAAAGACGATACATAAAAAGTCACTAATCGTGAACGAGATGAACCCAATTGATTGAAACTTGTAAACACCAATCCATTTCATACAAAGGCAAAAAATTATCACAGAAATTCACACGAAACACTCAAAAAGAATAGTCTTTTACCAGGTCAGGTGAACTGGGTGAAGGATCAGGGTGTTCAAAACCATCTTTGCCGTCATAAAGATGATTGTTTTGGCGATGGTGGAGGCGGCGGAGTCTAGGAGGACGACCACCGACACCCTGATGCATTTTAGAAATTGGCAGCTTGTAATGATGAAGCTCCCACAAAGTTGCAGCAAGTTTTCTTGCAGAAACACTAGGAAACTCTGCAGAGGGAAACTCAAAGATGCTATCTTGGGCAACTTCAGCTTCAAGAACACCGGCACCACCACTTCTATGATGAGTACTATTTGTTGTTGTCGTAGCCGCTGCAAAAGGAAGCTCTTGTCTTTGTTGTAATTGTAGTTGTAATCTCCAAAAGGGAACTACTGGAGTGGCGTGTCCCCCTCTTTTCAATACTCTATTCAACTTTTCTCCCAAATTTTCTCGCTTTTCTGCTGGCCCTTCCCCACCTTTTTCTGCCCTTTTCATTGCACTCTCTCTATCTAGACTTCAAAAAAAAAATTCTTTCTTTTTTTTTCCTTTCCTTTCCCTTCTCTCTCTCCTCCCACTTCATTCCTTACTTCCCCATCTTGCTTAACTTGCTGCCATGTTCTGGCTTACTGCAACTTCTCTAGTTTTTTGCAGGTCCATCGAATTCGTACTGTCTCTTCTGTGGTCAGAACGGAAGTTATGGCGGTGGTAACCTGGGATTCTTTTCTCTTCTTCTGCTGGCTCCATGCCCAAGGCCAAGGGAAAGATCCATGGAGGGCCCCTAGGTTATGCATCCAGCTAGACGATATTTACTATGAGGTAAAATGTAGTTTGACTTTTCTTTGTCACCCTGTTGGTAAATAATACTTTTTCCATGCAGAAATGGAGATTTATATTTTATTTTAAATAGTTTGAAATTAAATATTTTATTTTTTAAATTAATAAAAATTTTATTTAAATTATTGATAATATATTATTAATTAAACTTTTAAATTAAATATTTCATTAATGGATGGAAGAAGTACATCAATCTTTGGCTCAATATATTTGAATCAAAATACAAAGGACCCAACCATGTTTGGAAAGCCCAAAAAAAAATACTTACAGCCCAAACTGAAAAATCTGAACTTTAGATAAACACAATTTGGGCTAACAATTTTAATTAAAACTGGCCCAATAGTCAAAAAACTTTTCCTTATCATGAACGATTCATCCAGTATGCGTAAATTAGAACGCATGATGTTTCTTTTTTGGGTTTTGATTTTGGTTTTTTGTCATGTCGAACCCATTTTCATGGGGCGTTTTCATTTTTACCCATATTAAAAACAGTAATTTCTTATTTACCCAATTTTTCACAACATTTCACAATTATTCATATTTAAAACTAACTTTTCATTCTATACCCATTTTGACTTTTAATTTAAATAAAAAATGAAAACATAACATTTATTCTACT
>JAOXNR010000031.1:8762976-8780792 GCA_028571225.1 Parsonsia alboflavescens
CACGTTTTTACGGGTAGTCAGAATGATCTAAATCATCACTTTTCGGCCACTCACGTGGCGACATTAGTCACGTGACAGTGTCTGGGAGGTAAAATCGTCATTTTAATTTGATTTTTTTTTTTTTTTTAAAAAAACACGGATTGGATCTAAACCATGACGAGCACCACCACTGTGGTCTCCGTAAGCAAATCCCCAAGATAGCATCTGATTGCCTTGATTTGCTTCCGCCCGATGGGAATACCTCTTCCTGCGTCTTTCTCATGAAAGGAACAGAACAACAAAGAAAGATCCAACCGATCGACCCAAGGCTTGAGGGCGAGCTTTATTCATTTTATTTAAGAGAGAATGGCGAGTGAATCGAAAGGCTTCCATTTCCATTCTTGTTTGGGGGCTTTCGGGCCCCAATCGATCTTTTTCATAGTTGAGAAGAGGGGAAGGAGTCTAAATCAACAAAGCGAAGTTCTTTCCTTTGATGACTTGGGTTGGACTCTTTTTGCTTTTCAAAACCCCAATCGGAAGTCATTTCCGGCAATTGAAACTGGCATCGTGGAGGAGGAGGAGGTGAAGTACGGTGGCAGGTACCAACCTCTTCAAGGTGGATACGGCTATTGTCGGAGACAACATAAGGGAGACTAATGCAGGACGATTTTTGAATCGTTTGCAATTATCTAACAACAATTGAACAGGAAAAAAGAAACAGGGGATGTTTTGTATGATCACTCACGATTTTGGATTCTTTTCCTATTCGGTTGTTGTCAGATAATTGTGGACGATTCAAAAATCATCCTTCATCAAAGACGAAGGTGGTGGTGTCCGCTATGATTTAGATCCGATAAGTTTTTTTTTTTTTTTTGAAAATTTGAATTCAAATGACAATTTTACCCTTCAAACACCGTCACATGCCGTGCACGTGACTGGCGACATTATGTGAATAGTTGGAAATTAATGGTTTGGAGTCTTTAGACCATTTCGGTTACCAGTAAAAACGTGAGGAACCCTTATGGCTAAAAGAAAAAACTTAAGGAATCGAATTGTTTTTTTGTCCAAACTTATGGAACCAAATCAGCTAAAAACTCAAAAAACAATGTTTTCTAAAGAACTCTTTCTTGTATTTTTATTTCGAATGAATTAATAACAATAAATTATTTAGTTTACAATAATATATCAAAACTAATATCTAATACATTGTTGAATTATTTAAAACGGTTCATCTATTAAAAAGAAATATTAAAAAAAAAAAGAAAAGGAAGAAAATACAGATAAAAGAACAAAATAAATTTGGAAAAGGTAAATGAATAAATGCATGTATTAACTTGTTCTTTTTACATGCTTTAGTTTTGATGAGATAGAATTATCAGTGAAATAGTTGAGACATTGCTTAAAAAAAAATATATCTTTCTAAATAAAAAAGAAGGAAAAAAAGGGTAAATTTTATTTTAATTTCCACAATAGACAAAAAGGTACAACTATTAGTGGATTATTATCTTTGAAAATTCAATTAAATTGACTGATATGAATATGGCATATTTGAATATTTATTTTTCAAATTTCAACACCCTCACGGCTTTCCTATTCTATCACTCAAAACTTCATCTCCCTCATTTTTTTACATTTATTCAATGTTTGTTATTTGCTGCCATTAATAACACAACAATTATTTTCTTTTTACAGAAAATTATGAGTTATCAGTAATTCAGTTTCAGAAAATACTATAAAAGTGCAAAAAATAATTGATTCAATTCGAAATAGTTATATATTGATATTTGAATATGCATAGAAATGTTCCTTTTATATATAACACACAAAAATGCTATTGAGTGCACTAGTGTACTCCATATGGAATGCACTATTAAGTTTTTAATAGTCAAAGTTAATGATTAAATTTTTTTTATTTAAAAATAATAATAAATTTAATCCAGTATTCCTATAATTTAGTTTATCCTTTTAGAATATAATATGTAAAATATATTTACAAAAAATAATTTTTTTATTTAAGATTTAATTTTTTAAAAATAAAATTAGATTACCATTAACTTTGACTGTTAAAGATCTAACCATGCACTCTATCAATATATATATACATATATATATATATATATATATATAAAATTAAATGCGATAGTTGACAATATAACTTAAATTATAATGGACTCTTGTGTGTAATTCAAATAGACCTATGTAATTACACACATTAATCCAACCACCATAATTTGAGAGTTTCATTATCCACTACAATATTCCTATATATTTATTATATGTAGAGAGAGGGAGGGTGAATGGATACGACGAGCATAAACAATTATATATGCACATGTATCTTTGAGCTTGTCTTAACGCTTATTATTGTATTTTATTTTTAAGATTTATTTTGTTATTCGTGATTTGATTCTATTATATTTTATCCATCTAAAAATGAATGTCTTATATTTTATTTTAAGTTATCTAAAATTAAATGTTTCATTTTATAAATTAATAAAAATTTTATTAAAACAATACAACGACTCAATGAACTAAGTCAAATATTTTCATTAAAATATGTGCAAGTTAAAGAGAACATCATCAATTCTATATCAAACTAAAATATTTAATTTCGGAGGGAGTATAAAACAATTGCAGAAAATAGTTAGCCGTACTAAATTCCACGATTAAGAATGTTCAGCCCCAGATATTGCGCATTAGCTATGATTTTCTTCGTTCTTTTCAAAAAGATTCTCCACCTTATCTAATCATCTAAGATCGCTTCATCTGTTTGTTGCCATCTGGACAACTATGATCATGGGATTAATAAAAAAGATGTGATGGGTAAAATGGAAACCAATTTGAATATGAGAATAAACTCGAATACCATATCGATCCAAATGTAAGAGATTTAATCCAATTTAAATAAAGGAGAGTTACACTATGACCTTTGATCCAATAAATTCCAATACATTTTATATACCTTTTATGTCACGATTAAATATCAATGACTCTTAATACATATTATAAATCTTAAATCACTCGTCACGATTTCTAAAGAAACTCGTCGAGACCTTTGAGACTTACTAGTAGATCATAAAGTTGGTTTATAGGTTATTAGCGAGTTCATAGTTCTTACATCAGAGTCTTGCATGGAAAGATACCTTACATTATAGAAATTCTATAATTCTATGAATAATTGGCGGGATATTATCTCACAAGGGCTTTTTTCCAAAATGATCCCACTAGTTTGGGTCAAAACCTTGTTGGATCCCTTTTGTTTTTTTTTTTTCAACCATTAAGGTCCCATATCAATTTACGAATAGTCATTAAGATCCACAACACCCAATTCCGACCATTTTCATGGCAGCACCAATCACATGACAAACCTGTGAGAAATTTTTAGAGATAAAATCGTCCTTATACTTTAATTTTTAAAAAAACAAAATGCAGCAAAATCGTCCTTGTTTAAGTAAATTGATTAATTTGCTGTATTTTTTTTGTTTTTTTTTAAGATTAAAGTATAAGGACGATTTTATCCTTAAAAATTTCACACAAGTTTGTCATGTGATCGGCTCCACCATGAAAATAGCCGGAATTGGGTAGTGTGGACTTTAATGGCTGCCAGTAAATTGCTATGAAACCTTAATGGCCGGAAAAGAAAAAAAAAAACTCATAAGGGATCCAACAATGTTTTGATCCAAACCTATGGGACCATTTTGGCGAAAAGTCTTATCTTACAATTATTCTAAATGCCTACTTTCAAGTAATTGATATTCACTCCGACAAGATAACTTTACATAAAAGGTAAATTATTATACATTATCAAATTACTCGCGGATTACAATCTCATTCCGATAATTTAATTTCTTTTTTATTGTGATTGCTGATGCCATTACGGTTCTGGATGATTCGAAGATCGTTTTTGAGCTCCATTAATTGAATTATTCAGAAGAAGTTGAGATGGATTTGATTATACTGAATCTATTAATTATCCTATTGTCTTAATTAAATGTCCGTGTTTATAAATAATGATCTATCTTATTGAAGTAAACACTATTTTAATGGACAACAAGTTATATGAACCTGGTTCAATTAAAGGTCTAGGTTAAACATACTTACCTCCTATCCCTTATCCACGTATGTCATGAATATTTTAATCATCTCCATAAAAGAAATTTCTAATAAAAATTAAATATGATATAATAATAAAAAGAAATAATCTACTTGACTATAAAGGAAAAAAAGAAGGAGAGTTGATCATATATCCCTTCGTCTAAAATTTAATATTTCATTTTGATCAGTATAAATTTTAATAAAATAATTTGATTTAATTCATTTTAAATACATCAAAATTAATTTTGAAATAAAATTTTAATTAAAATAAAAAATATAATATTTATTTATAAATGATTCAAATATAAATTTTAATAAAATAATTTGATTTAATTCATTTTAAGCACATTAAAATTAATTTTTAAATAAAATTTTAATTAAAATAAAAATATAATATTTATTTATAAATGATACAAAATAGAAACGTAAATATTGGACATAATATAATACAATAGTATCGCAGCAGTACAGTGGCAATATGGTCAAAGAAGGGAGCGTCGCGGTTCTATATATAGTGAGCATTCAGCAATAAACTCGCTAAACCGACTTCAGTAGTTAAGACCCACACCACATCTTTGAGAATTTTGGCCTTCCTTCCCTCTTTGTCTCGATACACACGCTTCGTTGTCCGTTCCTCCATTTTCGGAGCAAGATTTTCCTTTTTTCTCTCTCTCTATCCCCATGAATTCTTTATGATCTGAAGTTTTTCTCAATGAGAAACAACCAATAGAGAGAAAAAGGAAATGCAGTCATATCTCTGTTGATGAACGATTCTTCTTAGAACAACACTCTACTCCAAATTCCAGGTTTTTTTTTCTTTTCTTTTTTTTTTTTTTTTTTTTGTCGCTCTACATCTTCATAGAATCTTCACATTTGAAGGCTTGAGTGATTGTTGTTGTTATCTGATACTATTTCATATCCAAATCGGTTTCCTTTGGTAGTCGTGAAAAATTTCTAACTGATCAGTTTGATAGAGGTTTTTTTGTTTGGAGTATCAGCGAAAAAATTTTTTCTGCATAAAAGTTTTTAAGTCTGCTTTTTTTCTTCTGCGTCGCCGTCGGGTTCTAATTCTGGTGGCTATCGATCAGTAAGCATGACGGTTTCGTTCGGCTTTTTTTCTGCTGATTTTTATTGAAATTTCTCAGTGCAAAAACTACTTCCTCTTTCCCAAAACGGATGGCTTTTGCTGATTCATATATTACTGTAGTAGTTTTTTACATACTCCATTCAAAATTGAATAAACATTTTAAAAAGATTAATTATTAGTTTATTTAGTTTATTTTAAATATGACGATATCAATTTCTTAAAAAAAAAACATTCAATTCAAAATGCATCAGAGTATAATTTTTATGTTGAGTAATTATCGAACTTTTGGTTATTTTTATGTTTTGATATTTAATTTATTTTTTTAGTCACGTTAATACTCGACCAAATTATTATTGGATAACTTAATCATTCGAATCATATTATTTAAAAAATCATCGAAAACTTCAGTTAACGATCAAATTAGCAGAGGCAAATTCAATACTATACCATTCAATTTGTCAAGAACGGGTATAAATTGAAATTTTGTTAAGTTAAGTTTATATTTCTGATCCAACAAAATACATTTCTTGATGAGTCAGAAATCAAAATATAACTCAATGGTATTTCAATTAATATCGGTTTTTGATCAATTAGATGACATAATATTGAATTCACCGCTTTATGATTGTTGACTTGATCTAAAATATGATTCGAAGAACCAATACAGTCCCAAAAAAAAAAAAAAAAGTTAAGAATCAAGTATAAAATTGATTAAAGATTAAATACTTAAATTCACAATTATTCTATTTGCGTTAGATTCTACGTTTGTCAAACTTTTTTTTCTTATTTAAATGTATCCCTTTCTTGACCTTTGCAATGGCGTTAGAGTAAGAATTTTCAGCATTACATCTCCTCCACTAATTTTTTCTTCCAGTAAGAATTTCTTCAGTTCTAATTTTAAATAATTTCTTTTCTCTTTTCCCACATTCTGTGCTACATCCTCCCTCGATTAGCCAGGTGTATTTAAGTTTCTACTTTTTACTTTTTTATTACTTTAAGTGAACAGATGACAGAGAGAGAGAAAAGTCTTTTGAGAAACTAAGAGAAAAAGAAAATAATAAAAAAAAAAACTCTTTAATTCAATGATTAGTACTTGAAATACTCCACCCAGGAAGTCCCTCGCGAGTTCCCGTAGTTCTGGCGGTGAACCAGAGCCGACTAGAAAGGAGTCTTTTTTTTTCTCCTTCATGGAGGAAGAGAAGATTCAGAGAAGGATGTGTGGGCTCGACCTTAATATAGTTGTCACTGGTCTATCAATGGACAGCAAATGAATCAGAATCTTCTTGGGCCTTGTTATTTATGATTGATTTGAAACTATTAATCATATGAAAAATTGAGGAAATTTTTTTACTAATTATGATCTCTGTGGTCCATCCGAATATTCCAAACTTTGTTATATTGTACAACATGTCTGGTCCACATTAAAAATTTTAAATTTTTAAAGTGGCACTTTATTAAAAAATAAAAATAATTCTCCTACTTTTTAAAATTTTTTTATAGGTATATTTTATTAATTAAATATTAAAAAAAATTGACTTTATGATACATGTATGTAAGTTTTACATTTTGTACGGGAGGGTGTCACGTGAGAATGAATTGGAAGATGTCTAACCAAGCTGAAACAAAATAACCAAGGAATCTTATTATCTATCTATATATGTAATAATAAGTTTTTAGAAACGGTCACTTGAAAGATACACAGATATTATTCCAGATGCTTGTAGCAGATATGCTGATTTCTAGTAAAATTTTCTCGATATTGGATTGGACTTGTTAATATATATTCCAGTTGGATTAGGTTTCCATCTTCTGGTCGGAAGAATTGTGGGGAATTGGTGGGTAATTAAGATTGTAGTAGTACTTAAATCTGTAATATTTTTTGGCTCTGATTGGGAACTGCATCAAACAAGATATATATTTTATGTTAATTAATTATTATGGTAAATGTTCGCTATTGATCTGATCACATTTTGCAGGCATTTGACGGAATTTGTTGTTGGTTCTTCTTGTAATCTCGGAGAATATAAATGGCTTCTAACGCTACTGTCAAATGTCCACCGCCAATGAAGGCTACATCGAATGGAGCCTTCCAGGGTGATGATCCTCTTGATTATGCACTTCCACTGCTAATCTTACAGATATGTCTTGTTCTTCTGCTTACTCGACTGCTTGCCCAGCTGCTCAAGCCATTAAGACAACCACGTGTTATTGCCGAGATTATTGTAAGTTTTTTTTTTCCTTTGCCTTTTATCATTTATGGCTCTATGGACTCTGATTTTCCCTTTGAGGAAGCCAATATTATTGCAAAACTGTCATTTCCATTGCATACTTCTCTATTTGTTCTGAAAAATAAAAATGGATAGCACCTATTTTATGTTCAAGATTAAAAAATATTTGTGATTTTCAGGGAGGGATACTTCTTGGTCCATCAGCTCTTGGTCGGAATACAAACTATCTGCACAAGTTGTTCCCCGAGCGGAGCCTGACAGTACTGGATACACTTGCGAATCTCGGGCTACTCTTCTTTCTTTTCCTAGTTGGCTTGGAACTGGATCCGAAGGCTCTTCGTCGGACGGGAAAGAAGGCTTTGGTCATTGCTGTTGCCGGAATCAGTCTCCCATTTGTATTGGGTATTGGAGTGTCCTTTGTTCTTAGAGGGACTATTTCCAAAGATGTTAGTGAAGGACCACTTTTGGTTTTCATGGGAGTGGCTCTTTCTATCACTGCCTTCCCTGTTTTGGCTCGTATCCTGGCTGAATTGAAGCTTTTAACTACAGATGTTGGTCGAATGGCTATGTCTGCTGCAGCTGTCAATGACGTAGCTGCATGGATTCTCCTTGCTCTTGCTATTGCGCTTTCTGGTTCAGGTAGTTCCCCACTGGTTTCCCTTTGGGTTCTCTTATGTGGAGCTGGCTTCGTAATTGCTTGCATATTTATTGCACCTCCAATTTTCAAATTGATGGCTAGACGATGCCCAGATGGTGAACCAGTAAATGAGATGTATGTTTGTGCTACATTAGCTGCCGTTTTAGCAGCAGGTTTTGTGACTGATTCTATTGGAATTCATGCCCTGTTTGGAGCTTTTGTGCTTGGTGTTCTTGTGCCTAAAGAGGGTCCATTTGCTGGTGCACTAGTGGAAAAAGTTGAGGATCTTGTTTCTGGTCTATTTCTTCCATTGTACTTTGTCTCAAGTGGATTGAAAACAAATGTTGCCACTATTCAAGGGCCTCATTCATGGGGACTCCTTGTTCTAGTCATTTTCACTGCTTGTTTTGGAAAAATTGTGGGCACTGTCTTGGTATCACTTTGTTGCAAGATGCCCTTCCAGGAAGCTATCACTTTGGGTTTTTTGATGAATACTAAAGGTTTGGTGGAGCTCATCGTCCTCAACATAGGAAAAGACAGAGGGGTAATTTCCTTTGCAACATTTGTTAGAAGATTCTATTATTAATTTTCTTCTAACTTGGAATTCTAAAAATTTGTAGGTCTTGAATGATCAGACATTTGCAATCTTGGTTTTAATGGCTCTCTTCACAACATTCATTACAACACCGCTCGTTGTAGCCGTATACAGGCCGGCTAAAATGGCTCTATCCGACTACAAACATAGAACTATACAGAGGAAGGAAATAAGTAGCCAACTTCGGCTCTTGACATGCTTCCACACTTCAAGAAACATCCCCTCACTCATCAATCTCATTGAAGCTTCTCGTGGGATTGAGAAGAGAGAAGGAGTTCGTGTTTATGCAATGCACTTGATGGAGCTTTCCGAGAGGTCATCTGCAATACTAATGGTTCACAAGGCAAGAAAGAATGGACTGCCTTTCTGGAACAAGGGACAGGATGCTGATCAGAACCAAATTGTTGTTGCATTTGAGGCTTTCAGACAACTTAGCCGAGTGTCCATTAGACCTACGACTGCTATCTCAAGATTATCCGACATTCATGAGGACATATGCAGCAGTGCTGAGAACAAGAAAGTGGCCATGATAATTCTTCCATTTCACAAGCATCAAAGAATTGATGGTCATCTGGAAACCACTCGAAACGATTTTAGGCATATCAATAGGAGAGTTCTTCAGCACGCTCCATGTTCAGTTGGCATTCTAGTTGACCGTGGACTTGGTGGAACGACCCATGTATCAGCGAGCAATGTTGACTATTCCATTACTGCTCTGTTCTTCGGGGGTCATGATGATCGTGAAGCTCTTGCTTATGGTGTCCGAATGGCTGAGCATCCCGGTATAACCTTAAATGCAATCCGGTTCACGGTCGATCCTGTGGTTGTTGGAGAAGCCGTGAGGCTAGATGTGAATGACTATTCAAGCCCCGAAGCCAGGTCTGACGACGAAGAGTTCCTTTCTGATTTGAAACAGAGCATTGAGAAGGACGGATCCATCAAATTCGAAGAAATGATGGTAAAGGATGCAGCAGAAACGGTGGAAATAATCCGTTCCCATAGTCGTTGTAATCTGTTCTTGGTGGGAAGAATGCCCGAGGGACAACTAGTTTCAGCTTTGATGAACAAGAAATCTGAGTGTCCAGAATTGGGGCCATTGGGAAACTTACTAACTTCCTCAGATTTCTTGACTACGGCATCTGTTTTGATTGTGCAGCAGCACAGGAGAGAATTGCCTTTGGATTCATTGGCGTCCCTAAAAGATGAGGAATCAACCGAGACAGAGAATGAATTAACTTAGATTCCCTATTCTGGCTTAGGATTCAGGCCATAGCTTTATTTATATGTATGTAAATAATGAAAAGAGAAAGCAAGTAGTTTTTGCTCATATAATGTTGTTTTTCTTTCTTCTTTATTGAACCGTTGTAATCCTGAATCTTCTGAAGGTACAATTCCTACTCCTTTAGCCTTTAAAGTTCAATGGCATACTTTCCAGTTTTTATGTGGATTTTACAATTATAATTTTTTGTACAAAAAAAATATTATGTAAAATGCTTATAAAACTTTCTTGTAAATGTCTAAAGACATGATTTATGACATTAAATTGATATTTAGAGTTGGTTTGTTCATTGGGCCAATTTCAATTTTTTTTATAAATTTTTTTTTGGGCTTTAATGATTCTTCTTGTATCATTTGGGCTTTTTAGAAGAGGATTGTTCGATTACTATTTTTTTTTTCCTCGTACAAAGTTCTTTTAACAGACAACGGGAAACGTAATACCTCAAATTCTCTCTCCATTTCAAAATTTTCAAAATAGAAACATTTTAGAAAACTTTTATCATTATTATTATTATTTCAAAATAGTTGATATATTGTATTTTTAAAGAGCACTTTTAATAAAGAATATTCAATTTCTATCTCTATTTATTTCTCATTATAAATAACAACACTATCACCATTTTCAATTAACAATGAGTTTTATATCATTTTAATGCAAGAGGTACTTTTTAGTTTTTTTTTTTCTTTCTAAAAAACCCATTAACAATCGAGAACGATCGTTGTCTTGATTATTACATGTCATCTATTTTGTAACAGAGTAATCGAAGTTTGAGTGACATTTTACCTGAGAAAGAACCTAATTTTTCTTTTACAACTTTCTAAATAGCATTATCTAAATTCATTTTTAATATATCGTTTAAGATTTTAGACATAATTTAAGAAGACCAACTAATAAATCGAATTTTCGATTAATTAGACTAAGATTACCTTGTAATACATTAATAGTTGTTATACTCTTTAAATGATCTTTCTTTTCCCCTTTTGCTAGATAAGACTTCCTTAATTAATAAGTCATTATAATTTACAAAGGATATATTAGAAGGAAAATATATATATAGGAATGTTGTGGTGTGCTACAAACCATGTGCTATTGAAGGAAAAGTAACGGTAATCTTCTGCGATGTTGTTTTTTTTTCAATCTATAAAGAGGAAGTTATGACACTCTGAGGTAGACAAGTTGTAAAAAAACAACATCGCACACGATTTATAATACAACATAGCATACCTATATATACATAAACATATATAGAATCCTGCTCTTGTAAGCTCATGTGCACAGGTTATTGTAGGCACTCGTGACACCGTGACGGAGAGTCCGTTAGAGTGAAATTCTACGAGCGTGACGACGTCGTTTTGGGAGGAGATAAATCCCTTCAAAAGCGATGTCGTTTTTCATTTGTCACGGGTTTGAAGATCAGATCTTAGCTTGGTTTCTCCATCAATGTCGCGAAGAACCCAAATTTCAGAGAGAAAAATTCTTGCCGAGCTCATAAAAATTTGCGAGAGATGAAAAATTGGCAAATGTTCAGCTGCGGTACCGAGAAGAAGAATTTTAGGAGCTTGGGAGATGAGGTTTTTTAGTAGCTTAGAAGATGAAGTTCAGATTTTTATGAGCTCGACGAGAATTTTTCTCTCTGAAATTTGGATTCTTCGCGACATTGATGGAGAAACCAAGCTAAGATATGATCTTCAAACACATGAAAAATGAAAAACGATGCCGCTATGGGAGGGATTCATCTCCTCCCAAAATGATATCGTCACGCTCGTAGAATTTCACTCCTAACGGACAATCGTCATGGCTTCTTAACGGCGTCACGGAGGCCTACAATAATCTGCACACAGCGCCTACTGGAGCAAGATTGTATAAATGTTATTAAAAATCTTCACATGAATAACTTAGAGTACTATATTTAAGTAGCTGTCGAAAACCACATAAATGCTAGATCATCCAATAAACTGTGTCCAAAGTTGACCTTTTGAAGCAGTATTCTTTCTGTTATTAAATATAAGTCATTAGCCGTTATTTTATAAAAATTAATAAAATTTTTTTTTTCTAAAATGTCTTCTGATCATCCTTTAAAAAATGTGAACTTCATTTTCACGAGTATATCATAGGAAGGGTAATATAGAAAAGAAAAAAAACCCTTCAAAAAACTAATTAATTAACAATAATGATTTATAATTAATGATGGAGGGATAATATTGAAGAATATTCAAAACTATAAACGGGATCGAAGCTGTAAAGTGTGTTATGCAGACGAAGGAAGGAAGGGATACCGTGAATCCATTGATAATAAAGTATTGTTTGGCTGGCAATCGTCAAACTTTGAAAATCAATTCTAAATGCACACCAAAAAGTAACCCTAAGAACTTTTCATCCAAACGCAAACATGCATGTGAGATTATGGGTTGATTGTCATCGTCATATCATATGAACCATCTGATTTTCTTTCTTTAATTTTCTTTTTTGTTTCCCCAACGATTAGACAATAGAAAAGGTATCTCAATCATAGGATTTGCCGAGATAATGATTCATGTATTGCACCTTTTATTTTATTATATATATTTTGTGATTTTTACCGACGTTGTTCATGCTTGAAAGTTCTGATGGCAACGATGATTGTGCTGGATAGGTGGTGGTGTATGTTTTGAATTTTTTGACATAGGCCTATGAACTTTTTTTTATGACGTGTTGAGCTCGAGATTTCTTAATTTCAAAATGTTATTACGATTGGTAATATTTTTGCATTTATACTCGGGAAAGGAATAAAAATGTCCTTTAAAGATTATACGTGGAAGATACAAGGTAATTTTTCATCAAGACTTAATGTCCAAAAATTGACAAGATGACAATTTTTAGTACCTTTTCTTGATTGGAGGGCAAAAATCAAAATATCTGAAGTTGGAGGGCAAAAAATTGGAGGGTATATTACAATTTTTTACCCTTTATTCTTTGAGAAAAAAGGAAATTGTTGTATAAAATTCGTGAAAATATTTATAAACTTGAGTTTGTGGTGCATCTTTTCCTTTTGGCAAAATCATTACCTATTTTGTTCTTTCCTATATATCTAAATTATAAAAGGCTCACAAAAAGTTTTTATGTTGAGTATATTAATAGAATGGTAAACTCTCCACATCTTTCTCTACCATATTTAAACAAAAGTTGTTTTGGAAAAAGAACGGTTCTCTTTAGCCTAAAAGAAAAGAAGTTTTTTTTCAACTCTTTTCTTCCATTCCAGGAAAAAAGTTACTCTTATTACTATTATGCTCCAAGATATTCTCGTACTTTTTCTATACCATCTAATAAAATAATATGTATATATTTATAATTCGATTTAGATAAAATGTCTTTCGATTTAATATACCTTTTTAAAATTTTATTAATAAAATATTTCGATAAAAGTATATGAATATATTTAACATTAGTGGTTTAAAACATACTAGAAAATACGGAGCCTACCGTAACTCTTGAGTTCATATTCTTAGTGCAGATTTAGGATATTTGTTTTGAGTTTAAATCATATCACGCATTAGACTCGAATTTTGAATTCCATATTTGGAATTGAGGGAATAAATAGAAATTAAACAAATTTAATTTTAAAAAATAATAATAGTAGGATATTATAGGGCTCGAGGACCTTTTATTTCTCTATTTCCTATTAGGTTAATAAAAAATTAATAAAATTTTATGTGAAATCGTTAATTATTATTTTTTTATATTAAATGATAAAATATTATGTTGAGAGTACTTATATTTTAGCATCGTAAATCAACTTTTTCAATGGTACAATAAAGAATGTATCCAATCTTCTATTATATATATTTATGTTTCACTTTTTTAAATCTAATACATTAATAAATAACAAAATATTCAGAAATATATATTATAATGGTGTTGGCGTACAGTGGCATTAAGGTCAGACAAAAAGAGTTTCGCGGTTCTACGTGTAGAAATAGCAATGAACTCGCCTTGCAGATTTGACTCAGAGAAAACTATTTGGGAATTCGGCCTTCTCTCTTGTCTCTCCCATCAATTCTTCTTCTCAAAGTGATCGGAAGCATTTTTCTTTTCAGAGAGAAATGCAGACTTCTCTAACGATGAACAACTCGTTTTTGTAGAACTGTCTCCTCTCCAAAATTCCAGGTTCCCTTTAATTTCCCACTTCACTCTCTCTTTCTCGACTCTATACAAGTTCATATAATTCTCACATTAGACGATAGCGTCAATGATTGCTAACGGGTAGAAGTCCCTCTTTTTTTTTTGTCATGGGCTAAGGAAGCATGAAGAAGAGAAACCTGTTTTGTCAATTCTTTGCTACCTTTTTTATTTGTTCGATTCAAGTTTGTGGGAGCAAGAAAAGGTTGAACTTTTTGTCTGGACTCGTAATTAAACTATATTCCAGATGGGATTAAACCATAAACCATACTAAACCTACGTAGTATTTTTTTCCCCCAATAGATATACCCCTTCTTCGGATTGAAGAAATAGTGCGGCTATTGGTTGGTGATTAGTTCTCATGCGTTGTTAATGATCTTTGTAATTCTTAAGTGCCCATTATAATTTTTCTCAGATTCTTCTGTCTTGTATAGTATTCTTCTTATTCCGTGAATTGTATTGTATAGCTCTAAGAACTGGAACAAATAAGATTAGTATGATAGGTGTTTTTTGATTTGATTCATTATGGAAAAGTTGGTTATTTTTTATTGTTTTCTTAGATAATAATGGCTTCCAACGCTACTGTCAAATGTCCACCGCCAATGAAGGCTACATCGAATGGAGCCTTCCAGGGTGATGATCCTCTTGATTATGCACTTCCACTGCTAATCTTACAGATATGTCTTGTTCTTCTGCTTACTCGACTGCTTGCCCAGCTGCTCAAGCCATTAAGACAACCCCGTGTTATTGCCGAGATTATTGTAAGTTTTTACCGCTTCTGTTTTTCTTTGAGAAGTCAATCTTGTTTTTGTTCATCTCAAGTTGCTTATTGCAAAAATTGCCCTTTCCATCGCATGCTTATTTCTCTATTTGTGTGGTTAATAGTTTAGTAAGACCCTAAGACAATGAAGTAAAGCTATAGTTAGCACCTATTTTGAATATTATATGATACTTTTCTATGCCTTAAAATCAAGATTCAAAATATACATGCTATTTTATCGATTCATAGCATGCAAAGAAACAATTTTTCTTGCAATATAATCAAGAATTTAACTGTTGATTGTTGACACTGTCTTTGCAGGGAGGGATACTTCTTGGTCCATCAGCTTTAGGCCGCAATACAAACTATCTGCACAAGTTGTTCCCACCCCGGAGCCTGACAGTATTGGATACACTTGCAAACTTGGGGTTACTCTTCTTTCTTTTCCTTGTTGGCCTAGAACTGGATCCGAAGTCCCTTCGTAGGACTGGAAAGAAGGCTTTGGGCATTGCTATTGCAGGAATCAGTCTCCCATTTGCACTTGGTATTGGGGTGTCATTTGTTCTTCGAGGAACCATTTCCAAAGGTGAGAGTGAAGGACCACTATTGGTGTTCATGGGAGTGGCTCTTTCTATCACTGCCTTCCCTGTTTTGGCTCGTATACTGGCTGAGTTGAAGCTTTTAACTACGGATGTTGGTCAAATGGCTATGTCTGCTGCAGCCGTCAATGATGTTACTGCATGGATTCTCCTTGCTCTTGCTATCGCCCTTTCAGGTGTAGGTCATTCCCCGTTGGTTTCAGTTTGGGTTCTCTTGTGTGGTGCTGGATTCGTAATTGCTTGTGTGTTTATTGCTCCTCCAATCTTCAAATGGATGATCAAACGATGCCCTCAGGGTGAACCAGTTGATGAAATGTACGTTTGTGCCACTTTAGCTACCATTCTAGCTGCAGGATTTGTGACGGATTCTATTGGTATTCATGCCCTGTTTGGAGCTTTTGTTCTGGGAGTTCTTGTGCCAAAGGAGGGTGCATTTGCTAGTGCTTTAGTGGAAAAAGTTGAGGATCTTGTTTCTGGTCTATTTCTTCCTTTGTATTTTGTCTCAAGTGGACTGAAGACAAATGTTGCCACCATCCAAGGGGCTCAGTCATGGGGTCTCCTTGTTCTAGTCATTTGCACTGCCTGTTTTGGTAAGATTGTTGGCACCGTCGGGGTGTCACTTTGTTTCAAGATGCCTGTACGAGAGGCTATTACTCTGGGGTTTTTAATGAATACTAAAGGCTTAGTGGAGCTCATTGTCCTCAATATTGGGAAAGACAGAGGGGTAAGTCATACGGCAAATTTCTTTTTTCTGGAAAGATACATTCTATTCATAATTTTCTCTAACTTTGACGGCTAAATTTTGTAGGTTTTGAATGATCAGGCATTTGCCATCTTGGTTTTAATGGCTCTCTTCACAACTTTCATTACAACACCGCTTGTTGTAGCCATATACAAGCCGGCTAAAATGGCCAAGTTCGAGTATAAGCATAGAACTATACAAAGGAAGGAAACAGGTAGCCAGCTTCGACTGTTGACATGCTTCCACACTTCAAGAAACATTCCCTCACTCATCAATCTCATTGAAACTTCTCGTGGCACTGAGATGAAAGGAGGAGTTCGTGTCTATGCAATGCACCTAATGGAGCTTTCCGAAAGATCATCTGCAATACTGATGGTCCACAAGGCAAGAAAGAATGGACTGCCATTTTGGAACAAGGTACAGGACACTGATCAGAACCAAATTGTAGTTGCATTTGAGGCTTTCCGTCATCTTAACAGAGTGTCCATCAAACCAACAACTGCAATCTCAAGATTAGCTACCATGCATGAAGATATTTCCTCTAGTGCTGAGGACAAGAGGGTGGCTATGATAATTCTCCCATTTCACAAGCATCTGAGAATTGATGGGCACTTAGAAACAACCCGATCAGAATTTAGGCATGTTAATAGGAGAGTCCTTCAGCATGCTCCATGTTCAGTTGGCATCCTAGTTGACCGAGGACTTGGTGGAACATCACATGTATCTGCGAGCAATGTTGACTATACCATTACAGCTTTGTTCTTCGGGGGTCATGACGATCGGGAAGCTCTTGCTTATGGTTCCCGAATGGCTGAGCATCCCGGTATCAATTTAGTTGCAATTCAGTTCACTATCGATCCTATGGTCGTTGGTGAATCTGTCAGGTTAGATATGGATGAAAACTCAATCCCTGAAGCCAGGTCTGATGACGAACAATTCCTTTCTCATTTTAAACAGAATATTCAAGAAGATGGATCAATTAAATTTGAAGAAAGGATGGTGAAAGATGCTGCAGAAACAAGGGAAATCATACGATCTTACAGTCGTTGTAATCTCTTCTTGGTGGGAAGAGTGCCTGAGGGAGAACTTGTTGCAGATATGAGCAAGAATAATACTGAGTGCCCAGAATTGGGGCCATTGGGGAACTTGTTAACTAGCTCAGATTTCTTGACTAGTGCATCTGTTTTGGTTGTGCAGCAATACAGGAGACAGTTGCCTCTGGATTCATTGGCATCCCTGAAGGCTGAGGAGTCAACAACCGAGACAGAGAACGACTGAACTTTGTTTACTGCAAAAAATGAAAAAAGAAAGCAATTAGTTTACGCACATATATGTTCTCTTTTTATTATTATTATTATTCTCCATCCTAAAATTGTAACCCTGAATCTTCTGGTATCAAGTGATTTCTCTATAACAATTATTCTATGTTTGGCTTTATAAGTTATTTGAGTTTTCTTTTTTTTTTCTTTTTTTAATATTATTTATTATCTTCACATGTCAAAAACTCCTAAACTATAGATCTCATATTTGAATCTCATCAATATCCTTCTCAACAAGCAATAATATTTAGATGTATGAAAATGGCAATTAATTTCCAAATATATCCAAATTGATTCACCCAATTTCAATTTTATCCACTTTCTATAAACATTTCATTTCT
>JAOXNR010000031.1:8791300-8824719 GCA_028571225.1 Parsonsia alboflavescens
ATAGTACTATCCTTTTATATATGGAAACTAAATTAGTGAATGCACAGAATGATGATGTAATTCATAAAAGTATAGAAGCACTCAGAATTCTTTCCATATAATATCTAGGAATGCTGATACGTGCTACTAATGTATGCATCTAAAGGAAAAGTAACGGAAATCTTCTAACACAATGTCGCAGAAGATTTCCTTTACTTTTCTGTTAGATGCATAAGATAGGATAAGTAACGGAAATCTTCTAACACAACGTTGTAGAAGATTTCCTTTACTTTTCTGTTAGATGCATAAGATTTCCTTTACTTTTCTGTTAGATGCATGAGAAGTATATGGTTTTGATGTACATAGTACCATTCTTATAAATATATGTATATATATTGGATCAAGTATCAATTTGACCCTTAAATTTGTACATTTTTTTCAATTTAATCACTGAACTTCTAATTGAGTCAATTTAATTATTTTACTTTACAAAATAATCAATTTGATCATTGACCATCTAATTTAAACAATTTTTTTTTATAAAATGATTAAATTAAATCAATTATAAGTTCAATAGTTAAATTAATAAAAAAAATATTAGTTTAATGGTCAATCGGTTACTTAAATATTATATTTTTTGACATCTTAAAAAATTCATTCCACCGTATAAAAGAAATCCCAAATGGATTCCTTCATTTACAATCGCGCCACGTTCGGAGTTTGTGCTGAATCAGGGATTTAGAATCTCAACTTTCTTTTTTTTTTTTTTTTTTTATCTCTTTTCTCAAAAAGTGCCCGTACAATCTCCGTCACCAACCAAGAAAAACTAATCGGATTCTGTTTTTAGATTCAGTTTTGGTTTTAGTGGTCGGCCCAGGAATCCAAAAGGTACTTCTTTGACTACATTTAGGACTTCCTTTTCCCTCTGGTTTGTGTTTCTACTTTCTATTACTTCTATCCGTCCATCTCCCCCTGTTGAGTGGATAACGGGTTCTTGGATGGAATCTTCTTCTTTATCGTATAAGTGGGATTTCAGCAGGTTCTTTTCTCCGTGATTTAATGTCTGTTGGGTTTGTGCTATGTTTTATATCTGTTGAGTTCATAGATTAATTTGTGAGTTACCCATTTAAGATAAGGGTTTTTTTTTGTTTGAAATATTACTGTAAAAATTGTAATGTTTGGAGTGTTGCAATGGTTATCTGAGTTCTGCAAAGAATCTGATGTAGTGTTGTATTGGGTTTATAGAGATTTTTAATTCTATTTACTTTATTGAGAACTTAATGGTGATTTCTGGAATTGGTAGAAACTGTTAGTCTTTAACGTGTCATGGACGCTTCTTCTGATCTTGAATTATTTTTGGGGTCAATGGGGTACTTGGAAGTGTTCGTAATCCTTCAAGTGATTCTGATTCTGCAGGCTTGATTTAACTCCAGAGTTTCCGTACTGTTATTTTAGTTTTGGTTGGTATTACAAAGCAGTCGGGTTGTGAGACTCCTCGTGTTCTCTGCTTAGTTTTATTTGTAATCATTTTCTGTCTAGGCTCTGTAAAGTGTGTGCTTTTTGATATTTTGTGTATTTTAGAGAATTTGATTACCAAATTGGGTGGTGACCAGCTGAATTGCTCACTCCAAACAAGCTACTCAAAAATGGCTGCAAATACTACTTCGGGACATGCATGTCCTGCACCAATGAAAGCGACATCAAATGGGGTTTTCCAGGGTGATAATCCGCTGGACTTTGCTCTTCCCCTGGCCATTCTGCAGATATGCTTAGTGCTTGTGGTGACAAGATTTCTTGGCTTTTTGCTGAAGCCATTAAGGCAACCGCGTGTGATAGCAGAGATTGTTGTAAGTTCCTGTTTTCATCTTCATCCATATGAAAGCGTCTTAGCCAATAATAAAAAGCTAAATGAATTAAATCTATTACCAGTATAGGGAGTTGAGAATGCTTCTAATGTTAATAATACATGACAAGTAGGGGTAGAGATTGTTACCACAGATACCTGTGCCATGAATGAAGAAAGTTAAAGGGTAGTAGATGGTCCGTTAATCTTTTGTATTTGTGTGGATTATATCCATTTTTTGGTTAATTTTTGTTTGGTATTTCTGTAGGGAGGAATACTACTGGGGCCATCTGCACTCGGCCGAAGTCAAACTTATTTGCATGCTGTATTTCCCGCCAAGAGTATAACAGTGTTAGATACTCTGGCAAACATTGGTTTGCTCTTCTTTTTGTTCCTTGCAGGCATAGAGTTAGATCCTAAAGGTCTACGCCGGACAGGGAAAAATGCTCTTTGTGTTGCTATTGCTGGAATATCCCTTCCATTTGTATTAGGAATTGGCTCATCATTTGTCCTCAGAACAACAATAAACAAAGGGGTGAATACAACTTCATTTCTTGTGTTTATGGGTGTGGCCCTCTCCATAACTGCCTTCCCAGTATTAGCTCGAATCCTGGCTGAACTGAAACTTTTAACAACTGATGTTGGGCGGATGGCCATGTCTGCTGCTGCAGTCAATGATGTGGCTGCTTGGATTTTACTTGCTCTTGCTATTGCCTTATCTGGTAACAACCTTTCCCCAACAGTTCCAATTTGGGTGTTCCTCTGTGGATGTGCTTTTGTAATCTCTGCAAGTCTTCTTGTTCCCCCAATTTTTAAATGGATGGACAAGCATTGCCATGACGGTGAGCCAGTTAACGAGGTTTATGTGTGTGCGGCTTTAGCTACTGTTCTTGCAGCCGGGTTTGTTACAGATACAATTGGAATTCATGCAATGTTTGGAGCTTTTGTTATTGGAATCCTTTTTCCCAAGGATGGGTCATTTGCATCTGCCGTGGTTGAAAAAGTCGAGGATCTGGTATCTGGTCTTTTCCTGCCATTGTATTTTGTTTCCAGTGGATTGAAAACAAATATTGCTACAATACAGGGGGTCCAGTCTTTTGGTCTCCTTGTCCTTGTTATTTTTACAGCTTGTTTTGGGAAGATTGTCGGCACTGTTGTAGTTTCTCTTATCTGCAAAATGCCCCTTTCTGAGGCTCTTGCTCTTGGTTTCCTCATGAATAGTAAAGGTTTAGTGGAATTGATTGTCCTTAATATTGGCAAAGATAGAAAGGTTAGCATTTATTCTTAATTTGACTATGCATGTTGCAACTTTAAAACCGATCAAGATTTCATGCCCCCTGATGAATTTGTAATTACACTCTTGCAGGTTTTGAATGATCAAACCTTTGCTATCATGGTGCTGATGGCTCTCTTCACAACCTTTATCACTACACCTCTTGTGATGGCCGTGTATAAACCTGCAAAACAATCAAGAAAAGCTACCTACAAACACAGAAAAATAGAAAGGAAAGATCCAAGGGCTCAACTTCGTATTCTTGCATGTTTCCACAGTTCCAGAAACATCCCAAGCATCATAAATCTTCTTGAGGCCTCACGTGGGACTGAGAAGGACGAGGTTCTGTCTGTGTTTGCAATGCACCTCATGGAGCTCTCTGAGAGATCATCTGCTATTATAATGGTGCACAAGGCAGCACGAAGTACTTTACCCTTCAAGAAAAATGGCCATCGTTCAGAAACTAACAACGTCATTGTTGCTTTTGAGGCATTCCAGCAATTAAGCAAAGTTTCTGTAAGGTCACTGACATCAGTCTCTTCACCATCTGACATGCATGAAGACATCTGCATGGCTGCTGAGAGAAAGAGGGTTGCAATTATAATTCTACCGTTTCACAAGCACCAGAGGTTGGATGGTTCTCTGGAGACAACTCGAGCAGAATATCGTGTGATCAACACTAAAGTTCTTGATCATGCGTCGTGCTCGGTTGGAATCTTGGTTGACCGTGGTCTTGGTGGGAGTTCTCATGTTGCTGCTAGAAACGTATCGTATCATATCGTTGTTCTCTTCTTTGGAGGTTGTGACGATCGCGAAGCTCTTGCTTATGGACTTCGTATGGCTGAGCACCCTGGTATCCGCTTGACAGTCATCCATCTTGAAATTGATCCGATTTCTACCGAGCAGAATATAACAGTAGAAGCAGATGCCAATGCCACCGCTAATATTTCTGTGGATGTGACGATCCTTTCTGAGCTCCGGAAAAATGTTGTGGGAAATGATTCTGTGGTTTATGAAGTGAAAGCGGTTAAGAACTCTATGGAAGTGATTTCCACAATCGAAAGTTACTGCCGGTGCAATCTGTTTCTGGTTGGTCGACGGCCTGATGGTGAAGTTGCTGCTGCTGCTGCATTGAATGGAAGAATTGAATACCCAGAACTTGGTCCTGTTGGGAGCATGTTGACATCTCCAAGTTTTGCTACTACAGCATCAGTTTTGGTGGTCCAGCAATATCAGAATGTAGAAATTTCTGATGCATAAACTTAGATGCAGAAGGATTCCATAATACTAATGATAAATGGATCGGTTGACACATTTAATGAAGGTTTACACCTTCTTATTGAGAATTTATTATAATAAAAAATAGATACATTTGTTAAAAATTAAATACCATAATTATACTCTCTCTATTCAAAATTGAAGGTATATTTTAATTTAAACGTTCCCAAGGTAGCCATACAAAAAAACAAAGTAAGCATGTATCATGGACTATTTTATTTTTTACGTGATCACAAGTTCTTAAGTAATAAACATGAAGTAGGACGAAACTAAACAGCAAGAAATACTTAACCAAAGCAAATCTCCTTCATTCCCTTCTCTTTGTCACGCATGTCTTTGTCTCACACACACACACACACACACACACACACACATATATATATATATATATGAATATGATTGTGATTTTGATAACTACTAGTATAGTGTCGATATATTTCAATCAAAGTATAAGGTCATGAACTAAACGAATGCAGAAATTTCCCTATAAATTAAATCAACCTCTTTTGCAAAATTGTGAGAAAAACAGGAGTGATTATGGACAAGTATTACTCTACTACTATTCTCTTCTTTCTTCTTGTATCTTGCTTTCTTGTTAATAATGATTGCAAGAAAATCAAGCCAGAAGAACCCTGCAAGCACTTGGTTCTGTATTACCACGATGTCCTATTCAATGGGACGAATGCATCAAATGCAACATCTGCGAGGGCTGCAAACGAGACTAAACTAGGCAACTTCAGCTTCGGGATGCTGGTCGTTTTCGATGATCCCATCACGAAAGACCATCATCTCCTCTCTCCTCCAGTTGCTAGAGCACAAGGCTTTTACTTCTACGACATGAAGAGTTCTTACAATGCTTGGTTTGCCTACACTTTGGTGTTCAATTCCAGCGAATACAATGGTACTATAAATATTATGGGGGCCGATATGATAGGAGAGAAGACCAGGGATCTCTCGGTCGTGGGAGGAACGGGGGATTTCTTCATGGCCAGAGGGATCGCAACGTTTTCAACCGATACTGCTGAAGGATTTGATTATTTTCGACTTCAAATGGACATTAAGTTGTATGAATGCTATTAGACATCCATCAAGTTGTTCAAATTTAGTTCTTGAATTATGATGATTAATCCATCAAAATTTTCTTTTATTTAAGTGATTATTAAAGCAAAATAAGTACCTTAATGGGAAGCATGCTAGTATCAATGACTGAGGTTCCGGATTCGAACCCTCTTATAAGCAGGGACAGTGCTCCCTTCGCCCCAAATAAAAAAAAAAACCTTTTTGGTTTTTCAAGTCAAAACAAACGACCTCAAAATTCAGCATCAAAATTAGGTGGGAAATTTTGTCCTCTTCTTCTACTCTCCTTGTGGCTCTGTAACTGTCATGTAATGTAAGAACAGATGCAGTTGGCAACGAATGTCTGTCCCCATTAGATTCTCTCCAGGACTGCCCAAATGGAAATGGGAATGACATTGCCGAAAGCCAGCAAAAATAAGCGTTATTTCTGGGACAGTTAAAAGAAGTATGGGAATAGGTTAGGTCAATACTGAATTCACGGAATAATCAGGTTAGAAGATAAAATGAGGGCTAAGTGTTAATAATTGCAGTCAATACTTTACAATCACATATGACAATGAAAATGACAAAACTTGGCAGGAAGACCCTTATTAATTCACTGTATAAATTAAAGGGCTTGTGAAGTGTGTGGACCATTATTGTTCATATTCTCTTGTGTCATGTGCCGATGGACTAAATGCCAGATTTTGCCCACGACATTGTGAAGCCAATAGTCTTCTTCCCAGCCCCAACCTACTCTAAAACTATTAAGGATCCCTTTTATTAGAGTCCAAGTTTCATTAGACAAATAATAGATAAACTACTCAAAAATTTCAATGATCCATAATTATTAATGAGCAAGATTCCTTAAAGTAATAAAACAATTTTATTTATGATTGAAAGTTCATGATCAAAGTCATAAAAGTAACATTCATTTGTTCACTTATTCAATCAAGTCTTTTAAATATTTAACATATGTTTTGCTATAAATATTTACAAATTTTATATACTTTTAACTCAAGGACTTCTTCTTCTTGATCCATGTTGTATTACTATAACGCTCTTGAACCCATTTGAGAAAACCATGGTTAGTGTTAGGTAATGATCACTTTGGAGGCATTTAGGCATATGTTTGGCCATACTAAAAAAAAAGGGCCTTCCTTCCTCCATTCAATAAATTAGGACATACTGACTTGTAGTGATTTATATCAAAAAATTTTGTTCCCATTATAATTTAAAAAGCACTAAAATTTTATTTCTTTAACCGAAAAGTCCATTTTGCCAGCCTTCATCACTCTGCAGCTCTCACTAACGGCAATTCTTATATAAAGAAGCCTGGACAGAACCAATTCTCACATACCCAAAAACCCATTACTGTCAATGGCTGCTGCAGCTAAGGCTCTTGTTCCTGCTCTCTTCCTGATCATCTCCCTCCTTTTCTCTACCTCAGCCATCACTCATGGCTTCAAGAACTTCCACCCCTTAAAGCCCTGCAAAGAACTCGTGTTCTTCTTCCACGATGTTCTTTACCAAGGTCATAACAGACACAATGCGACGGCCGCCATTGTCGGGTCACCCGATTGGGGCAACAAGACAGCAATGGCGAGCCCATTTAATTTCGGGGACTTGGTTGTTTTCGATGATCCCATTACTCTAGACAACAATTTGCATTCCCCTCCGGTGGGGCGAGCCAGAGGAATGTACTTTTACGATATGCAAGACACGTACGGGGCTTGGCTTAGTTTCTCGTTTTCCTTTAACTCAACCGAGCATCGGGGAACTATTACTTTCGCCGGCGCCGATCCGTTGATGAACAAGACCAGGGAAGTTTCGGTGATCGGTGGAACAGGGGATTTCTTCATGGCTAGAGGGATAGCAGTAATCCAGACGGATGCATATGAAGGAGATGTGTATTTCAGGTTGAAGGTTGATATTAAATTGTATGAGTGCTGGAAGCAGTGAAAGAAGGAGATCATAAGTTCTCCTCTTTTTTTTTTCAATCTATTTGATGAGATTTCTTGCTCTGTTTTTCATTTTTCTCTGTCCTTTGATCGACGCTAAGTATTGTGTTGTGCACGAGTTCTGTTTTGAAGCGTAATATGATCACATAAAAAAGAAAAGAAAAATAAAGATTTATGACTTAGCCAGAAAATGATTTATGGTCATTAATTAATTAATTATAATGTGAAGCTTAATTTTACCGAGTCAAAGGGAGTATTTCAAATATTTATATTATTTTCTATTATTGAAGAATTGAATATCTCAATTGACCTTAATTAATTACGTAACCATAAAAATATATAAAACTTAATTCATTTTAAATGTTTATATTATACTCTATCATATGAGATATATAAATATATATATATCACCCATTCATGATTTAGGGAGAAGATGCCTTCATATCTTTGGATGTTTATATGTCAATTACATCTAACACTTTAGATATTTCACGAAGTTATAATCATGTCTTTGATCCTTTTTTCCCTAACCTTAGTTATTGGTTGAATATCAACCATACATTTCAAAGGAAGCTAGCGATGATTCTTGCTTACGGATAATTCACACGTTTATTTTTACAAGAAAATTGCTATGAATTAAGTGTATGGAACTTCTTTTTTTGTTTAATCGAAAACAACCCATGTTCTATAGTGGTATCCCATCGTTTTCTATATACAACAAGAATAGTAGAACCTTCTAGGGGCTGTTACTTATTGCCAATTACATGTACTCACACGATTGATGGATGTAGGGCTATGATGAAGTAAATATTTTCCCCACTATACCCTATTGCAAACTAATAGCCACATATAAAAAAGTAAGTCATAATTCAATCATACGTAACCATAGGCTTTTGTGCCTTGTTGCAATTGATGAATTATAGTGGTGAACAAAATTATGGAGGTATACTATTTGTTTGACAATTTATTTTTCATTTCAACTTTATTTATTTTTCTTCAACAGAATGCCATAAGAGAAAGTCGAACTTATGACCTCTTCTAGGTATTAGCAAGCTACTTACTACTTGTCCCAAATCATTGGGTTAAAGTGTTAAGTATTCAGTGATGCTACACTAACAAGATTAATTCAGATCCAACTCGAGATGTACTTATAGAATCTGACTCTTATTCTTTAATTATGTGAACTTTCTGATTGCCAAATAATTCATAACCATTATACTCGAGAATGTATACATCTTTTGAACTATCAAGCATGGTTAATTAATACTTAAGTAGTAATATTTACATTATCTTTAATATCTAGTAAAAAAATTTTAAGTAATGAAAACATATATATAGTTTATATTTTCTCTATTTTTTTATTAGTTACCTAAAGCATCTTGTATTTTTATTATGGTGACACTTACATAGGTTTTATTTAAGCTAGTTTAACTCTCAGTAAAAGTAAAACAGACAAGAAATGAACCTTGATCCATTTTGCATGGACATGAGCATCTACCTTAAGTTAGTATGTGTTAAAGTTTCCTTATTGTAAATGAATAAATAAACTTCAAATTTTAAGAACAATTCAAAACATAAAAGGGGAAATAAAATGAGTAAAGGTGATTTAATTAATTAAGGGGAAAATTAATAATAATATTAAAATTAAGGTTAACCCCAATTTTTTTCTCCCTTAAGTTTTCCCACTTTTCTTGTAAGTTGAATCCAAAGCTTTGGATCTAATTAAGGTATTGTTGGAGTCACGTTTTATTAGCTTAGTAATAAGCAATAACATTTGGAACCGGATATCTCGAGTTTGAGACATGACGAGGATAAGTGGGGTATTTCGTACTGTCGTTTCTTGAGGGACTGGCATAAGGAGGGATGAGAATAAAAAAAAAAGTACATATGGACTTATTTTTTTTTATGATGACATTGTATTATATGTGTTAAACCACTCTCAAGTGGAGTTCTGATTAATTATTCAATGAATTAATCCATGAGGGAACACAAAGTTTTAAGTAAGTACTTAAGCACAATATTATTATTATCATTTTCGATCAATCACTTCATTAACTTAATTTATTACATAATAATTTCTAAGAAAATCAGCCTAATTAGCTAGCTAAGACAAGATTTTATAAATTTTAATGTTCCTTCTGGTTCAATTTGCAACAAAATAACACACAAGTTATATATAATGATTGTCCAAATCCAACATATATAGAATGATTCTCATGGATCCCTTTTCTGAAGATATTGCTCTGTTTCTTGCTTCAAATCGAAAGCTTCAATATTTTTTTTCCAATTCTTTTTCTTCATTGAGTCTAGGGGTAGCAAACAGAAGAAAAGGTGCCTGTGAATCTGGCCTGATGTTAGAAATTTGTCATATGAGATGTAATTCTTGGATTTCCAAAATTTTTATCTCATAGTTTATGTAAAATATTATGAGATTTCAGGGAAAAAAATTTTCAAAGAAGGATTTTTTATCTTGTTTTTATTTTTGGGATTTGTAGAGTTCTTGCAATTTCTATTGTTCATCAGATTTGCAGCTCCAATTGTTGATGCAAGATGAAATTTTGTTGTTTTTGTGAGCTCTTGGGCTTGAATCCTTATAGGTGCTTACAACTTTCTGTAATTTTTATTATTGCTACACAAAGACGTAATTTTCTGCAAATTTGTTTGGATTTACAGCAATCATTATTGATGCAAGATGAAAATTTTCTATTATCGAGAGCTCTTTGGCATGAATCCCTTTGGTTTTGATTTCCTGTAATTTTTATTGTTTCAAACTTTCAAGAAGCTGCAATTTTCTGCATTCTTCAAACAAATTTTCTTTGCGGCGTTTTAATAGTGGTTGGGAGATGAGAGATTTCATTGTCAGTGACCAGCAATCGTCTATTCCCAAATCGTTGCACATCTTAATTCTCGTGAAGTCACATTTCTTAGCACTCTGTATAACCAATGGATGGATTCATGAATGAGCAAATAATAGATTTTGATTTTGAATTCAACCAATATCTTCTTGGATTGGTGAAATATCATGGTACGTGTAAACCAGGTTGATGCATTAATTGAGTCAAATTAAACTGCATAGCGGTTTTTTTTTTTTTTTAAAAAAAAAAAAACAAAGTGTCATGCCATTTTCCACACTATGTAAAGTATTCGAACTCACTATTTTGGGAAACTGATTAAGATTCACATAAATGAAAAGTTTTTGCACCTGTATTTTGTTTCATTTAATAAATGACATGTGGTTGTTGCTAGGGCTCTTGTCATAGTTTCTACTAAAAAGCTGGCATCCTTGCGGGAGAATCATTTGAAAGTCTTCTTATGAGCTCCTTCATTCATGTAAGCCTCAACTTTCTTTTCCAATAGTCTCTGTCACACTCGCACCTTATCCTCACCAAAACCCCTATATAAACCTGGGATTTCTAACTTCTTAATGCCAATTATAAGCACTACAAATCCTATCATGGCGGCTAAAAAAACCCTAATTCCAATTCTCATCCTCTTCCTCATTTTCTTCTCCTCCTCGGCCTTTCCCAAAGTCCATCCCCGGGAGCCCTGCAAGAGATTGGTTTTCTTCTTCCACGACATTCTTTATAAAGGTAACAACAGACATAATGCCACGGCTGCCATAGTCGGGTCGCCCGATTGGGGCAACAAGACGGCAATGGCTTCCCCTTTTAACTTCGGGGATTTGGTTGTTTTCGATGATCCCATAACGTTGGATAACAATCTTCATTCGACTCCGGTCGGGCGGGCTCAGGGGATGTATTTGTATGACATCTACAATACTTATGGAGCTTGGCTTTCTTTTTCCTTTGTGTTCAATTCCACTGAACATAAGGGTTCTATTAACTTTGCCGGAGCCGACCCATTGTTGAACAAGACTAGGGATATCTCGGTGATCGGCGGAACCGGAGATTTCTTCATGACCAGAGGGATTGCTACTTTGATGACTGATGCATTTGAGGGAGACGTATACTTTAGGCTACGAGTTGACATTAAGTTGTATGAGTGCTGGAAGTGAATCAACTGATTCTACGCTCTCTCTGTTCTTCAGGTTAATTCATAAAAATAAAATAAAGTTTGATATGGATTAGGTTCATATTCTTATTGCATCAGTGAATGCAGAGAGTACGTAGTAGCTGCTGTGCCACGTCCCTATATGTGAGTTTGATTCATATATTAAAAGAATTTTCTTATTCAAAAATATATATTTGTGTTGTGAGCGTTTTCCAATGAATAAGTGATACTTCTTTATTTTTATGTATAATTGGTACTCTCCCTTTTTTTTTCACTTGCGAAATGAGAGAGATTGTGGGTTTGGAATTTCGTTAGGATACTCACAAAATTTGTCGGCACGCTTTCGATTAGAGAAGGGAAATAGGATTGAGAACAAGCCAAACAAAAATTTAAGAAATACTTGTTGGATCACGAACGAAAGGTAATATTATAATGTTAAAATTAATTAAGAGAATATAATAACAATTGAGTAAAGAAAAAAAATTCAAAATACTTTTTTATGTAAAAATATTTATTTTCTACTTTTGGAAATGAATGTCTCGTATTTTATTTTGAATTGTTTAAAATTAAATGTCTTATTTTCTAAATTAATAAAAATTTTATTAAGAAAATTGATAATGCAATGTGTAAATTAACCAAATCAATTTTTTTTAAGTGAATATAAATTAAATTGAAATATTTAATTTCGAATAAATAAAATAATTTTTTTAAAAAGATTGTTTTCTGATCTGGCACGCACCTCGATTGCCAAAAGTAAACTGATTTGACGTATAATGAAAAATTATGAAAAAGGATATTTGACTGGAAACCGGAATGTGACGTAGTTTATCAACTCTCTGATGCAATAAATAGAGCTATCATTATCCACGGGCTATTTTTTTAAAAAAAAAACATTTTAAAATTTAGAGAGTCAAGATGAAATCGGGTATGAGTCTTTATCAAATTATTTCTCGGTGGCCGTCTCCTCCAAGTTGTATTGACTTGCGAAGGATATCTAGGCCTGCGATTCTCTGAAGTTTCCGATTATTTCAGTATATTATTAAAGTGATATTAGTATATAAAAAATTATTTTTAAATATTTAATTAATCAATAATAATGACTTATAATTAATGATAGAGTAAATATTATATTTTTAAAAAAGTAGGAGAAAAAATAGAAAAAAGAAAAAATTATCTCCAGTGGTAACACTCAATCAATAACGACCAAAGTTTGGCTGTATCTTCACGACTGCAGAATTGAACATAATACACACCCCAACCCAAGCAACCCCATCAGTGATTTCACATCCACTTTTTCCAAAATTGGTCCATATTAATTTTAATTTATTAATTAATACTCACTCTATCCTTAATTATAAATGATTATAAAATATCTATTAAATTATCAATAATAATTTATAATAGAGGGGAACGAAATGAACTCAAATTGCAACTCTTTTTTTTTGGATAGTTGTTAATTATAAAATAACTAATCAAAGTTCCTTTAAAAGGATGGAAATGCACATGATTCCCGAATTTAATTAAACATATAATAATATTTAATATTTCACTGTTAAATTATTGACTTGATTATTATATCATTATTATTACATAAAATTATCAGAATCCAAAATCACTCACGAGTCTCTATTATTATAAAAGGAAAAATTTTGACATAAATCTAATCTATATTTTCAAATATAAATCTTATTATCCCTATTAAGCTAATGATAATATATATATATTTTTCAAAATAAAATATTAATATTTTTTAAAAATATATATAATGTAGTTCAACGTCAACCAAAAAAGGGGATATATAATTAAATTTTCCATTATAAAAATGATAACGATGAAGTGGGTTGGCAAGGCATGGATGGTACCTTTCGAGGAATTTTAGAAAGCATCCCTCTCGTGATAATGATAATGGAAATTCTAACATTAACAAAACAAATTGATCCATTAAAAATACAAATTGATCCATAAAAAAAAGAAAAAAAAAAAAAGACTACTGGTTGTCGGTGGGGGGCCGGGGGCGCTTTCCAGTGCCCTTCCACCAATGTCATCATCCACACCTACTCCCTACCAACCTTCCGGCCAAGTTGATTTAGAACAATATTATAGAATGGGAAGAAGAACCACAAAAAGAGGGACCGAACCAAATACTTTCACCTTCATCCCTCTTTTTGTCCTCCAATGCTCTTTGCTTGTAATTGATTGATGAAATATATACTTGTTTGTTCAAGAGTTAGTTGATAAACGAATTGTTAATGTCAATATAAAGTTATGTGTTTGACTCTTATTTATAATGTCAAGTTAAAAGCATTATAAATCATAAGTCTTACCAAATTAGTCTTAAGCACTCGCTCATGAAATTATTGACTTTCGAATTCAGGATACAATAAATATAAATGAAAGAATTTATAAGCTATTCAAGTTGTACAACTTCTAATTTGCTATCAAAGAGACTTTTATTTCAATTCTATGGAGTAATTGTCATACGTTCACAAAGTCTTGAGCAGCCACATATATCATATTATACTCCCTCTATCCCAAAATAGTTGCTGCTTAAGTTAGCCAAGTTATACAACTTCTAATTTGCTATCAAAGAAACTTTTATTTCAATTCTATGGAGTAATTGTCATGCATTCACAAAGTCTTGAGCAGCCACATTTATCATATTATATTCCCTCTGTCCCAAAATACTTGCTGTTTAAGAAGGGAGTTTTATCCCAAAATGTCTGTCGCTAAATCAAATAATTGTTTCACATCTTCCAATTCAATACCAATCAATCCATGCTCCTAATTCCAACTCAATAATACATTTTCCTTGGAAATCAAAATAATTATAAGAGGTAAATAAGTTCAAAATGAGTAAAGTTATTATCATTTCCTTAATATTGATGAAATAACTTCAAACGATAAGTAATTTGGGACGAAGGAAGTTGAGTAAAATATTAGTATAAATTAATATCTATTGATAATTATAAAATAACACTTTTTTTTATTAATGATTTATGTTTTAAGAGTGTTCTCTCTCTCTCTCTCTTTTTTTAATTGAACTCTCTCAACAAATTTATTAATTTAAGATGTATATATAGATTTATACAAGTCAACTAATAATTATTTGGTTCAAACTTCAACCATCTAAATTCATCAACCTATCAGCCGGTGGGAGGAGTTAGCTCAACTGCCCACTATTATCAAATAAAAATAATTTTAAATTGACAAAAATCCCAAAGTACGTTAAACTTTAAGCCAAAATTTTGAAATTTGGGTTGAAAAAAATATAAGGGATTTTAGTCAAAATGATCTCATATGTTTGGATCAAAACATTGTTAGATCCCTTATGTTTTTTTTTCAACATTAAGGTTCCATATCAATTTATGGGCAACCATTAAGATCTACACCACCTAATTCTAATCCTTTTCATGGCGACGCCGATCACCTGACAACCCTGTCAGAAATTCCTATCTCCTTCCAATAGTTATGCGCAATGAGACAAAGCGGCTATGTTTACAGCAAAGAATGCTTTCAATATCATATGAAGGAGATAGGAATTTCTGATAGGTTTGTTAGGTGATCGGTGGTGGCATGAAAATGATTCGAATTGGATGATGTGGATCTTAATGGTGGTCCATAAATTGATATGGGACCTTAATGACTAAAAAAAAATTAGGAATCTAACAATGTTTTGATCAAAACATGTGAGACTATTTTGGCTAAAAGTTCAAAATAAAATTATATCCACCTAATTCATAAAAATACTTTGTTTTTTTTTATTTTTATGATAACTGGACATTTAAGCAATGTCTTTTACGAGCAACCCTTCAAAAATTATTATAGTCTCTTTTCTTTTTATCAAAGAAAATAAATATTTAATTTTAAATATTAAATATATATATATATATATATATATATATATTTGCACAGAAATGTTATAGAGTCAACAAGGGCTTAATTCTTACCTTTCCATTTTGACCCAAGATATCATAAATATTGGCAAAATACACGAAATTTGGTTTCCGTTACAATCATATATTTTTTTAAAATTTTCTCCCCCCCCCCCCCCAAAAAAAACAAAAACCTGAACCTACACACTCACACATATATTTACAAAAAAGAATTATCGATCAATTCAGAGATCAAATTATATCTTTTTGATCCCAAAAATATTTTTTTGATTGATTTAGTCCTTAAATTATTTATCGATTAGCTATTTTGATCATTTTGATTGGAATTTTGAGTCAATGATGAGTTGATCAAAATGGGAAGAATATTTCCATCATTTCCCTATTTACTAAAAGGAAAAAAAAAAAATCCAACCAGCACTCTTTGTCTTCTCCCTCCGGATCCACCAATGACGATGGGCTTCCGAAACGAACTTTTCCTAATCACTGGAAGGGAAGAAACGGACTGTACTGCGTTGGACTGGCTAGGAAAGGATTGTACCGTACTGTACTGCGCTGGACTGGCTAGGAAAGGTTTGTACGGAGCCGCAATGGATGCCCGCAACATCGTCATTGGCATCAAGGCCTTCCGGTGATCAGCTTTACGTCCGGTCTATGTTGAACAGGAAAGTTTCCGGCAGTGGATCTAGAGGAAGAAGATGAACAATGCTGGTTGGAATTTTTTTTTTTTTTTTTACTTCAATGAATAGTAAAATGATGGAAATAACATTCTCATTTTGATCAATTTGCCGTTAATTCAAAATTTTAGTGATTTTTTTTGAAGATTAAAGTCAAAATGACCCAACAATAAATAATTTAAATACTAAACTGGTCAAAAAATACTTTGGGAGCTAAAATGATAAAAAAGGTATAGTTTGAATCCGGAATTAGCCAATAATTCTTATAAAAAACTATGTATATGTTATTATAATTTAAGCTGATTATAGCAATTAGTTTCTGAAATGGTTATATATAATGCATAGATTGTAATTTTGATTATTATGATTTTGAATAAAACTTGGTCACATTAATTGAAGATTATGGTTTGAGTAAGATTATTCTTAAGTAATAACTATAACGTGAAACAAATGTCCCGAGCTTAAGAAACATCTTCGTGAATTGAGCCTAAAATGCATCCATAGATCGTGCTTGAAGACTTTAAAAAAATAGTAAAGTGAAGGGTCAATTAATCAAGGCTTATGTTATGGCTTAATTGATAATGTGGTCATTGAAGTTGTCACTTTTTTTCAATTTAATTATTGAATTATAAAATCAGTCAATTTAAAAATTATACTTAGATTTTCAAATAATTTAGCTATTATACTTTACATTTTAGGAAAATTTGGCCACTTTATGGTGGTCTAATTAAATAATAATAACGAAAGTAATAATTCTTCAGTGATAATATCACGCTTTTTCCATATCACTAAAATTTTTATATTAGTTAAGAGAATCTTCTTTATTTTGTTAATTATTCTTTTATCGAATTTATTATTAACACATTAATTGATTGACATGGAATAAAATTTTACATTTAATTTAGTCAAAAGAGAAATTTTTAGTGACATGCCAAGTCGCGTGATGTTATTAATGAAAATTGATTGCAATTGTGATTGTTATTTGATTGAACAACTATAGAGTGGTTAAAATATCTTAAAAATTAAAGTATAATGGTTGTACGACTGATTTTGTACTTCATTAGTCAAACTGAAAAATGTGATAATTTTAGTGACCACTCCTTATTTTATTAACCTATAACTTTGAGTTTAATTTGCCTCAATGATTAAGTAGTACTTCAAGTCGAGTAATTAAGGTATTGTTTAAATTCTTTTGAATTTTAATTATCATATATATATATATATATATATTTGCATGTGTGTATATTTTATTTTTCAAGATAATGAATTTTTGTAGTATGAAATTTGTACAAAACGTGAGAAGGTAAAAGTGGACTTGAAAAAAATGTGCCTGAGAGAAGAATAGGACCCATTTAAAACCCACCATGACATTGTGGCCAACGAGGAAATATGATTAAAGCCATCTGGGAGCTGAGCTAATCATGGTCCGGCTTTGGGCTGCCATTTTGATGAATGTGTGGTTGAAAGGGCAAGTTTGGATAATATTTACCCGATCCACTAATTCATGGTTTATAATTAGTCTTCATTGATAGCAAACCCTAGTTTGTCTGGACAATTATTTCTTATTGGGGTTTAAATCTATATCTTCACACGTAAATTTCGTTGTTCATGTTAAATTAAGTAAATAAAAATAATTTAAAAGTGTTATTATTTATGTATCTCAAACAAAATGAACATATACTTTTTGAAAATTTTTTTAGGGCTTTTAATTAAAATGGTCTCACATGTTTAGGTCAAAATATTATTTGATTTCTTATATATATATATATATATATATTTTTTAGTCATTAAGATATCATATCAATTAATAGGTAGCCATTAAAATCCACATCACCCAATTCCGACCATTTTCATGGTTAAAATCATTCTTTCAATTGTTGTTTTAACCATCACCAGTTTCCCCAGAATCGGAGCTTCTCCCCTTGATTCTTGGCTACCTGCACTTTCAAGATGATGATTTCTCTAAATGTTCAATTCCAGGGAGCAAAAGCTTTCAGACTATTCTAGCAGCAATTAACAACTACAACCTCCATTTTCCTGAAAATGAGATGCCATGCATTGTTAAAGCAACAATGGAAAGGTACAAGAAGGCCATTTTCATGGCTGCAATTATTTTGTTGCATTTTTTTCTTTTTTGGTATTTTTTTTTTTAGATTAAAGTGTAAGGACGATTTTATCCCTAAAAATTTCTCATAAGTTTGTTATGTGACCGGTGCCGTCATGAAAATGGTCGGAATTGAATGGTGTGGACCTTGATAGTTGCTAGTAAATTGATATGAGATCTTAATGGATGAAAAAAGTTTGAGTAAAAGTATGACTCAAATATATAGAATCATTTTGACAAAAAGTTTTTTTTTTTATATTAAAATTATAAGAATTATGTGTAGGATATGAATTCGAATCCCGATCAAAAAGTTTCAATTTGGATAGGGTTGGACTCAGAAATGGCTGTTGACTTGCTATTAATTATTATTAGAGGTTAAAAGTAGTTAATTTTTTATGATGACTGAAAAGTACTCCTTTAACCACTACTGTTTATTCAATGCGTGAAGCTTAGCATGCTTCGATAACTACCATTGGATTTGGTAACCTCACGTTTTAACAGTATTTTATAAATATGCTTAACCCCATTTGATGTAAATGGACGATAGTAATTTGAAATAGACATGAATATTCCGATCCGTTATAACTGATATAATATTTCCTCTGTTATTATTTATAAGTCGTCAATTATAATTTTTTTTTAAAAAATGTCCTTTACGTGAGATTTGAAGGGAGCTTTGGGAGAGGGAAAGACAGCTCAAATTGGGATAATAATGAAAAAACACAATCAAATATATAATAAACTAATTAATAACTATAACTTATAATTAGTGGAAAAGAAAATTAGTTTTGATAACTTATAAATAGTGATAAAGAGATTATATTATAAGATAATCATTTCACTTTGAATATCCATTATCTCCACACTAGTTAAACTAAACTCAATTGGAATAGAGTCGTGTTTGCAGAGAGTGACTATAAACTTTTTGATAATCCATGATTTGTCAAATTTATTTATTTTATTGTTTATAATTTCTTGCTTTTTTAAAATTTTTTTATTTCTATATCCAGCCCTTCTAATTCTTCCTTAAATTTTAAGAATCAATTGTGATTTCCGATCAACTTTGATCTTTTCTTAAATTTGAAACCTACCGGTGTTGGTACTCTCCCTTACTACCACTCTAATTTCTTGGCAGGTGATCTCTTTCTTCTTGCATGGGATCCAACCAATACCAACTCAATGGGACTTGCTGTTTTTAGTGATGAATAATTACCAAACACGCGAGAAAATGTTCCCACTCTCACACCTTTAGCTAGACTCCGATCATCAATTATTACACTTCAAACTTAGACTTCAAGCTAACAAAAATTAAGCCTTCATTTGGACCAAAAAATTAGTTATTTCCCTCTTCCCATCCCTTACGCTTCAAATTTAGACTTCAAGCTAACAAAAAGTAAGCCTTAATTTGGACCAAAAGGTTAACTATTTCCCTTTTTCCATCCCCACCATAACAATGCCTTAAAAGCCAAGATAATAATAGTCCCACATGCCATTCTATATAGACCAATTCCTTGGAAGAATATCCCACTAAGCTTTCATTACCATGGCACAAAGAAAATCTCTATTCACCGTTATTTTCTTCTTCATCTTCCTATCATTACTTGGGATCAGCTCGGCATTGCCCGGCAAGAAACATATCATCAAGAAAAAGGGTACTGATATTTTTCAGCCATGCAAAAGGCTGGTGTTCTATTTCCATGACATTATCTACAATGGTCACAATTCCCACAATGCAACTGCAGCCATTGTCGGGTCACCCCCTTGGGGAAACCGAACCATTTTGGCCGGGCAGAGCCATTTCGGGAACATGGTCGTGTTCGATGATCCGATTACTCTAGACAACAATTTGCATTCTACGCCGGTTGGTAGGGCACAAGGGTTTTACCTTTATGACAGGAAAGATATATTCACGGCTTGGTTAGGGTTTTCTTTTGTTTTCAATTCAACTGAGCATAAGGGAAGCATTAATTTCGCCGGAGCCGATCCGTTGATGAACAAGACTAGGGATATTTCGGTGATCGGCGGCACAGGTGATTTCTTCATGACGAGAGGGATTGCTACAATCATGACTGATGCTTTTGAAGGAGAAGTGTACTTCCGGCTTCGTGTTGATATTAAGTTGTATGAGTGTTGGTAATTATAAGTTATATAGTTTATGGTTTATTTTAATATTTTTTTTCTTTTTTACTTTTTTTAAAAACGTTGTTTTTAAGTTGTTCGATGAAATTAATGTGCCATGGCAAACAAGATGATCATGGAGGGTTGTTTAAGATTAATGGGAATTATGAAAATCTTTTATCTTTGCATTGTTTGTTAGCACAATATGCCCATGCTTTCCACCCACAAAACATGATAATTACTTTCTCCATTATTAAATATAAGTTGCTAGTCATTATTTTGTAAAAATTAAGGTAATTTCTTCTTCTTTTTCTTTAAAATACCCTCTAATCATCCTTTTAAAAATCTAAATATCATTTTATTATATATGATTAGAAGAACTTATATTTAGTGATAGGAGAAGTATTGATTAATAAGAATTATAAAATAACATATATTTGAGAGAAAAAAAAAAGGGGAGAATGAATAACGAGTAATGTTTTGAGATTAAAGGACTTTCAGAATTAAATGTCCAATTAGTTAGTCCCCATTGGGATACCCAGGAGTGGCGAGTGCTTAGGTCATATGTTAGAGTTTGAATTCCATCAACATTTTTTTAGATTAGCGAAATATTAAAGTACTTGCAAAATTATCTGGACAACGCTAAAAAAATGATTAATAAAAAATGTCCAATTAGTTATATTAGAACATATGAGATATAAATTTTTAAAAATTGACAAGGTTATTAATAGAATTTTAAATTAAACGTATATTTATTTTAGAAAAATGGCTATTTGAAATTAAGGATATAACTAAATCTAAATAAATAGAAGTGTATTATAAATAAAAAAAATGAAATAACTCTTAGAAAAACATTAATAACTAGCAACTAACAAAACTAGACCAAAATGGTACTATTCAAGATCAAGAGTTCATCGTAGGAAAGATCAAAAAGTACAAGGACTTGAATGTAATATTCCCGGGCAGGCGTGAAGAACGGTTTTAATTGGCGCGCAATTCTGATAGCTTTATCCTCTTGTTTATCCTCTTGTTTATCCATCATTATACCATCGCAATTCTCACTCTCTACTCGGAGCACAATTGGGAGAGGCTAAGAAACAATGCTAGCGATCCCATCAGAGCCACTGTTGTTGAAAGCCACGGCATCCCATTCATGGCCCTCATCATTGTGCTCCAATTTTAGTAAATTTCCCCCTTGCAGCAAGCCCTTTTGTTCCAATCAGAGTCTTTTGTTCTTCAGGTAAGTAAATGGTAATTCTTTGAATTGGTGGCAGAATTGATAGGACAAAACTTGAATTTTGAAGAAGAATGGGATTATGATTGCTGGGTTTCTTGAGTATGTGTTTACAGGAGTTTCAGAAAGCAGGGTGTGGAAGTTAATCATGGACGTTTTGGGCATTTCTTGTGTAGAGTTCTGGATAAAACTTTTTCAGACGAAAGTGTAAGTTTTTTTTTATTTGATGTATCTTTTTGCTTTTCTTTGTCCCTTTTAGACAGTGTTAAAAAACTTGGTTTTTCCAATTTTGTCATATTGTTGGGTTTCGGATTCTAAATCAGAAGGAAGTGGATAAAACTACACACTTGGAAAATTTACAAGTTAAAAGGGCTCTTCTGGATGTGTTAGAATTAGCAATTTTTTGTGCCAGAACTTGATTATGTCAATTAGTTCTGAATTTGAAAAAGTCACATGTTATCTTTAGTTGTAAACTTGTACTTCACAAATGTGTTGTAGGGGGTTCATTTACTTTTTAGGCTCTTCTCAAATGTAAATTTTTTGGCACAGAAGTTTAGGACCAGCAATTGTAAAATCTGCAAAGCCATAAACTTTCTGCACTGTGATGAGGACCACGTTATTTCAGAGAAATCAATTTCCCCCACCACGAGAAGAAGAAAAACGGCAACACTTTCAAGCTTCCAGGATTCAGTTATGCCATTCCAGAATCAGTTAAAATTCTTGGTTCTATGTGGATTCTTCACTCTTCAAAGCACTCAACAGGCAGTAGCTGGTTCAGATATTGCACATCAACTTCAATCCGACCTTGGCGACCTTGGCGATATTAGCACAGGTTTTGCTTCAGTTAGGATAATCTCCCTTTAGCTTCGAAACTTGAAAATAATGTCACTACGGGTAAACACTTGGCTGCTCTGCATGCAGTGTTGTTGATCCTAAATTTAATACCTAAAAGATATTCTGCACCTTAAACTATTCGGCTCTAAGATCGTGCCACCATTCTCATCCTTCTCTACTTAAATACATCGCATTTCATTCTTTTATAAATCTCATAGTAAAACAGATGAAGTTTTGGCAATTTTTTCCTCTCCTATTGAAATAGTATTCAATCTGTTCTATGTTTTCTTTTATCAAAAACCATTTGATGATAAAACCTGCATTACCTGTGTCCTCCGAAACCTTTTATTTGTCCTATGATATTAGAGCTATTGTTCAAGATATAGGTCTCAATCGATGCCAACCAAAGTTGAAATCCAATTGGTTTACTTCCACGGTTATTTACATTGCACAGAAACATTAGTTATTGACCTCTCGGGCTCCAAAATGCATTAATCATGAGGTCATGCAAAGTTATTCTTTTCACTAATGTTAAAATATGGCTTGGGCCTAACTCAACCCCAAAAGCTAGATCAAGGGGGGAGAATTACCCGAGGCCTTATATACTATAATATGCCTTTACACATTCACGATATGGGATTCTCAACAACTTGCAAGAGATATACATGTAGGGAGGCAAAGTTTGCAAGTATGGAGTCATAGATTATCGTTAATGGATATTTCCAGCTAGCTTCAGCTACTTATGTACTGCTATAAGATCTGATCTGAGAACAAAAGCTCCTAGTTTAGCAGCTATGAGGCTGCAATTCCATTAGATAAGATTTACAAGGAGAGGATGCTCCATGGCTTTTGATTGTCTAACTTAAAGCAAAACTTTCTGATTCACTCTACCGATTCTTACTTTTCATGGTTTGTAGTTGGAAAAAAAAAATTAAAGCTTTTCCTGTTCTCTGACTAATATAGAGAAAGCTTTGTGTTGCAGGCATTCCTGCTGATATTTTTCTCTGAGCTGGGGGATAAAACCTTTTTCATTGCGGTAAGAGCACACCTGTTAACAGTTTTTGAGCCTTTATGTCCTCAAAATGTTCACTTACTCTTTCCTCTAATAGGTGTACAAACCTTTTTATTGGATTTATGTAATTGTAGTAGTTATCTGATGCACATGTGAATCAGCATAACACTATGTTTCCTAAGAATTTTTTATCCTAAGAATTTTTGATCCATACAAGTTTTATATTGTTCATGTTCCTTTGCAGGCACTTCTAGCAGCAAGAAACTCTGCTTCCGTTGTTTTCCTGGGGACTTTCGGGGCACTTTCGTATGTCATTTTCAAATTTGTTTATTAATGTCATTTGCACTTGGTACCTGAAGCAGAAATTTTAAGTGGTCCTGCCATAAAAAGATTTATACCTAAATTTTAACTGCTGTAACAAAAACTCCAAAAATTAAGGGGAACAAGATTTATTGAACTTCTTGCACCTTTAAAACCACATGTTGTTTTTTCAGAAACTTTAAGAATTATACTTTATATTCCTGTTCTTGCAGTAAACCAGTTGCAGTCCTGAAGTAATTTTCGCTAGATAGGTGCTTTTTGCTAATACAAGATTCATATATGTCTTTCTCTCCCTTTTGCAGCTGCTATTCAAATACTCTCCTCCTTAACAGAAAACAAAGTAATCACCTTTGGTGGAGAATAAATTCAGTGATTTCTTTTTATCAGTGAAACTACTTATATCTTAATAAATTAGTGTTTTTGCTTTGTCATAGACTTTCCTGCATCAGTTCATAAATAGAGATCAAATTTGACAACTCTATATATGTGTGGATAATGGCAGGGTGATGACAATAATCTCGGTCATTATTGGACGAACTTTTCACTATGTTGATGATGTTCTTCCATTCAGGTTAGGTTCCTTCAATTCTTCTGTACTTTCAGCATGTTTGAGGCCTCGATCTCCCTATCTTAATAGTTTATTGGAGTTTTGTTTAGTATGGTCAATGGGTACAAATTGATATTACAAATACAGGTTTGGTGACGCAGATTTGCCAATTGATGACATTGCTGCAGTTTGTCTTCTGGTAACCACTAAGATTGCAATTTTGGCTGCAAAGAGTTACATATTTTCTCCTGGACCTCTTTATATATGCATATAAATATATATATATATATATATATATTTATATGAATAAATAAATGAAAAATGAAAGCATATGCAAATGCAAATGCAAATGAATTTGGAATCATTTCACAGGTTTATTTTGGTGTTTCAACATTGCTGGATGCCTCATCCAGTGACGGTCTAAAGGCTGAAGAAGAACAAAAGGAGGTAACATTTTTTCTAAGGGTTATTTAGCTTTTCAAGAATAAATATATTGCAAACCTTTGGTGTAGTTGATGTCTGTGGGCTACCTTATATGATTCATTTCTCAATAGGAAAATAGGCATGCCAGCTGTATTTCTTATGTGCATCTTTCAACCAGATATTGTTTTTCTAATATGGAATACATTATGATGCAGAGTCATCCCATGGCTTTAGAAAATGACTTTTTTTTTTTCCTTTTTTTCTTTTCTCTCTCTCTCTCTCTCCCTTTTCCTTTGTTTACTTGTCACTTTCTATGGTTCTTGTGAGCCATGGAAAAGTAGAACCTTAAATAACCAGGGATTACTTTCATTGGTAAGAATGTATGTGATCAAGCTACTCATGTACCTTTTTTAATCCTTTCTTATATTAGTCTTGACTGAAAGCTTTTATTGAACCAATAGTAATAAAAGAATAACATCATTATTCTTTTCTTTTTGGGGTATAAAACCATGTTAAGTGTTCATTTTTCTGCTTCTGTTAAGGAGACACTACTAATACTAGCCGCTTACGAAATTAGATGAATATTTATTAAGTTATGTGATTTTCTTTACATACTTCACTACTTTTTTCTCACTTGTGCTTTTGGAAAGTGATTTCATTTGTTTACAAAGTGCCCAAAAACTCTTCTTACTGTGTGTGCTTGTGATAAAAACCAGGCAGAGTTAGCAGTTTCAGAATTTTCAGGAAACGGAGCTGGGATTTTATCTGCTGCCAGCACTGTTATTAGCACTTTCGCTTTAGTATTTGTTGCTGAATGGGGCGATAAATCATTTTTTTCCACAATAGGTAAGGAATAATGTGTTTGAAACTTCTTACTGGCATAGCTACCCCTCCAAAGAATCAAATATAGCAGAAAGATCAATATCTCTCATTTTAGTACATGATGCATGCACATATAAATATTCATGTCTTATTGAAAGTATATGTCTTTATTTCCACATATTCTTCTTTCAGCACTTGCTGCAGCCTCTTCACCCCTTGGAGTCATTGGAGGGGCACTGGCTGGCCATGGAATTGCAACTTTGGTAATTCGAATGCTGCCGTGTGAAATAATCATGAGATACTGTTACTAAGTCATTTTCTTCTTTTTTTAGCCAACCAACAAAAAGAAATGGGATAAGACCGAAAAAACTAAACAAGCCAAACACGTCAGACAACAGTTTACATAATTTTTAAACCTAGGAAGGAAAAATGGCTTCCATACATGTAGAACAAAGGAAAATAAGAATTTGATTCGGGAAAAACTCTAATCTGGAAAGATAACGTTTCATCGAAATCCCAGTTTTATTTCTTTTCTTAGGATTCTGAAAGTTTCCTGAGGTACACCTTTGGGAGAAACCAACATCCATAAAACATATTAAACATAAAAATGATATGGCTTAGACATCATTTTTGCTGATATTTGCTTTATATATATATATATATATATTTAGGAATTCTATTATGTGCACCAACCGTGTGCTCCTCATGTGTACCTGAAGGAAAAATAGCGGAAATATTTTGCGACGTGTTTTTTCAATTTGTAAAGAGAAAGTTGCGACACCGTGAGGTAGACAGATTGAAAAAATAAAACATCGCAAAAGATTTCCGCTATTTTTCCTTCAGGTGCACACGAGGAGCACACAGTTTGGTGCACATAATAGAAATCCTGTATCTATATATATATATATATATATATATGTATACGTATCATATGTTCATGTATTTTTATTGCTGCATGCAGCTGGCTGTACTGGGAGGTTCTTTACTTGGGACATTCTTATCTGAGAAGGTTAGATTACAATAATCTTCAAGAATAAGTCAACACCCAAGACATTATTTTTGTTTATAATTTTATCTCTCCAGATAAAACGATATGATGCCATGTGACCCTTTCTCCAGGATCCTACAAAACTTGCTGGCTTGCCAAATATTTTGCCCTAAGATTTTTTGGTTTGCTTGCTTTGGGACCATCAAGTTCATCCAGATTATGCAATACTTTTCAATTCCCGCAATACATTTCAGTCATGCATAAACAAGAATATAACTAACTACAGATATCCATATTGTACTTCCTTGCTCTCCCATTCACTCTTTTCTAGTTCTTTCTAGAAATATTTTCAGTCTGATATGTTCCAGTCATAAGGGAAACGAGATCAGATAAATTCCTTGCTAGCCCATCCTGAAAAACCCTTATGAATATGATCTATACCATTCTGCATACTTTAACTCTAACAAATGTCTCTCTAACCTATCTATTTGTCTTGTGTTCTTGTACAGGTTATAGCTTACATTGGAGGCACCCTTTTCCTGGTCTTTGCTGCAGTAACATTGATTGAGATAGTGACTTAGGAAATTACCATGTTCATCCATCTTTCATATCTAGTTTGCCCACATTTTTCTTCCATTAGTTTCTTTTCCAAGAGAACTGGCAGAACTATTTTGGCATCAGATACTGAAAATTCTTTGTTAGCAATGAAATGCATCTGATTAAATTAATTTCTCGACAAATAGGGATTTGACTCAAGTATTAAAGCCATCTAATCTATGATCAAGAAGTTATAAGTTCGGATTATAAAAGTAACAAATATTATATTTTAATTGGAGTTTTAGTCAAAGTAATCTTTCATGTTTGGATTAAAATATCACTGGATTTGGTTTATTTTCAGCCATTTATATGGTTTTACAATTTATATGTAATTGTAATAGATCAAACCACTACATCTACATCCCGGCCATTTTTGCAGTGACAATGGTCATGTGTTAGGCTTGTTAGAAAATTTCAGAGGTAAATTTATCCAATTAAAAGAAAAAGCTAAATAAAAAGTAGCATGTAATCATTGACATAGAGCAGAAAAAGTCTATAATTACAAAGAAGATTTAGTCTAATTAGCTGGTTTCGAGATAACAAAAGGTACGATTGTGGTTTCGAGAGACAATTTTTTTCTGTGCCATTATAATGTTTTTTCTTTAAAAAAATGTAGTTAGAAAAATTTATCCTTAAAATTTTCTCAAGGACCCCTGACAAGTATCCATTGCCAAAGTCGGAATGATAGGAATATAGTGTTTAGATTGTTATGACTACATGTATATTATTAAGGGATTAAAATGATTGAAAATAAATATCAAGAGCCCAATAATATTTTGATCTAAACGTAAGCTAAAAGTCCATTTTAATCTTAATTTAATTATAAATGAAGCTAATTTATCGAAATTGTGAATTATTATTACTCCCGTTGGGGCAGGGGAAGGGTATATACGGCTTTACAAGTTTCTGGTAGACGTCGTTTTGCCGCGTAGCGTTTCTCGTCCGGCCCATGTGCTTTGAATTTGGCCATATATTCAGCCAGATTAATTTACTCATTTTCTCTTAAATTTTTTTTTTTAAAAAAAAAATATAGTCCAAATATTGTATACTTTTATTACTAGAGGCGAAATTCGACAGGTCTGCATCAACCTTCCACGCCCACCTGCGAAGCTTTCGCATAGTTTCCGCATTTTCATATTAAAATATAATAAACCTCAACTCACAATCTCCGCATAAGACAAACAACTTTCTTCCCCCTATTATTATTATTATTAATTTAAACTTTTAATAATAATCTTTTTACATAGATTTACTGTTTACACATTTCTTTGAAAAATTAACATGATTATCTTTAAAATGAATTGAATCAATTAATTTTTTTAAAGGTTTATTCAAGTCACATTCAATTTCAAATAAAGGGAGTATTATTATAAAGATAATATGGCAATTTCAATTAAAAAAAATTATATGCGATTCTTTTTCTTTTTCTTTTTTTTTGAAAAAATGATCTTTTTTTTTTATTGTCTAATATTAAAAATTTAAAAGCCGAATAATATTAGAGGAAGTAAATATTTTTTAATTCTATATTTCTTTCCTTAAGATTTTTTTTTTTTTTTTAACTTTGAAAGTCTAGGTGGCCTTTTTTCAAAGTCTTTTTTATTTTTTATTTTTTGATGGTGAAGAATAATAATAGAATGGGGAGGGATGTCGACATGATGATAACTAGGAAGAGGCGGATCTAAGAACGCATATTCCAAATTCGATAGTCTTGAAGGAAAGCACTGGATGGAAGACTGGCCACGAAGCTGTCTTTGTTTATCAGAGAATAACAAATCCATCCATAAACACTGCAAGAAAAGGCCAAACTCAATCTTTAAAACAATGAAAGTTGTTGGGTGTTTTCTTACAAAAATACCCAATCTGGAATACTAATTTCCCAAATTAAATTGCATCTTTTGAATCACGCTTTTCTCATGAACCATTCTGTTGGAGAATGCATTTTTTACAATTCGAAATGCAATTATTTGACAATCTGTCGTGTTACGTTAAAATTGAATATTACAAATTAATAATAAATATTTTATATTTGATTATTTTTTCATCGTAATGTATACAAATCCATAGAAATATCAATTCAAATGATATATAATATAGGATGGAGGAAGAATTAGAAAGGTATAGATTCCATGCATGATCTTTTGACTTGTGGGACAATAGCATAGAGAAAACAACTAGAAGTAGAAGACTAGAAAGGATCCTTTGGGAACAAGGGACTTTATTATGAAGAGATGTTTTGGGGGGGCATGGCAAGAGTACTCTTAAGCACCACTCTTTTTCTTGTTTGGTGTTGATTTAAAGTGAAACCCTCTTTTGAATTTTGGAAAGATAACATAAAAACATGATAAAAACACACACTATAATAATGTTTTGTGATGGGTTTGGGAGAGCATGGGGAGAATTCAAATTGGGATATTTTTGCTGGTTTGATAACTCGAGAATGGCATTGAAGAACATGTTTGTTTTTTCTTTTCCAAGTCTGGGAATGGTACAAATACTCCCATCTAAAGCAATGATCCATACCTTAGTCAAAGATTCCATCAAATAATAGTGTTCCTTTTGTAGCAATTTTAAACAACAATTGAGCTTATAATGATGATTCTTTTCAAATAAAAATAATAATAATAAAAAAAAAACTCTATCAAGAGAAGATTTTTTAAATCAAATCTTTTTAAAGTGATAAATATCAACATTTAAAATTTTGAGATCTCGAATTTGAGATATAATCAGGACAAGTAGGTGTCACGTGTTGATTTTTGATGAGAAGGGTTAGGGGAGGAGTGGGTGTAAAAGAAGATGAAGTTATTTTCTTATTCTTCCTAATGATAAGTTAGCAAGTTCAAGTTATAAATGACTTATTCTCATTTAATTTTGCCAAATTAATTTTTTCATTAGAATTTCTCCAAAATCAAAATGAGACAAAAGAATAATTTTTCTTATTTTACTTTTTTAATTAATTGGACCAAAAATCTCTTCAAGTATTCTAAATAAAAAATGTACTCCCTGAAAATGAAATTTAATGATTTTATTTTTATTTTGAAATATTTGAAAATAGATGATCATTTTCCTACAATAAATAAATTTTAAATTTAAAGTTTCATAAACAACTTACTTAATTTAATAAATTAAATGAAATTGAAAAATACTTCTTTAACTTTTGTATAATGTTAATTTCATGCTTGAGAACGTTTTTCAAAATTAATTAAACAACTCTATAAAAAATTACTTTTTTCATTCAAAATTAAATGTTCTATTTTTATTTTATGAAATTTTATTGGAAGAGTTTGATTTATTTCATTTTAAATATAATAATATCAATTTTATTTTTTATAAAATTTTAATTAATTTAAAAAATAAAATATTTAATTTCAAATGATTTAAAATAAAAATAAGTATTTGGACCGCAGAAGTACTAATAATTAGTATTTTATAAAATCTTATTGTAAAAATAAAGGAAGAGTATAAGAGTTTGAGAGAAATAAACTATAATAATCTTTCATTCATTTGATGCATCAATTTACAAATGATAGTCTTCCTATTTATATAGGCTATGATCAACTATAAAAAGCTTATGTTCACACTGATTCTTAATGCAAATACATGTATTAAAAATATAATAATCAAGACTCTTTTATATTCAAAATATAATAATCATGACTCTTCAATTTATGAAATTTTATATTCCTACAAAAATGTATGAATATACAAAAATGCTGAAAATAGCTTATACAAAAATATATGAACTTTACTCTTAAAATGATCGTGATCAAATATGAAATTAGATATATAGTATCTAGTAATGAATATTTACAATATTTAATTAAATTACAACCATGAGAAATCTTAAAATTTTACCATTATTCACCATCTTTCAAAAGATAATTTAAAAATGAACATAATCAATAATTAAATAAATTTATGTATTAAAAAGGAGGACCGAGCTGTCATCGTCTCGCAAGGGGCTCGTCCATCAAGAGATTAACGCTGTGCGGGGTCCGGAAACCGAGTCACCACTAACGGTGACGAGCCGCTGCCGACTTTGAAAAATCATCCACGATTTCCACTTCATTACTCACCTCCATTTTTTAAATTTATTTTTCATATTTATAAAATAAAAAAAAAATACTCATACCTTTTAAAATTGAATGTCTCATTTTTACTTGCATAAATTTTAATGAAAATCAGTTAAATTAGTTCATTTTACACATATACATATCAATTTCTTATAAAAAATTTAACTATTTTATGAAATGAGATATATTTTTTCAAACAATTCAAAATAAAAATGTAGATATTTAATTCGGAACGAACGGAGTCTTAATTTTTACTTTTTGTATATTAGACTCTCATAACCTTATCATTGTATAAATAAATAGAATTGATTTAATTTCTTTGTCTAAATTTATATAATTTCAAAATTACATTAAGATTAGTAATTGTTCAGATTCCAAATGTTGCTTCGTGACGTGGAAAAAACTATTATAAAAAGGAGTCGTACTCATATTATATTATGTGTCGGGTAGACGTGTCAGAATTAGTATGTATATTTGTCCCCATCAAATTCACCACCCCCGCATCCACGCCGCTGTCGTATCGCCACGCCAAACAAAATCCAATACCAAGTCCCGCCCTTCACCTTTACGGTTTTCCCCGAAGCCACCGTCGCATGGCCGTTGCGAACCAAGATCGCATTAATTTTAGTGCTGACCCTAAAGGTTTGCAATAAGGTATCCCCCCGGGTTGGAATTTGCAAAAACCATGTGCCACGCCAGCCCACAATATATTTAAACGCCCCACTCCCATGAGTCGGTTTACACTTTCCAATTTGTTTTATCATATAAATCATCAAATTTATTAAGTTTTTTTTTCTTCAATTTCTCAAATAATTTGACTTTTGAGTTTTTTTTAGAAAGATGTTAGTAGGATTTGAATTTAAAACTTAGGATTTGCATATTTATCGTTCAGTCCATTAAAATATTTCCGAATAACGGTATTTTGACGATGTTTCACAATCATATGTAACTCACAGTTTAATCTAGGTATTGAATATGAAATGCAACTCATATGTAATGCCATTACATGCGTTGACAATCACATGTTAAAAAGAAGAGTTCTAAATATATGTTATTTTAAATACAAGTTAAATTAAGATGAGATAAATTTGGGTCTTAAAATATGATTAAGAGACATCAACAAAAGAAATTAATTATTTTAAAATATAATTTAAAATCAATATACAAGACATGATGATTTAAATAAAAGAAACACAAATTACAAGAGGAAATAAGATTAATAATATAAAATTTTCATTTATTATTAATCTTATTAGTATTTAAAGGTATGATTGATTTATTTGAAAGTAAAACCTTAATAAGTTGCCATTCCTGATGACGCATTCAAGGTGCGTTTTACTGAATTTTCCTTTCTTTTTAAAAGAAAACTTTCATTATCATACTCAAAAGAAAAAAGAAAACCTAAATTAAATGATCTGCCAAATAATAGTACTACAATATTATTTCCCTTTACTTCTTTAACTCCGCCGCCGTGTCATTTTCCATTAATTTCCAATTTCCAATTTCCCAACGCACAAACACATTTACCTTCTCTCTCTAAAGACACGCACATGGACTTCCTTTCTCTCCCTTCGTGTGTGCATTTTGTTGTTTCTTCTATATATATAGAAGCACATCTCTTTCTCTTCGTCTCTGTTGCTCTTCGCCGGCACTGACGAAAGAAGACCTAGCGCTTGCTTTCGAGCTCTGGATGAATTTGCTGCAATTCAGATGTAATTATACTTTCTTTCTCTTCTTCTTTTTAGTTGTTTTTCAGGTTTCTGGGATTTTGAGCTGTTTGTGATTTTGCATACTGGATTTTTGCTCATTTGTGATTCTTACTTTGACGTTTTAACGTTTATTTTCCTGATAAAGTCTTGTAATTTGTGCTGAATCTTTGTTATTGAGTTTTGAAATTGTGTGAATTTACCAGTTTTTTTTGGCTGTCCAAGTCGGAGGATTTCTTAGTTTATTAGATCTTAATTCGGTTATTTTCTGTTCAGATTGATCTTTCAATTCCTATTTTTTAATTATTCTCCAGTCGTTTAGTTCCTTGCATGCAAGATTTAGATGTTTCATTTCACTATTTTCCCCCTAAATATTATGTTTGTGTCTGGTTTCAAATCACTAACTTGGATTTCAATAGTGAATTGCTTCTGTAATTTGCTTTGCATGTGTAAATTTCCTTTTCTGTTGAGTTTTTAGAGCGGTTTGCCTTCCAGATCTAAAGTTGAGTTTTTCGAAGTCTCTGTTTTTCTCCTGATTCTTGTTGTTCTACTCCTCTTATTAAAGACAAGATGAAATTTTATGCAGTAGCTTCCTTTGTCTCTTTCCTTGATCAGAACTCAGTATCACACTTTTGCTTTCAGATGGAATACATGAAAATTACTTTCCTTCTGGTT
>JAOXNR010000031.1:8838625-8902318 GCA_028571225.1 Parsonsia alboflavescens
TTATTTACTAATTAATATCAATTGTTATTTTAAATTTGATTGATAAGTGTATATTAATTTGACCTTTTAACATCTTTAACTTCAAGTTTTTGTTTAACTTATTTGAATTTCTTATTTCTACAAGTAAATATAATTTACTTTTTTATTGACAAAATGTAATAAAAAGTAGAAAATATGTTAGGTATATCCGGCCCAATATCTGATACTCATTGGATAGGATTTGGATCCAAGTATGTTGGATTTGACGGTTAATTAGATAGAGTTCAGATCCTATGTTTATTAATTGAGCACTGAACTAATAGTTCTGATACCATTTATTAGGTTTACATTCCTAGAGAAAATGCCTAGAGTAAAAGGAGTATGAGTGGACCATTCTAGATCTCTAGGTAAGAGTGGTGTTAAAAATGTGTTTTATAAGCTCATTTGCTAAACTATATTATTTGTGGGTTTTAATTAAGTTATTCTTCGTTCGTCACTAAATATAAGTTATTTAAGTTAATTTTTATTGTCATTAATTATAAGTCGTTGTTATTAGTTAATTAAGTATTTGAAGGTGTTTTTTCTTCTATATTAACCCCTCTAATGATATATTTATGAAATGATGTCTAGATTTTTAAAAGGATGAATAGAGAGCATTTTAAAAAGAAAAAAAGTTACCTTAATTTTGGTTACTGGTAACTTATATTTAGTGATAGAGAGAATAGCTTTTAAGTTGGAAATACAAATAAAATATCCCTTAACATTGAGGGTGGCGATAGTAAGCAAATCTTGTTTACTAAGCCAAAATGAGTTATTCAATTTTGAAAGGAGAGATTTTTATTTTTTTAGCTTTATTTCAAAATATATATTTTTTCTTTTGCTAATTCCAACTTTATTTGTAAGGATATAGTTTTTTTTTATTATTATTTTTCCATCTTTATTTTCTTTTTCTAATTCCAACTTTTACATGTCCTTTTTTTTTTGCAAATTTTTATATATATATATATATATATATGTATATTTTCTCCCAACTTTATTGGTAAGGATAATTTCATAGGCATTTATCATTTTGCCAAGTCCAACTTTTTTATATTTCTTCTTTTTCCAACTTTATAGGTATGGATAATTTCGTACGCGTCATCATTTTTTTCTTTTTCCAACTTCCAAGGATAATTCCGTCTTTTCAATAGCCTTCTTCCATCCCGACCGAGATCCTCTTTTTGGCTTGTAAAAATCCGCCTCCTCTCGGTCCATAACAGTTTGACTTGGAAGTCATAAACAAGAAGCAAGGCGGAAAATGGGTAACTGCAGCGGCTTGCCTTCTAACCAATCCGCAGCAACACCACCTACGCAACAGCAGCCGCCGTCTAATGGCATCAACGTTCTCCCTTCCGACCAACTGCCTCCTCCTCGCCCTCTCTCCGGTCCTGGTCGCGTCCTTGGCCGCTCAATGGAGGACGTCCGCTCAACCTACATTTTTGGCCGGGAGCTTGGCCGCGGGCAATTTGGTGTTACCTACCTCGTCACGCATAAGACCACCGGGGAGAAGTTTGCTTGTAAGTCAATCGCTAAAAGGAAGCTCTTGAATAAAGATGATGAGGAGGATGTCCGCCGCGAAGTTCAGATCATGCATCACCTGACTGGCCACCGGAATGTTGTTGAACTGAAAGGTGCCTTTGAGGATCGCCATAATGTTAACTTAGTCATGGAATTGTGTGCCGGCGGCGAGCTGTTTGATCGGATTATTACTAAAGGGCATTATTCTGAGCGAGCGGCAGCTGCTCTGTGCCGGCAGATGGTCACGGTGGTGCATTATTGCCATTCTATGGGAGTTATGCATAGGGACTTGAAGCCTGAAAATTTCTTGTTCTTGAGCAATGATGAGAATTCGCCATTGAAGGCTACTGATTTTGGCCTGTCTGTCTTCTATAAACCTGGTAATACCTCCGAAAATGTAGATGAGTATCAAATGCTTATAAATTTTCTCTTATGTATTCACTATATCATAGATGCATTTGTCACATAAATGCATTTAGAAGTATAGTATATGTATGGTTCACTATAACCAAACTGAAATGCAATTTTTTTGAAATTATATGCATATGAAATTGCAAAGGTCCAATCTTTCTGTTTTTCTTGCCTCTGTTTACCCAAGCTGAAATTGAATGGTTGCCTCTGCAGCACTACTATAATAGAGTCCTTTTTGCACTATTGTGTATATGGTAAGGTCCTTTGTGATCCAAAAACTAGAGGTATGGCCACTTTATTCTGAAGCATATATGATAAAGATGGGACTTTTATACAGCCTCTTGACATTCTGATCATTACAATTATTTGCAATTACGGCTCGTTTTTTAGCTTTGAGACGTAGCCAATGTCTCCTATGCACTTTTTGTTGTGTATATTAATTCTTATGTTATAGAATAGTCTAGTGGTTTTGCAAATTATATGGGTGCGATTGGTTACCTTGGACTTCATTTTCTCACCATGGCATTCAGTTTTGGGATTGCTTTTTCTAATCCAAAGTACCATAAAATCTTGATATTATGTACTTTTGCATTTCTATTGCTGCTTTTATACATGGAGATGGTATGTGATGCAGGAGATACTTTCAAGGACCTTGTTGGAAGTGCATATTATGTGGCTCCTGAAGTATTGCGCAGAAATTATGGAAATGAGGCTGATATTTGGAGTGCTGGAGTCATACTTTATATTTTACTTAGTGGTGTTCCACCATTTTGGGGAGGTAAATGGCTAGTTGAGGATTAGATAATGGCTGAATTTCTGCCTTTCCTTGAGCTCACCTCCTAGCTACATGCTTTTGTTAATTTTTCATCCTCTCCCTTTTGAGAAAAAATTGCCATTATTTGCCAGTATATCAGTTGAAATTATTCTCCTTTATGTATTTTGCTGACTAGTTTATTCCACCATTTTCTTGGTTATGAACTGAAACACAGCTATATGACCACTACTATTAATTTTTATAAAATTGTAAAATTTTAGGTCATTCATTGCGAGATGGTATTAGTTGCTTACTCCGATATCATTCTGTCATGAAAATAGAATTCTCTGGGATACACACATAATTCCATATTAACTGGGTCTGACTGTTTGCTACTGAAAAATTTATTCCTTACTGTTCCCACTACTAACCTTTCTGGTTCTTATATTTGTAGAAAATGAACAGGGTATCTTTGATGCTATTTTACGGGGACATGTTGATTTTTCATCTGACCCATGGCCATCAATATCTAGAAGTGCTAAAGATCTTGTTAAGAAGATGCTGCGGGAAGATCCTACTGAAAGACTTTCTGCTGCTGAAGTTCTAAGTAATTTTCAGTTCTGGTTCTGCAGATATCAAATTTCATTCATTTCTCATCTAACCAAAATTTCAAATTGATTGATAAATGGTTTCTTTACTCATTTCTGAAGTTCAGTTTTTCAATAGAAGTTTATTCTTGCTGAGCATAGATACAGAATACATGGAAAGTGTCAAAATGCTACCATTTATCTTTGCATATAAGAATTACTCCCTAAGTCAAATTAAGAATTCTTTATTCTTTTGTTATAGGCCTACTAAACTGTTGTTAAGTTTTTAATTTTCTTATGTACCCCTTATTATTATGCCCTAGTACCAAAGAATTTTTTCGTCCCAAGGAATATTCAAATTTGAACCACCTTCTTTTCCTCACAGAATTTAACAGTGTAATGGAATTGATTAGTATTTTAGTTTTGAAAGATAAATTATGAACACAAGTTAGGGTTAATGAAGGGCAAATAAGAGAAATTCTAGATAAAATCTGTTGTCTTAACTATATTAACTAAGTTTTTAATTTATGTGAAAACAGAGGTGAGCTTGTCATCTTGTCATTGGGATGGAGGGAGTATCAAACATGAAAATGAAACTTGAATAGACGTTTAGATGTTGCATAAGGTATATACTGTTAATTTTGAGTGGAAAGACTATTATAAGGTGCCCAGTATAGTCTACATGCTGCAAAGGTAGCAAAATTTGTGATTTTCCACTTATGGTGGAACTTCAATTTTATATTCCTTTCTTTTCCCTTGATTATTCCCTCAGTAGGAGAAAGAAGACGAACATTTCTCTTACCCAAACTGTCAATCACTTACATTTAGTGAACAAGAGAGAAAATGAGGATAATCCTTTCCGACTGTTTTCAGCAGGCTAATTACATAAAAAGATCTTATCAGCATATCAAAAATTTTCTTTCTCCTCGAGTGCAGATACAACATTAATAATGTAAGCTAGTACTGTTTATACTCTCACATTGTACTCTGTTACTAAGTTCTAAGTTCCTACAGCTACTAATGTTTATACTCTCACATGATACTCTCTTACGAATTACTAAGTTCCTACATGTAGTTGAATCACTTTCTGGAAATGGTGATCCTTTTATTGGTATAAAGGCCCTCAAACCATCCATCTTAAGAAAGGGAAGCCTAAATCACATTTAATCTTTGTTTGGTTGTCTACACAACTCCCTTGAAATAGTGTCTTTACCGTTTATAATTATCATCCACCTTTCATTGAATTGTTTGGACTAATATTAGGTTTGATTCCAAGTCTAACAATTAAATAATCACAGACCATCCATGGATGAGAGAAGATGGTGATGCATCAGATAAGCCTCTTGACATTGCTGTCTTGAGTAGAATGAAGCAGTTCCATGCCATGAACAAGCTCAAGAAAGTAGCTCTTAAGGTAAAAAGGTTTTCTTTTTTCTTGTTGGTAATGAAATTCATTTCTCTTACTTGTCTCACATGTCTTGTGTCCTTTCTCCAATCAGGTAATTGCAGAAAATCTCTCTGAAGAAGAGATTATTGGCTTGAAGGAAATGTTCAAGTCCATGGACACAGATAATAATGGCACAATCACTTTTGAAGAATTGAAAGCTGGTCTTCCTAAACTGGGTACGAAGCTCTCTGAGTCAGAAGTAAGGCAGCTCATGGAAGCAGTATGTCATTGTCTCTCTCTCTGGTTTTTTTACCATCCACTTTAACTTAAGTTCCATTGGCTTTCTGTAGCAACTTGCATTAACCAATTAAAATATATTGAGGTTGCCATCCCTCTTGAACCTGGCCCTGATGGTGTTTTACTAACATACAAAATTGATGTCCTTTTTTCAAGGCTGATGTGGATGGAAATGGAACGATTGATTACATTGAGTTCATAACAGCTACAATGCACATGAACCGAATGGAAAGAGAAGATCATTTATACAAAGCCTTTGAGTACTTTGACAAGGATAAGAGTGGGTAAGTCTCTCATTTTACATGTATCTCTATACATTTTGCATCTGTTTTTTTGCTGGTTTTTAATCCATCACCTGATTTTAGGTACATCACAATGGAAGAATTGGAGCATGCGCTGAAAGAGTACAATATGGGCGACCCGAAAACCATAAAAGAGATCATTGCTGAGGTTGACACGGACCGGGTATGTATTTTTTGTCCTCCAGTTATATCAGAAAATGATGATGGAATATACCAAATTTCAATGCAAACAGTAGCCATAAGGAAAATGCTGTTTAAAAGAAAGGGAAGAAAAAAAGATAGTCATAAGGATTTTTATCCCAGTGGAATGCCAAAGAGACTAAAATGTCGATCCAAAATAGCATTTCTTTTTGCTGTAAGTTTGTGCTGAAGTTCGTCAAGTTTTGATATTCCTTCTAATTCTTTCTATTTAATGTTATTTTCTTTTGGACAAAACTGCTAAGGATTTAAGGAAAAAGAAAGAAGACCATTGTTTCAAAACAAAGTCATGTACTATTGCAATTTGCATAATATATTCTGTTCTTCTGCAGGATGGAAGAATTAACTATGACGAGTTTGCCGCAATGATGAGAAAAGGCAATCCAGAGTTGGTAACGAATAGACGCCACAAATGAAATTGAAAGTAGAATCCTACTCTTTTGTTTTTTGTTTTTCTTTTGGGAGTTGAGGCATTGAGCTTACTTGCTACTAAGGTAAAAGATATTTGCTTCTTGTAATAGTGTTGCACCTTTTCATTTTGATACATCCTCAGAATGGAAAGAAGTCTCTATCTAGAACAAGGTATAACTTGCATTCCTATTGCCCTCTCCATTCTACAACATGGGCTAATTTTGCCAAGTTTCAAACTTGTTACTGTATATGTACCTCCTGAGTTGAAGAATTAACAAGATGCTGGGATAGAATACAAGTTTTTTGTGCCTACCTTTTTGGTCAATGTGGATGCAGAGAGTATGAGATGGTTCTGTTGAGTTGCTATGGGTTATCAGTTCCTAAGTTCTACATGTAATCAGCTATTCACTGTATTTTTCCCTCTGAAAATAAGCAATGAATCTGTTGCTCGAGCTATGAAACCTCTCCTCTCTTGAATGTTCTTTTTTGCCTTGTCATTATTTTTTCCTTAGTTCCCTCTTCCCTTCCTCCCTTACGTTTTTCTTCTTTTCCTTTGGTGTTTTATTGTTTCTTGATCTTTGATTCCCATCTTTTGAGGTTTCCTGTTCAACAATATATCAAAATCTTCATTGAAAAACCTCAATGGATTCGGCTAAAATATTGGAGCCTTAAACAACAGAAACAAGTTACAAGTACTTCATTTTATGAAATTTATGACATTTGTATGATCAGTGACTTGTACAAGCTGAGCAGGGGTATCGAACAACTGGCTGCAATTCTCTTCACATTATATATTCAACAAACACTCAGATTTATACAGCAGTTTCAAATCATTAGGTTGATAATCATCCAGGTTCAGCAAAGTCTGACACACTTCCGATCATCTGAACGGCAAAGAACGGTGTAGCAACCGGACATTATAACAGCAGTAAAGCCAACAAATAAAGCCATGTAAGCATAAACTTGTAGGCGGCGCTTCCATCTCTGAACAGAGCTTGCCTTTGGTCTAACAATTTCATTTCCATGCCGGTTAAGTATATCTCCAGGCAACAACTCATTGACCTGAGCCCTTGTCATCATCATGTTCAATTTCATGAATGCAACATCTGCCTGATTCTGATCAAGCTCTTCTCTTTCCCTGATAACCTTAAACATGATGCTGCAGAAACTGAAGAAGTTTGGAACGGCTGCAAGAAGGGAGAGGAAGAAAGGTATCCACCATTGATGGCATTTAGGAGCTGTAGCCATGGTGGTGGAGGCTAAGATCACAGCTTGGAATACAAAATACAAATTCAAACTCTGGGCTGCTCTTGTTTCCAGGTTTCTTACCTTTTCTTCTTGTTTCCCGTTTGCCGCATCTAGTTTTTCTATCTCCTTTTGAATTGGATCATCAGGGAGGTTGCCAACCTTAGCCTGATTCATTCTTGATTTTCTTCTCTCTCTTGCTCTGTTTCTTCCTCCTCATCAATGGGCCTGAGTTTCTTCTATGAAGCATGTTTTCTCCTATATTTATCATCATTAAATAATTAAATCTGACCAAGTCAAAGAAAATTGAGGTTCTCTTCCTGAATAATGATTTTTATGGAGTTCTAAAAAGACAAGAAAGAAGTGGGATTTATGACTAATTGAATTGTGATGAAAGCGAACTGAGTGATTCGTGCTGTGGCGTGGAACAGAGAATCTTTCTATGGGCATTAGGCAAAAACCTTGTAATGAATCTAACAAGTTGGCCAATCAGATGACGATGAATTAATTCCCATGATAAGATTCTTCTCCATCAAAATAATTTTTAATTCATTCTTTATTTCTTTTCAAGATATAAAATAATTAGTCTTTTATATTTAACTTCACGGATGGAACATATTTTATAGGTTTTAACAATTTTTTAATTCCAATTTCTTGTTTGAAATTTTAACTATGAAGAATCATAATTATCCCATTTGGGACTTGAACATGAATGAGGAGAAGAAAAAAAAAAATGTAATCTTAATAAATGCTTTAAAGACAAATATTCAATCCGTCCCAAATTAGTTATCGCTTGGGGAGGAAGTTCTTCTCTCAAATTACATATCTTTATATATTTCAATACAAAAAATAAATTTGAATTCTCTTCTTTACCATTCATTAATCTACTTTATTTATTATTTTTTAAAAAGTTAATTAATTTTTTCACGTCTCTTAGTCCTAATACTTTTAAGCTTAATTTCATCATAAATTTTCCTTGAAAATCTAAATAATTATAAGAGATAAAATAGCTTCAAATAGTAAAATTATTATTTCCTTAATATTGATAAAAGATTAAATTGGAATGAAATTAACCCTTTATTAAATTCCTCCCAAAAAAAATTGTCGATTTCCTTTCAAAAAAAATTAAAATAAATAATTTAAACAAATCAAATATTGAATTGAACCCTGCTCCCTCGGATGCCTAAATTATTATGGGGTTAAAAGAACCTCTTCTGAAATCAAATTCAATGATTCTAAGCGTGATTTCGACATTACAGCCTGTCCTTTCACGTCCCAATTGTTAAGAAATCGCATTTGCCAATCTTTCTCCAATTTGGAGCTCCATTTATCATGTTAAGCGTCAACCGTCAACCGTCAAAATTGAACACCAGAAAAAATTGAAGATTTTCCCCCAAGATGAAGAAAACCTGCCTCTAGGGTTTTGTTTGTGTTTCTGATATTAGAAAGGTGAAAAAAAAAAATGCACAGAACCTATGAATTCAATCTGTCCTCTCTCTCATAGATTGGGGGTTTTTCATTCTCGAACTCCAATTAATCTCATGCTGAGCTCCAATTTATCTATTGGCATTCGTTCTTTCCCGCAACGCCCACTTCTCTTCAACTCAACCCCTCTAATTAGGGATTCCAAATTTTCCCTCAAAACCCAATCTTTTGCACCTCTAACCCATTGTTTTCGAATCTCGGATTCCCATTGCAGGCCTTTACGGAAGGTATTTTTTCCGTCAAAACACAATGTTTGCTACTTGGGTTTTGCATCTATGCTGTGAGCTGATTTTTTCTTCCCTTTTTTTTTTTTTTAATGTTTTTTAACTCGATTTTTGTTTTTATGGGTTGCTATTGCAGAAGTGGAAAATCTCTTGCTTTAGGCATGAGGAATTTCCTTCGGGAAAAACGAATCCTGAGATTGCTGAGGAAGAGGTTCTTAGTGAAGAATTGCAGAAATATGAAACTGAAAAGCCAACTGCCCCAAATAGAGGCTTGATTTCAGTCCTTGCAAAGGTAGCATTATTGGCCTTATGTGGTGTTTTCCACCGTTATAAGTTGGTTATTGCAATCCTAATTAGCTCTAGTTGGCAATTTGTTTACTGTGGAGAGAACTTCTATATTGTTGTTTAATTAAGTCTCAAACTACTTCAGCTGATCTTATGACGAAGATGCAATTGTGGGTTCAAAAATCTACCTTTTTTACTGAATGCCTGAAGCACATTATTTTTAACTGCCGTTTTAGTGAACATAACTTTCCTGCATAATTTATTAGTGTCTTCAGTGCTAATGATTGGACCTGCAAAATAGAGAGGAGCTTAATTGTGAAGCAATGTAGATACTAAATCAAACTTGAAAATTCAGAAACTAATCCTATTCCATCTAGTTTTCCTTGCATTATCTTTCTCCTCCTCCTTTCTTTCTTTTTTCTTTTTTCTTCTTTCTTTTTTCTTTGGAGAGAGGAGGGTGGGGTGGAGGGTCACAGGTTGGGGGTATGTACTTATTTTCTATGCCATTCTGAAGATCAATTTAATTGTCTGCTTCAGTTTTTTCTTCTTGAAAAAGTGGAGGTTCATTACACTTTTTATCCCGTATATTCTGAAATCGTGGCCTTTATTTTATGCATATTATATTTCATGCCTCTGCAAAATTGGCAAGGGGAAAATAATAGGAATGCTTTATCATTTCTTTGCAATCTTCAATGTGTATGACACTTGATACAATTTCTTTTTCTTGGTTGGGGAAGAATCAGATATTAACATATCTTGTAACCATTAGTGAGTCCATGGTTCTCTAATGGCTTAATACCATTTCAGGTTGCAGATGCAGTGTGGAGAGTGATTGGGAAACCGTGGACTGTACCATGGACCGCAGAGACCATCATACAGGTGACTCTTTCCCTATTTATCCATTCTTGTGAGGATGTGTGCCCATAAATTCTTCAGTTCCCATAGAATGAGTTACTCTTATTTCTTAGCCGCATACCATTGGAAATAAATAATGTTCCTGATTGCAAAAGATATTTTGGATAAGGACATTCGAAGAATTTTCCATGCGTATATTATATTTACTATTGCAGCGGGAATTGATGAAACCGTTCTGTGGATATGCGAGCACCTGCTGAACCTCCTAGATGTTGACAGATAATTAGTTTCTGACATGAAAAAATTCATGGGGAAGGACTCACACGAGAAAGCTTTTAAAATTCTTTATACGAATTTTACATTATGAACCTGCTGCATGAAGCTTCCACGCTGTCAGTCTGGGAGCATTAAACACTGCATGGTCTATTTTCCCATATAGAGTGCGCTCTATTTACTCAACAAGTTAATACAAGGCAAAACATTTCTTCTTTAATCTTGTTGGATTGGCTGCTCTGATTTCCCTGTTGATGTCTTGTTTGATATGCCTTCTCCTTGTCAATTTACCTTTTTCAACAACCTCTCACCTGTCCAAACTTTTTTGACTCGAGATGTCTGCATCCAATCATGCAGTGTATTGGGAATGGGATGCTTTTTTATTGTCCATCTCTCAATAATGCTACTCACCAATTTTGCATTATTGCCTGCACACATAATATTCTTTCCTAAAAATCATGCTATAATCTGTACTCTTAAAGTTTGTGAATGTGTTATGGACGTCTGTGATCAATGTCCCCAGTTACTAAGGAGACCATATATAAAGTATCTAAAGTTGTAATTTTCTTATAATGAAAAAATACATCTCTGACAACAACTTGCTATTGTTATACAGGTTACACTCCTTTGGGTTGTCTCATTCTGGTTTGTAGGTTCTTGGATGATTCCATTTGGAGCACATGTGGTGGGTTTCAACAAAGAATCACTAACTTACAGAGGGCAAGCTTTGTTCAGCCTCTTGACTGATGTGACCGAAGGCCTGGCGGGTATTTTAATTCTTCATCGCTGTTTGTCTAGGTTCCGGCCCCTTCCATCAGATTGGTTTAAATTTAGCCTGAGAGGGAAGTGGGTGTTTGACGTGGTGCTCGGGTGCTTCATGTTTCCATTAGTCAATCGGCTATCGCAGTTCAACCTTGATCTCTTGCCAGTTCTGCCTTCAACTCCCGTTACTCTATCGAGCGTAGAGCAGTCAATCATGGCACGAGACCCTGTGGCGATGGCATTGTATGCATTAGTCCTCGTTGTGTGTGCTCCTTTATGGGAAGAAATTGTGTTTCGCGGTTTCCTCCTCCCTTCCCTGACCAAGTACATGCCTGTATGGTGTTCAATTCTAGTGAGCTCAGTTGCCTTTGCTTTAGCACATTTCAATGTACAGAGGATGTTACCACTAATTTCTCTTGGGATGGTGATGGGTATAACTTATGCCCGGTCAAGGAATCTATTACCATCTATTCTCTTGCACAGTCTGTGGAATGGCTTTGTATTCTTAGATTTGATGAAATGAAACTCCTATGTTTTCTAATTGTGTAAAAATCAATTCTTTTGGGGGGTACAGCTGCAAAGGAAAGGATTCTGTAAAATGTCTCTAGATAGACGGTTGTACAACCACCGTAGTTTACAGGGATTAGTGTCCCTGTTCATGAGAGTCCCTCAAATCTTCTTTATTCTTTCTATTTTGCTTCATCCGCTGCCGTTCCTTCCCATAATTACCTGAACAACTTCCAAAAGTAAATTTAATTTGGAGAATTATTAAAAGAGGATACTGTTGGAATTTGTTAAGGTTGCAATAATAATAATAAGAATTGTCAGAAGTGGGATTTGAACCCACGCCCTCGTTAGAGGACCAGAACTTGAGTCTGGCGCCTTAGACCACTCGGCCATCCTGACTTGTTTACTTTTTGCTCCAAAAAGAATTCTCTCTACATTCATAATTGAATCCCTAAAATTTCAAATTTAATTAGTTGTACAACGTCTTTTTAAATTAAGAAGGTTACTATCAAAATTTTATCTACAATTTAAGAAATGATATTTAATTCCAGACAACTTAGAATGGAAATCAGGATATTCAATTTTAGATAGAGAAAATATCTTCCAACAAATATTTATAAATTTCTTGCATAAACTAAGAATATCCTTGTATAGATGGTGAATCCCATCAAATAAGGACCCCATACATTCCCCGTCTTTGGGTCACGTGGAGGTTATAAATTAAGGATTATGTCTTAGTAAGACTCGGAAATAACTTGCCCTTTAATCACTGTACTCAACGAGCCAACTCTTACTTGACAGGAATCGAATTTGCACCCTATGTGCAAAGACGAGGCTGACACTATATTAACTCTCATCAAGTTTATCACTAAACTATATTTCTAGAGGCGAATATCCTTTTATAGATGTTTAGATAGATAAAACAAAATAGATGATCAAAAGATTTTTTATTTTAAGATATAGATATGATTTAAATTTAAATTATTGACAATAAACCCCCCCCCCTCCCCGACCACCCAAAAATAAAATCATCCATTTAAAATTAATTATTTAGATGTCATTATTTCTGACTATTCTTTCTCATACCTTTAGGTTAAAGAATCTTTAGCCAAAATTTAATCAAATATTGCCTTTTCCAAAGGCTCACTGCTGACGGGATGATGAATCTAATTTCAAGTTGAATCCAATCAACAAAGAATAGTAAACAACACAACAATGTTATGCTCTGATCAACTTTGTCCAAATTCCTCACCATGCACACACAAAAACTTTGCCAAAAATAGATATTTCCTGTCCACTTTTGTAAAGAGATAAGATCAAAGGCATATAAGTAATTACCCAAAATATGAAGCCCCTCTTGGCTAATAAAAAAAAACTAGCAATCCGGTCCCCACCACCTTTTCGTTTCTAAAATCGGATTGGATACGGGTATCGGCGTATAAGACTCGGACAGTTGCATTGACACCTGTTGCTGCACGGTGCCAACTGCCAAGTACAGTGCTCCTCTCTAACACTAAATTCTAGCCCAACGCCACTTTAAAATGTTTTTTCTCTGTATTGGCGCTCCATCGTATAAAAGATGCACCTCTGATCTGAAAATGTTGATTTGGAGGCAAACAAATGAATAATAATTGTGAATATGTGATTGGAAACATTAAAGAATCATTTCATCAAAGTTTAATTTATGTCAATTAAAAAATTTAAATATTTATTAAATCATAATTAGGCTAATATTATGAGGAGATAATTTATCCGAATTAGTGAATTACCTAATAATAATTAAGTTTTAAAATAAGAAGCATTGGAAAAAAAAATTTTACAGTTTCAAGAAGAAAATAATTTTAAGAAAAAGAAAAACATATTATAATTTAAAAAATAAATGGTTTTAAACACTTAAACATAGGATATTTAATTTTATTAGGTTGATTGAAGCCATTGTTCCGCAGAATTCCCTGTCTGTCACGTATACCCCCATGCGAAATTGCGAAAGCATCAGGACCGTTAAATAAAAGCCACATCATCAGATTAGTGGGACCCACTTGTGAATTTTCCATTGTGTTTACAAACTCAAATCCGAGGCCTGATATAGCGGGAACCACTTCATATAATAACCAACTCCCTTTGCTTTTCCCCTGTTTCTTCCACCTGTGAGGGCATTTCGCCACCGTGATCCACCCTTTCGCCGCCGTTCATTTTCATAACTAATTCGTCGGGTTCTCCATAGGATTTTTCTTCTTCTTTTTCTTCTTTTGGTCCCAAGGAGCTCGTCTTAAGAGCTCCATCTTTTACATTTTGCAGAGGAATCTACAGAGAAAATTTTCCAGCGGGGGAAAGGATTGAAGATATAGCTAGGAGATGCATACATATTTGGTTAGATGTGAACAAAAGTAGAGAGAATAAATAAAAGATAAAACCGTAACAAACTCACGAGTGAGAGAGAGGCACGGGAAGAGATCAGAGGCGGATTTCATGTCGGAGAGGAAAAATAATCTATCCTTGTTTAGATAATTTTCTGTTACTTGAGTTTTTGTAAAAGGTTCAACTTTTCTCTGAATTTAACTATTTTGAGAAATAATATCTGTCTGGTACGGTTTGCTTCGTTTGGATGAGTAGTATATTAATTTTGGATTGCCTATCTCTGTTTTTCTCTTGACGAGAATATGATTTCTGCATAATTTTGAGGGTAGCTTGCAAGTTTCACTAAATCTCGAGTTCGGGAAAAAATATATAAAGATTAAATTCTTTTTGGTTGCCTTGCTTGAGTTGCTCTGTTTTGCAAGTCATCTCTCGGTTTCTTTGTGGGGAGTGGGAGTGTTTTTGTCTTGTTGTTTATTGACAAAGAGAGAGAGAGAGTAGAAGTTTGTTTTTGGACTACTGGAAGAGAAATGGAGTCGAAGCACATAATGATGTCTGCTCTGGGAATTGGTGTCGGGGTTGGAATAGGATTGGCTTCTGGGCAGACTGTTAACAAATGGGCAAGAGGTGGTGCTTCTTCCACTGGCGCTACACCAGAGAATATGGAGAGAGAGATTCTTAATCTTATTGTTGATGGCAGATTTAGTAAGGTCAACTTCGACCAATTCCCTTACTACCTAAGGTAAACCACCTTGTTTCAAATGGGAAAAAAAATGATATTCTTTTTTTCATTTCTGTTTCTTGCTTCCATTTCCATTTTTAATACATTGAATGATGTTTTTCACTCATTCTTTATTCTGTCTGTCTGCATCTTTCGGAGTCAATGGAAGGCAGTGGTTTTGAAACGGTTCTTCTGTGGAACCGCTTGATTTTGATGTCTGCTTAACCCAATTTGCTTCTGCTAGTTTTATTGGGTTCCTTACAGCAGCACTGATTTTATATCCCTATCTTGCAATTACAGTGAACAGACTAGAGTTCTGCTTACAAGTGCAGCCTTTGTCCACTTAAAGAAAGCTGAGCTCTCTTATCATACTCGGAATCTCTCTCCTGCAAGTCAAGCAATCTTGCTATCAGGACCGGCTGGTTTGTTATTTTGCAATATTTTTCTTGTTTCTTTGTTTAGCTTGTATATTGTTTTCTCTTCATCAGCATTTACTTGTTCCGTTTTTGTTTTCAGAACTTTACCAGCAAATGCTTGCTAAGGCTTTAGCTCATTTTTTCGAGTCGAAGTTGTTAATATTAGATACAACTGACTTTTCTCTTAAGGTTAGTTTTCTGCATCACCAATGTTATAAGCTATACTAATGCACTTAATACTCACATGAATGGTGGTACAATATCAGAAGTGGGAGTGGAACCATGATTTTTAATCATTTATTGCAATTTTGCCGGTGTTGTTTGACAGATTCAGAGCAAATATGGAGCTACCAACAGAGAACCCGTGAGTTCTGTTTACTATTCCATTAGCTTTAAGCCTTGTGGTACTTCTTGTGGAATTCTTTCTCCTTTTGAAGAGAAGAGCTTTATCACTTTATAGCTTATCTATATAACATCTGTTTCTTCTTTAAAGTCGCTGAAAAGATCAATCTCAGAAGCAACATTAGGGCGAATGTCTGAAATGTTTGGATCTCTTTCGATACTTCAATCTAAGGAAGAAGTAAAAGGTATGGTCCTATGGATAATCTTCTTTTTTAATCAACAGGAATTCTAACTGATGTAATGATATGATTGAATTTTCTGTTCCCTGATAAATGTTTACATTCATCCTGGTACATCACTTTGCCTGAGTTTATATTCAATATTCCGCCTGGAAAACCCAGGGGGTTTATACTTTTTCCTTGGTGTGATAGGCATATTTGAGAGCAAATAATTTAGGGATTCAGTCGTGAGAGACTCATCAATCATCAAGTCACCTGGAGAGGAAAATAGCCTGTTTTAAGTGATATCTGCAATTTATGGTTAAGTGTTCCAACTTCCAAATGTAGCTTTTGTATGCATGTCATTAAGCAGGTGGTTCTTGATGTTCATCGGTCGGTTATCCATTCCCTTTTCCCCCTTCATCATCAAGAAGCTCTATTCCCTTCTGCGTAGCATGAATGTTGAGACCCTTTTTTCCTGAAACAACATCATTCTTTGGTATTGCAGGAACATTGCGTAGACAAAGCAGTGGAGTTGAATTAGCATCAAAGTAATAATAACCTGCTCCTGTCTTTGATGCTGAAGTTGTGTTTGTTTCTGTTTTTTAATTTGGCTGCTTCTCTTATCTGCAGGGGAACAGAAAGCTCCATAAATGTTCCTAAACTTCGGAGAAATGCATCTGTATCTTGCGACATGAATAATCTTTCAAGTAGCACATCTGCAGTGGCAGGTTGTTTACAAGATTATATTGACCTTTGGGTGTATTAAATCATAGTATTTCTGATTGATTAGTTGAGAACTGAATATTACTGTGCATTTCTATTTTTTAAATTCTTAATTCTTGAATTCCTTTTGCAGCTCCAATGAAGCATACAACAAGCTGGGCTTTTGATGATAAACTTCTTATACAGACACTATACAAGGTCTCACCTGGGAATGAACTTCTCGTTTGTATTTTTTGCCATATCTGACTGCAATACTTTGAATGATTTTATTATCAGAAGCTCATAGGTTCAACTTCTTCTTGAGTATACTACTGGGCTATCCTGATTTAAGGATTACACTTTCAGGTTTTATCTAGAGTATCAAAAACCAGTCCCATTGTCCTGTATCTGAGAGATGTGGAGAAACTCCTTTGTAGATCAGAAAGGCTATATATCTTATTCCAGAAGATGTTGAAGAAATTGGATGGACCAGTGCTGATCCTTGGTTCAAGAATTGTCAACCCTCAACTCGACTTAAACGAAGTCGATGAACGGCTTTCTTCTGTATTTCCTTACAACATTGACATTAAACCTCCTGAAGATGAAACCAACCTTGTTAGTTGGAAAAGTCAACTAGAAGAGGATATGAAAATGATCCAGTATCAGGACACCAAAAACCACATTGTTGAAGTCCTTGCTGCTAATGACATTGACTGTGATGATTTGGGGTCAATCTGCATGACAGACACAGTGGCCCTCAGTAATTATATAGAGGAAATTGTTGTATCAGCAATCTCTTATCACCTGATGAATACCAAGAATCCGGAGTACAGAAACGGGAAACTTGTTATTTCTGCCACAAGGTCAAAATTTGTTTCCTTTCTTTATCCTCTTCATGTTTCCTTTTTCTGTGTCTTTTTCTATTGGTGAAGTTTACTTATCTATTGCTTTGACCATGAACTAGTTTGTCGCGCGGATTAAGCATATTTCAGGAAGGTAAATCTCTTGGAAAGGACACCATGAAGCTTGAAGCTGAAGCTGGAATTCCCAAGGTTGTTAATAGTTGAATTCTAAACATGAGATAAAGAACATCTGAATATGTCAACATAACACCTATGTCTTTTTGCATTATTAGGACACAAAGAATGAAGTAGTTGCCGATACAAAGCCAGATGTGAAAACTGGAAGCAAGGCTCCTGAAAGCAAAAATGAAGCAGCTGCACCAGGGAAGGAGGCTGCGGTTTCAAAACCTCCAGTAAGTCTAGTGATAGTTTTATTATCTCCACGGTGTTCTTGTTTCTAACACAACTGCATTTTATACTGCTAGTAATGTTGTATGATAGTGAAGATTATACTGGTATTCAGAATCTATGAATATTCAAGAAATGAAATAAAAACTTCTTCCAAAAAATTGATCTTCTGTAGGGTTTAATTTCTCCCCTTGAACTGAACCAGGAAGTTCCTCCCGACAATGAGTTTGAGAAGCGAATAAGACCAGAAGTAATACCGGCCAATGAGATTAATGTTACATTTGAGGACATTGGTGCAATGGATGACATTAAAGAATCTCTTCAAGAACTAGTGATGCTTCCTCTCCGAAGACCTGACCTTTTTAAAGGTGGCCTTTTAAAGCCATGTAGAGGAATATTGCTGTTTGGACCTCCTGGAACAGGGAAAACTATGCTGGCCAAGGCCATTGCTAGAGAAGCCGGGGCTAGTTTCATTAATGTCTCCATGTCAACCATAACTTCAAAGTGGTTTGGTGAAGATGAGAAAAATGTGCGGGCATTGTTTACTCTTGCAGCTAAAGTTTCCCCAACCATCATTTTTGTGGATGAAGTTGATAGCATGCTTGGACAGCGATCAAGAGCAGGGGAACATGAAGCCATGCGGAAGATCAAGAATGAATTCATGACTCATTGGGATGGATTATTGACAAAACCAGGCGAAAGAATTCTGGTTCTTGCTGCAACCAATCGGCCATTTGACCTTGATGAAGCAATAATCAGGCGATTCGAGAGAAGGTATGCCGCACTCTGTCTGTGGCCATAACATCTTATTCAATACACATTATGCCTTATCTGTTCTTTTTCTTTTTTTTTTGGTGTGTTTGATGATTGTTTAGAAATTATATCTTATAAAGGTCACTTACCCTTTGTTCTGTTTCTATCAGGATCATGGTTGGTCTACCGTCCGTGGAGAACAGGGAAAAGATACTAAAAACTCTCCTGGGAAAAGAAAAAGTGGACAAGAGGTTAGATCCCAAGGAGCTAGCCACTATGACTGAAGGATACACAGGAAGTGACCTGAAGGTTGTACACCGCCACTCTTTTTTTCTTTTTTGTCACGAAAATGCAGTTTCATTGCCCTTGGAAAACATTGAAATTCATGCAACTTCCCTTTCTTAAATGGACCAGTGTTAGAAGCTTTAATTAGAACTAAACAAATGAATCTTGACCGGTAAAAAGCTGCCAGCATAGGAAAAAATTACAGGGATTAGTATTTCACAACTTAATTGTTCCTGTTTTCAACATAGGTTATAAAATTTTCAATTATAAGACACTGTTTTATGGCAGAACTTATGCACAACTGCTGCTTACCGGCCGGTGAGAGAACTAATACAGCAAGAAAGACTCAAGGATCTAGTGAGTGCATGATCTGCCTCGTTTAACTTTGTGAATATTTATATTTGATGCATGGATATATTTCCTAGCAGCAGAAAAAATTGGTAACTAAGCAGTTCCCAATGTTTCCAGGAGAGAAAGAGAGCCAAAAGTAAGGAAACTTCTGAAGATGGTGCAGTTCAGGAAAATAAAGAAGAAAATGTAATTACCATCAGGCCCTTGAACATGGATGATTTCAAGGAAGCAAAGAATCAGGTAAACATTATTAACGAGTCCTTCCATTCTTCTCTTTCCAAGACTAAATTTTGACACATTTGGCCATCTGGTGTTCTAGGTTGCTCCTAGCTTTGCATCAGGGGGATCTATAATGGGCGAGCTGAAACAGTGGAATGAGTTATATGGAGAAGGAGGTTCAAGGAAGCAAGAACAGTTGTCTTACTTCCTGTAGAAACTAGTCTGGGAAAAGAAAGATCTGAAGCTACGTTTGTTGTCAGAAAGTTTGGTAATGGTTCAGATAATCTCCTTATGATGCATTTTGACAGGCTTTTATTTCGTTTCTGTAAGGTTTGATGAGATTTGGAAACTGTTGTTTGATTTGTACTAAGCTATATATTGCACGTGTATTGGCCGATCCTCCTCCCGATACTTCCATTTTTGGGTATGAATGGCGTGCTAGGAGTCGATTCAATATCTTGAATGGGTCAAGCTAGGTTCGTACAATGTCTGAGAAAGTTCTGATGTATTGATAGAATACCGTTGTCTGTGTGATCCCACGAAGATCAGAACTTTTTCCATGATAAACTGCGTCCCACTAAACTCTAATCAAATGTGAAGAAAAGAAGCAACATTACTGGAGATTGCAAGAGCAATTTGTTATCCCTCCCTAGTGATGTCTTTTTTCCATTTCTATGAAACTCAAATCTAGCATCAGAGTACTGTTGGGGATTTCTTCCAAAGCAATAGGGCAATAGCTTTGGGGGACTTCCCCTTTTTGGGTGGTCTAACTTTCTACTCCATTCCCAATGATATATCCTAATTTAGCACTTTCTGCCCATTCCTTGTCCAAGAACACATCTGTTCTGTTTCTGTACCATAGAATCCCACCTTATACAGTAACATGCACATTAGAATCCCAATCACAAATATATGCGAATTTACAGCACTATCTTCGAGTCATGGAAATTTTTTGGCCAACTAAGTATATAAAAAGTAGCCACAAAATTAAAGCAACGTGCAGCAACGGGTAAATGCATCATAAACCATGAAACATGATCACAAAGAACCAGCTATAGATTCTACCAATTCAGCTCACAATTCTTAGTCTTTTTTCCTATCTTTCAGAGGCCCGCGGGGTATTTTGCTCAGAACCTTTTCATCAAACACTGCATACTGCTTCTTGAGCTCTGCAAGTGCCTTCTCAACAAACGAGTCGATATGGTCCTCGTATTTGTCATAGAGAACAGGGACAGTATGGAGTACCACAACAGCTGTTTCCAAGACCATTAACAGAGTTAAGATTAAGACTTCTTCTAGAATAATTTTGGGTAATGGAGAAATGAGACGACCTACCTATATAGAAAATAGTTAAGAAATCACAGCAGCTACCCAGGAAAGATATGAACCACAATCCAGCAATCACCTGTTTCAGCAGCCAAATTCATAAGTGAAAAGTCCAATTGAACGCTCAAAACAGAAAATATAGAGGTATCCTGAGAGAAAACTGCATATGGCAAACAAATGCATTTATTAGCAAACATCAAACTGGCAATCGTACATATCAAACACAGGCCTGGCATTTTTCTCCCCAAGAGAGACATTTCAAATTGACCAGTAATTCAATTATGATACAAGATACAAGAACATACAAACAGAAATTGCTTGAGATCCCTTCCTGAAGCAATCTCCCTCAGACCTGAAAACCCCTCATTGATTGTGATCCTCAAATCAGATGCAAACTGTAAAACAGGCTTCTCAGGTATAGAAACTTTGGGAATGCGAGGCGGAGACCTGAATAGGAAAGCAGTAAGCAAAACGAGCCCACATACATAAGAATGATCCAGTTTTGGTAACTTAACGATAACTTACTTGTTGATGAAGGTGCTAGCATTGGACCACAGGAACAATACAGCCAAAACAAGCATCAAGCCATGGCAAACCAATGTCAGCAAATGGTATTCTAAAATTTCAAACAGAATCCAGATAGCCGTGGCACCACCAAGGACTCCTGCTGATATTTTCTTGTTCCTCCACATAAACAAATCAGCAGCTGCAAAAACAGACCAGCATGTTCACATTATGGATGGTGCACAGTAAAACATTGATCAAGAAGAATTCTTTTAACCAGTTTATATTATTATTTCACTAGAAACTTCAGCTACCATAATAAGATAGTGGACAATTAGGCTTAGATTGCAACTTTAGGAAGGAAAAGTAATTAACCCAAGGCTTTGATGAGAACATAAAGCAAAATGATAACAGGGAACCTTATGCAGCCAAAAAAGCTTGCTTTTTTATAGAGCCAATCCTACCAAAGTCTTTTTTGTTCAAATACTATACCAAAAAAGGTATCATCTTTACTACTATAACAGTTCAAAACATTGCCCAATCAATTTCAACCTGTTTCTATATTCTCTCTCATAATAGATCCAGATCTCCATATTGAGATAAATTACAGCACTAAATTTCCATCCTTTCTTGCATAAAAAATCAAGAACAGAAACCCAGTCGTCCGGAAATCATTTCAAGAAACCTTAACACAAAAAGCAATCTCAATCTTCCATTTTCCAAGTGTAATAAAAAAAAAAAACAGGGTTACTCCTCCATTTTCAGAAAAGGTGACAATCATATTCACAAAATTTCCACAAGAATAAAAACAAAATTCAACAGAAAAGAACAGCTTATTAGGGGAGAAATAAAGAGAGGAAACAGGGAAGAAGAAATTACGTTTGCCACCGCCAAGGACTTTGTGAACATGCTTATTTCTCCCGAACAGGCGAGTAATCTTAGCTTTTAACGGTGACTCCCTCTTGTCATCATCGGAGTCCGAAGATGATGATGACGATGATAAAGAACGCTTTTGCGAATGGACTTTATCACTTAAATCCTCCATCACAGTCTCCACCTTAGACTCCTCTGCATGATCCGCCATCACTGATCCTTCTTATTCCAAAAAACAAAAGCAAAAATAAATCTTCAAAGAAAGATGAAGGGCAGTACCCCTTATCTCCTGTTAGAATCAAGAAAAACAAAGAAAAGAATCCAACACAGAGATAATAATAATGATAGAAGCAGGGGGGTTTTTAGTGAGAAAAAGCTGAATGTAAGAAGAAATGGGAATTTTGTGGGTGTTTTATGGAGAGTCCGATGAGACTTGCAGATTAAGATATGACCGATACAAAATTATATACAAGATTGGAGCGATTGAGATGAAATCCAGAACGTTGATGGCGTTCAGATTGAAAAGGGCGGTACAAGAAGGGATTGGGGTTATGCAAACGTAAGAAGTTACTCGAAGCACGGGGATACAATGGGAATTAGACGATCTTTACTGTTCCATTTTGTTGACCGCAATTTTATTTTGTTTACAAAGAGCATAACAAAATAAATGTGATTTTAATTCGTGCTAAATCAATATTTTTATAAATAATAATATTTGATGAGGACAAATTAATTTTTTACTAATTCAAATTTTCCGGCTCCATTCTCATGGACCTTAATATGAAATGGAATTATTTACATTGAATATTAAAAATTTAAATAATATTTCTTTTATTTAAATAAGGTGAGAATTACTCACTCTCTCATTGTTTATAAGTTATTTTATAAAATTTAAGAAAATATTTTTTTCCTTAAAATCTTTCTATTTATGATTTTAATTAAATTAACAATATCACTAGAAAATGACATAACTAATAATAATGACTTAATTTAGTGATAAAGAAATTGAGTTCAACCGATTTATAAATAGCGATGGAGAGTACTAGCTTTGCTTTGGATTGAATAAAAAAAATTTGGGCATTTAGACAAATTGTTTTAAAAAGAAGGGATCATTATGCAAAGATGTATTTTATTTTTCCAATATTACCCTTTTGAGATGTCGCGTCGGTATCTTATGACTATATAAATCACGGTGGTTTGATGAAGGACAGGTGGCTGAAGTGCCAGAGAGGTCGGGGGAGTCGCTTAGGTAGCCCCACGGCCAACCGTATCTATTTTTTATGTACCAAAACAAAGAAAGGAAAGGGGGGCGGAAAAAAAAAGTGGCAATTTTAGTTCAAGAAATTTTTTTTATTTATCTTATTTTTAATGAAACTATTTCAAGGAGTAATAATTTGCTAATTAATGATTTGAATTTTTTTTAATTATTAAAAAAAAGCTTATTGTGAAAAGGAATACTAATTTTCACCAAAAGAAAATTAAAAAAAGAAAGGCTAATGGTTAGTCATGCATTTAATATGATACTTGGAATTGGAATTGTATTGCATTGATTTTTATAATAACGATGACTCTAGTCATCCTTAGCTATTAAGAAGAGGAGTTGCATGGGTGTCATGGACATAAAATAACTCACATAGGAGGCAAATGTGTTTTACATATTCAATACATTTTTCTTTTTCCGTGTGATACTATTTAAAAATCAAGTATCCTCTCTCGATACTCTCTTTCATTTATGTATTTATGATTTAATTAATAAATTATATTTATAAAAAATACATGTAAAATTATTTTTATTAAAGTACCATATGGAATGTCAGTATGCTAGAGGATTTAGTGCCAAATGCACCAGCAATTTAATTGGCACCAGTTTTAACCTATTGGATAAGGTTATGCATTAAGGCTTTAAATAAAATCAATATCTTCTAAATATGTTTCTGATATTGAAAGTTATTCACGAAATAGCATAATCCTTTTAATTATTACATATTTTATTCATAAAGTGATTGGATGTTAAAGGACTTAACATTTGATTAGTTTTACGTTTTTGTATTTAATCTATATTTTTTATCATGTTGATCATCGAATAAATTACTATTGGACAACTTAATACTTCAAACCCTATTTTTTTTTTAAAAAAAAAAACCCATCAAAACATTCAATCAATGATATCTTGATCAAATTAACCGGGGCAAATTCAATACTATACTATTCAATTTGTCAAAAACATATATAAATTGAAAATTTTTTGAGCTAAATTAATGTTTCTAGAAAGCTAAATCTATTTCCTGTTGAGTCAGAAATTCAAATTTAACTCAATAGGATCTCGGTTAATATTTGTTTCTGATCAATTGAATGACATAGTACTAAATTTGTCTCAATTAATTTGTTCATGTGATTGTTAACTTAATATTTTCAAAAAATACAATTAAAATGATCAAATTGTTCAATGATAATTTGTTTTATAACCACTATAACTAAGAAAAAAAATTTAGAATTAAAGTATAAAACTGATCAAAAGGTTAAATTCTTAAATGTCTAATTATTCTTTATTCATAAAAAATATTCCAAGAAATTGTAGCTTACTTTAATCCTAATATGATTAGTATGTTGTATTAAATTAAATTAACATAAAATGAGTGTTTTCCCAATGGAGACTTGCTTTGCCGGTGCATACCATGCGATCTTGCCCTCCCTATCTTAAAAAAAAACCTGCCGTAGGCCGCCTTCCACGTAGTATATTATTATTATCTTGTAGAATCTCATTTCTTTTGGTGGGGACACACATCACGAGCTGGGCCCCCGACCCTTTATATTATATTAGTACAAAAGCTTTGCATTGAAGGGGAAAATTCATTGAGGGCGAAATCCCTCCCACTAGTCACGACAAGGCCCCTCGTGTCAGTGGGATGTAAATCAGGGATGTGCACGAACTGGCAGAGAACTGACGGAGAGGACGCTACGGGGGGCAATGGCCATTTGGAGTGAATCAACCGTTGAGAGCCTTCGTTCTACACCCGATGGGTTTCAAACCCCCACCTGTCGTTGGAGTTAACCAAACGTCACGTCAATCTTACTAACTCACCTATGTCCCTGAAGGCATATTAGTACAAAAGCTAACTAGGAAACAAGTGGTCTACAATAAAATGGATAATACTAAATTAATCCAGCAAATTTCACTTCTTTTTTTTTTTATTATTATTATTTACTTCTTCTATTAAAAAATGAATATTCTATATTCTATTTTAAATTCGATGGAATTAAATGTCATATTTTCTAAACTATTAAAGATCATATTTAAAAAATTGATAATATAATGTGTCAATAAACTAAGTCAAACTTTGTTATTAAAATACGTATAAATCAAATTGAGATATTCAATTTTGAACTGAAGGAATATATGAAAACAGTTTTTTATTTAAAAATTCTCATCCAATATAATCCTCCTTCAATTTCAAAATAATTTTCACTTCGAAAATATTTATAATTAGTATATTGATCGACTCTTCTTGATAATATTGTCCCTGGTTATTATAACTTACTCCCTGTTCTTGCATGATCCTAGTATGACCTCTTTTCTCTCATTTCTCTCATTATTTGAAATAATGTACAATCAATTGGTTTGGAAAGGAGAGAAAGAAATTGACATTTTTTTAGTGGCGTTCACTCTAATTTTCACGTACTTCGATATTTTACTTATGTAAGAGAGTATTATTGTGATTCAAACTCAAAATCTGTCCTTTTTAATCTTCATATTCGTCATTCTATCCACTGAAATGTTGCTGAAGAGACAAGGAAATTGACATTTGAGAATACCTTTATTTATTTTTATATCGAGATGTTTAAGTTACATTTAATTTCAAAAATTAGTTTTGTCAACAAAGTTGGATCAATATTATACTGGGAAAAAAAAACCCCACTTTGTTCACCACAACAAAGTGACAAAAAGTTGACAGGTTGTAAAATCACACTTACATATGAGAGGTCCTGCATTTGAGTTATAAAAAGTCAATAATTCTACTAGATTAGTTGGGTTTAAAATTAATAAAAATATGAAAAAAAGGGTAGAAAGCATCAGATAGCCCCTCCATCACTAAATATAAGTCATCGTCCGTTGTTTTGCAAAAATTAATTTAACTTTTTTCCTCTCAAATGTTTTTTAAATCACCTTTACAAAAATTTGAAGGATAATATAAGGGGGAAAAAAACCCTTCAAAAGCTAATTAACTAATAATAGTGACTTATAATTAGTGACAAAAAAAGTTAGTTAAAATAATTTATATTTAGTGATGGAGGGAGTATCTTTGAACTTTGTCAAAATCTACTTTTTGCCATTCAACTTTTAGTAATTTTATTTTTTCTCTCCAACTATGAAATCTTTAAAAAAAAAAAAAAAACCTTTTGTCAATTTTGGACTTTAAACCCTAATGAAATCCCATTTTATATACCAAGGTAATTTTATCCCTTGAGAGCCAAAGATCAAATGTAATCTTTGAAGCTTGAGAGCAGTCATTCTCACTTGCAGTAGACTCTCTTCATCCCTACTGATAAAAATTTGAATTTTAGATTCTAGCAAATCTAAAATTTGAAGACTTCAAAATCATTGTTGATTCTTGTTTCGGACATCATCCTAAGAAAATAAAGCATCAAGGTTATGAATTTGTGATAGGAGTGAAAAGAAAGGGGTGTGGAGCGAAAGCCCAAGCTTCTAGCTAAGAGTGCCAACGACAACCCAGAAGATGGATTCTTCGATCCACCTAACCGAAATCAAACAATTACAAGTGCAAAAATTAACCTCAGTTTTATAGCACAAATACAATCCTCCTCTCCTCTTCCATTACTAAGACCACCATCATAGGAAATGAAAAGAAAGAAGAAAAACCCCTAAGATATCAAATGATATAGCAGGAAAATATGGAGAAACAGCTTCTTTCAAATGCAAAAAAATCTAGGTTTCCTTTGTCCCATAACCCAATAGTGGTGGGATGGGTTTTATACCTTAATCGTGATCTAGTGTTAAGGGTAAGTCATTAGAGATTTCATGTAAAGAATATAGAGTTTTTCTTGTAAAGTTTGGGTTAGAGTTTTGTTAGAAAGGATGAAGAAGAAAGTAATGAAAGTAAATAGACCAAAATTCCTCTGAAAAATGGTTATTTTTGGTGTATTCCATTATGACTTAATGTTAAAATGGAAGGAAGGACTTTTTTTTTGTAAGTTTTAGTAGCTAAAAATCGAAAACTGAACCTTTAAAAGTTGAAGGGTAAAAATCAAATTTTATAAAAGTTCAAGGTTAAAAATTGAGCCAAAGTTCCATATAAATATGGTGCCGGTACTATGTAAATATTAATTATAAAAAATAATATATCATTAAAAAAACATGTTTTTTTTTCAAAAAAAAAAAGGGTTCAAAAATCTTGTTAAATTAAATTAATGGATATGGATTTACAAAGCCAGAGTGTAAACTAAACCATGTGAAATGGCGAGCAATTCCAAAATTTGCTCATCCATTAAATATTGGAAAATCATAGATAAGTAATAATAATAATCAAGATTGGCAGTGTGGGTAATAGCCCACCCAAAATGTAGTCCAATTCTCTATTATTAAAATTTAAGCCCGGCCCATCGTGCTCCCCGTAGTGATCGCTTTGGCATCCATCGTGCACTCATCAAAGAAAGACTCTTCTAAAACCCTCCTCCTCCCCCATCTCCGATCTCCCATTGTCTTTCTTTATCTTTCAGACAGTGACGAAGTTGAACTCCAGAAAGGGAAAAAAAAGTCGTAAAAGTAGGAAAACTGCGTCATCAGTCCAAATGCTGATCCGGAGAACACTGGTGTCCAGGACTCTCCACCAGCAACTCCGTCAGTTCAGTCAATCTGCTACCGCAGCTGTACTTCAAGACCCTATCGAAACTCCGGCTGTGCAACCTCTCACATACCTTCCGGGCTTCCCAAGACCTGACCCCAGATACGCAGAAACCATTTTTGCGGTCCCCCGCGGCAAGAGCGGAAAGAATATTAGCGCTAAAGAAAGAAAAATAGGTAGGGTGCCCAGTATTGTGTTTGAACAAGAAGATGGCCAACATGGAGGAAACAAGAGGCTCATCTCTGTACAGAATAAGCAGATGAAGAAACTTGTAGGCTTGCTGGGCCGGTCATTTTTTCTATCGAGATTGTTTGATCTTGAGGTCCGACCTGAATTTGAGTCAGATGAAGTTATTGAGAAAGTCCGGGTTTTGCCCAGATTGGTATGCTATTGCTTCTGCTTTTGTTGTCATTCCCAAAGTCGCTGGCTTTATTTCCTGATAATGAGCAAAGTTGGCAAATGTAATAAAGATCATGTACAAGATTCTAACTTTTATTAGGTTTCTTGAAATAATTAAAACTATTGTTTATACTAAAATGCATGGATTTCTTGTGCAAAGATCAGAAATTTGTCAATACTTCAGCTGGAACTCAAACCAATGAGTAAGCTGCTTGAAATTTACTTCAGGAAGGTTAATCCTGATGACACTGTATGCTGGGAATATGGAACTCTAGCTGTTAGTCTCAGTCTTATTTTCCCTGTTGTTTGTACTCATCCTCCAGTTATCCTTGCGATTTCAATATTGAATGGCCCGTGCGGCATTCTGCAGTTCATGTTCTGATTGTAACTTAAGGAGTACTCACATTTTTCCCCTTTAGTTGGGGTTGATGAGGCGAGATAGTAGAAAGGGCAGACAACGTTGTTGAAGTTCTATGTCTATCATTCTAGCCAATCACTTGCTGTTGTCATTTGATACGCCCAAGTATTAAATTCTCCATAAGGTCAAGCAATTTCAGCATTAGGCTGCAGAATTATTCTGAGACTGAGATACTTCTTTTAACTGAATATGGTTGTGGAATTTTAGGCACTTCGTACATTTGTGCTTGTTCTTACCACACTTGAAAAATGTGACTCCTATAAACTTTTTGGAAAAATGAATTGTTAAACTGCCAGATGTCAATAGGAGCATCTGTTTCTTTGGGATTTATCTTGTGTAATGTTTATTGTCATGAAATAGGATATAACAAGATGATCAGCATTTTTCTGGAAATAAAGTTTAGATGTGGAAAATTGTGAATAACTGCAGCATGCTATTCAAATTGGATAAACTGTTTTCTACTAAAATATATCATAACTATATCCTTCTTTTTCTTGCCATCAGCTACATCTACATGCTGGCACAGATGCGGTGCTTAATGTTACCTTCATAAGGGCTCCATCAAATGCTCTTTTGAAGGTTGATGTTCCCCTTGTGTTTAGAGGAGATGATGTATCTCCTGGTCTTAAAAAAGGTACAAACAACCTTGTCAATTTTAGCTTTTTTTGTTAAAGCGTGGAAGTATTCTTGCTTGTTTTAAAATATCAGGTTTGTATCAGTGAATTGAAGACAAGTTCAAATATGTGTCCTTCTTGTAGCATTTTCCTCTAGCTAACCCTCTCATGCAGACTCTATTTGATGTCTTGATTTATCTATTTGTGAGGCCAGGAATCATGTGCCTTTTCTTCTTTCTACTATGAAATGACTAGTTTTTTATCTGATTGTCTTGGAGGTTGATGCTAATAAAATCAGCTTGTTTCCCTTTGTCCTATATTCACTCTCTTTTGATGGCATCAAGCTATATGTGACCTATCTATCTCCGGCAGGTGCTTATTTGAACGTTATCAAGAGAACCGCTAAATTCCTGTGCCCTCCAGATGTCATGCCTCCATATATTGATGTGGATTTAAGCGAGTTGGATGTTGGCCAGAAGTTTACAATGGGCGATCTGAAAGTCCATCCAGCTTTAAACCTTATTCAACCGGAGGGGCAACCTGTCTGCAAGATTATGGGAGCAAGGGTGTCTGACCAGAAAAGGACGAAGTAAAGACCTTTCCTCTGAATAAAGCCCTTTAGTCATGAATTTTGGACTATTTAGTTTTTCCATTGCAGCGGAAGCCCCCTCCCATTGAGTTTGTGTGATAGCTTTCCAGTTAGAGGATTTTTGATGAATCATACCAAGGCATAGGATTATGAGTCGATAGTGTCATAGATCTTTTTCAGTTTTGCTGGAAGAAATTGATATTTGCCCATTAAGCAATGGAAAATGAAAGTGGCAGATGACATTTTGTAGACACAACGGTGCAGGTACTAACATGCTCTCTTTTTTATGGCCTTCTGTACATGAATATTGTGGTGATGCCTTGCTAAAGATGATGGAGTTAATAATGGATTTTTACTGAGAGCATAAGCTTTCAAGATTTGATTTGCCAATATCTCTCTGATTTGTTTGGAAGTCAATTTACATCATCCAGTAATTGTGAATTCTCACAAGAAAAGATGAAAAGGGAGCAAGAAAATATGAACAGAGCAAATTTTGAACATGGAACTGAAAGCTAAGAGCCAACTACATGCCCTTTGCAAAAGAATTTCTGAACATGGAACTGAAGTACAAAACCAAAAAAGTATCAAGCTTACTGAGAAGATGATTGCCAGATATTTTGTATATAATTGTCTCAATAGAATATGTCAAGGCTATAACAACTTTATTGCTCAAGAACAGACAGTTGTGATATTTGCAAACTGCAGTTACAATGTTGAATTTGCAAGCTGTAGTTACAATGTTGAAAAAGAAAAACCTATGAAAGATTAATTGGTTGCCCACAAAGTTGTTCCAACTCGCTCTCTAAAACTTTAAATAGATTTGCCTTTGTTCGCCGGTAAACCCAAGTTTCGGCATCTTGATCCCAATCGAACCTTGATGGTCCACTGCAAAAGAATCCAAGGAACAAAAATGAAGAGTAAGATCCACTATTATGTTATTTGCACTCCCAACAGCAAAATAAGTAAGGAACAAAGGCCATGATGAAACTAACATAAGAACAAGATACTCTTGATCACAGGTTAATTAAATGTTCACCACTGAGAATATGTGAGAAACAGATTATCATGATTATTGATCCTATTTGAAATTCAATGGCAAGAGCCCTGCCATTTTCAGAATCTAGAATTTCCTTGCTTGCACATAGTCTTCCCAAGATTTCAAACCTTACTGATCTCTAATCTAGTTGTTACCAAACTTCAGTGCATTTTAACTGCACATCTTGAGACAAATAATACATGGAAAAAAATTGTTTCTTATAAAAAGAAGCAATGACTTTAGGTATTTAGTTTTCACTTAGTTCAACATACCTCCGCCTGGGCGACACTTTCGATAATAGTTTACCGCAGAAACTTAATAAATACATTAGACAGCAGTATAAATTCATCTCAGAAAACAGAAGTCAGTACAAGTACAAAATGCAGTCTTAAAAAGAAATGGAGCTATGAAAGTAAATTCAGTCTTATACAGTCATGGGTAACTTAACCGTTAAAAATACTATTAGTACCTGAGAGGAGATGACATCCAAATTTGACGGTTAGGTGTTTGTTTGTTTATAACATATGTTCCCATATCACCCAGCTTCACAGTCAAGACCTCATTCTGCCAAATTTAACAGTCTTGAATAAAACCAGAAAACATCAAAGAGAAGTATCCAACTAAATACTCTTGATCATTCTTACCCCATAATCTATGTCAAAACCATCAATATCGACAGAATCACCATATTCCTGTCACCAGAAAGAAAATAAAAAATGGAATAAGTTCAATACAATGAACCAGAATAGGCCAAACATAACTTTTAGAGTAACGAAAATGCAGAAAACTAAGCCATCCACAGTGGCATCAAATAATTCATTATAGTAGCCACTGGAAACAAAAAATATGAAAGTACCTCTATCTTCTGTAGAAGTTCATGAATGGTCCAATCAGCCAATTTATGAAACTGATCCTCCTGCAATATAGAACTGTAAATGGGTCATTTTATCAGAAAATTCCAAAAAAAGGCATCTCTCTCCAAACCATCTCTAGATTTTGAGGTGAAAGGAGCTTGCTTATCCACATGCTAAATAATAAAGCTAAGATGATGCAAATTTCTCTGATGCTTTAAATGTCTTGCAAGAGAGAGAAATGGCAAATGTTTTTATGACAACATAAGATCACTGCAATTATATGTTTCAATTTTGGGAATTCCTCAGCAAGGAAACCAAAGCTTTTGAGTAGCTTCATTCTTTATTCCAAAACCCCCAAAAATTTCATCTTTTTGAGTTCCTTTTCTCCCATACACACAGCCAAAGGGCAGAAAAATTTAGTCTTGGCATCCAAGTGCAAAGATTTCAGTTGTCAATTAAGTCACCAATTCAAACCAACATCCTTATCCCCATTGTTTCACCAATATGGCTTTCATTTTATTCTTCTTTTGCTTGTCCTATTCTCTCAGAAATAGCATTGTAACCTTCTAGTTTCTTAAAGTCCAAAAATTTCCCTCCCAACTTCCCATAACTTAAACCAAACTAATTCCTCAAGCCCCTTTCTTCCCACGAGAACATAAAAAACAGAGAATAGGTGTACATACCGGTAATCAATAGTTGTTGGGCCTCGAACATCGTCTTCAGCTGAAGGACTGCTGCGAGAACAGAAGCTTCTGGAGCAAAAATCACTACAAGGGTTTAAAACAAAGGGCTCTAGAACAAAATCGCCAGAATCAAGAAGGTATCTTGAAGAAGGAAGATAAGAACACAAAACTGAATCTTGAACTGAGTTTGATTTCGAAAATTGAGGTTTCAGAGCTCTCAATATGGAAAAGGGTCTTCTTCTTGATAGCAGTAACTTAAAAGGAGATGCCATGTACTCCTGCCTTGCTTCCTCCCCGCAGATTCTCAGAGACCGGTGTCTTCGCCGCTGGCCTGGCCTCCAGCACTCTTCTTAGGTATTCGATGGGCCTTAATAGATTCCTACCCAATAAGTCCCGCCATTTCGGCTACTACTAACCCCTTTGTTTTCACTTTTTTTCTGGGCCTAATATATTCAATAGGTCCTAAGTCCTACCATTCGTATTTTTCCTGGCCTATTTCTGACCCTTTTGTATATTTTTTTTTTGGCTTCATCTTGTCATAAGAATCATGTTAAGACATTAAACTTTTATTTTAATCTATTATATCTCTTAACTTATCATAATTATTTTATTAAGTCCTTAAATTTATATTTTAATCTATAGAATCTTTGATATATATCAAATCATTCACATAAAACTTTTCAATTTCATTATAGGGTCAAACTAGTCCAAATTTAAATAGAAATCTTAAAACATATTTTAATATTACGTCATATTTTAGTTAAACTCTAGATTTAGTTATTTAATTTTTTTTAAAAAAATAATTATTAATCATTAATTAAAGTTTATAATCTCTAAAATTATTATGTTAAACATTTTATAATTAATAAATATTTATTATATAAAGTAAATATAATTGTTATTTTTAATTAAAAATTTTAAAATTTAATTACATTTCAACTCCCATTTAATTTATCCATTAAAACATAAACTAATAAGTTTTTCAATTCAATATTTAGTATGGTTATTGCAAACATTGCTTTAAACTATTTCACTAGTGAAGACAATGACGAGATAAGTTGAAAAAGATAGAAGGTGAAGTAAGTTTATTATTTGAAGGATATATGTGAATAATTTGAGATACGTTAAGGACTCCATGGATTGAAATAAAAATTTAAGGATTTAATAGAGTGATTGTGACAAATTAAAAGGCTTAGTAGATCAAAATAAAAGTTCAAGGGCTTAATAAGTTTATTGCGACAAACTAAGGTGTTTAATAGGACATTAAGCCTTTTTTTTTTTTTTTTTTTTTTTTTTTTTTTTTCAAGTTCATTTTGACTCAACTGCCTACTAAATACTACACGAGTTTTTACCATTACTAAGAATTGTAAAATTAGAACAATGTACAAAAGAGTTCAGTATGGTAAATGAAATTTTAACCTGGCTAAAAAAATGGATAAATTTTCTAAAAATTAATTTATTGTCAAATATTGGATATGATTATTATGGTCAAATGTACAATATGACTCCACAATATCGAGTTTTATTGTAGCAAATAGATTTTCGTCAACAGGGAGAATGTTTTGATCAATTCAAGATAAGTTGCATTCTACTATGGATTATCTCCACAAACTTATCAAAATAGAAAATGTTTTGATCAATTCAAGATCAGTTGCATTCTATTATGAATTATCTCCACAAACTTATCAAAATAAAAAGAAAATCATACTCCTTTCATAACTATTTATAAGTTACTGGTAGTCATTTTGTCAAAATTATGGAAATATTTTTTTCTCCTAAAATGTTCATATTTATGATTTTAATCAAGCTAGCAAAGAATGAGACAAGAGTAATATGGTAAAAAATTAGTAAAGTACTTAATAAACTAATAATAATGATATATATTTAGTTACAAAAAGAACTAGTTCAAGGAATTATAAATAGTGATGAATGAAATAATTTAAAAGAAACCCAAAACTAGTGAGACTCATATCATGCATGCATGCATGGGTTTCATTATCGAAAATTTTCTTTAAAAGAACCAAAAAAAAGAGAAAGAAATTCTTTACCTAGTTTTTATTATTAGACTCAAAAGGTGTTTAGAATTACATAATCCTCTATTTATTCAATATATATTAAGATAAGTAAATTGGATAAAAACATTATAGAATGAGGTAAACAGAATCAAATTAGCCGTATCTGTTCAGATAAAGATTAATTCAAGCCAAGAAATCTAGTTTATCTAACATAAAAACATTCATGATCTAGTCTCCTGACTGCTATAAATATCATCCCATATAGTAGCTGAATTGTTCATTCGCTTCTTCATCCTTTACAGTCACTTCAACAATGGCAAGCAAAAGTAGCATATTTCTTAGTATTCTCCTTCTCTTTTCTCTCTATGCTTCATCCCATTCCGTCCCTTTATCAGCCAATTCCAGATATGTCGTAGACGACAAAACTGGGAAACGAGTAAAACTTATCTGCGGTAACGTCGTGGGCCATACGGAACACCTCTTGCCGGAAGGTGTGGACCGACAGCCCGTCAAAGAAATTGCAAAGCTCATCGGGAGGATGGGTTTCAACTGCATTCGTCTAACCTACTCCGTGTTTATGTTCACACGGTATGAGAATGTTTTAGTGTCGGAGAATTTGGCTAAGATGGGCCTCGTGAATGCCACTCAGCGCATTGCTATGCATAATCCTCATTTGCTTGCCATGACCCTCCCGGAGGCCCAGAAGGCGGTGGTGGAAGATTACAACGCCGAGGGAATCATGGTGGTGCTGGATAATCAAGTCAGCAAACCCATGTGGTGCTGTGCTGATAATGATGGGAATGGTTTCTTTGGAGATAAGTACTTTGATCCTCAAGAATGGTTGAATAGTTTGACCATTGTTGCTAATATGTATAAATCCAATCACATGGTACGTAATTACTCCCTAATTAATTATTTGTTTCTTTTTTTTTTTTTTGCACTAATTCTATAATTAATATGTTTTTTTGGTGTAATTTTAGGTTATTGGTATGAGTTTGAGAAATGAAATTCGCGGTCCGAGACAGAACCAGGAAGATTGGTATAAATATATGGAGCAAGGTTCAAAGACGATCCATGCAACAAACCCTAACGTGTTAGTGATCATATCCGGGTTAAGCTACGATATCCGGTTGGAGTTCCTCAAGACCCGGCCATTGAATTTGAGTTTCAAGAACAAATTGATGTACGAGTTTCACAGGTACACATTTTCTGAAGGAAATCAGGTACTATTCTCAAATGAACCTGCATTGAACCGGGTTTGTCAAAAAATCATTGATGAGGTTGAAGATCAAGCAGGATTCTTGTCTAGAGGAAAGGACCCGGCTCCAATTTTCGTGTCCGAATGGGGTTATGATTTGCAAGTATATGTTAACAACGAACACACCTTCTTTACTTGTTTCCTTAACTATATGGCACAACATGATTTTGAATGGGCTCTTTGGGCTCTCCAAGGAAGCTATATGTATAGGCAAGGTCTCGTAGATCAATCCGAATATTTCGGCTTGTTAAATATGGACTGGAATGGTACTAAAAGCCCAATAACAAATTCTAAATTACGGATGGCCATCAGAACCAACAGAGGTACGATACTCACTCCGTCCTTATTTATTTAATTTTTTTTATAAAATAAATTAATTATTTTATTCTGTTTCTTTTTTTTTTTTTTTCAGATCCACAATCGACTTTACCACCGTATCATATTATATTCCATCCAAAAAGTGGGAATTGTTTAAAATTGGATGACGGGGTCATATATTTGAGTGATTGTCTTGGAATGGGGAGATGGGACCATATCAAGCATAACAAGACAGCTTCATTGCGGTTGCAAGGTAACGGTGGCTGTTTGACGGCGGTCGGAGATGGACAGTCGGTGGCGGTTACTAATGATTGTTCGAGTAACATGAGTTCTTGGAAAAAGTTCAACAGATTTCAGCTGTCCCATGTGGATAACAACGGAGTGCTGATGTGTTTGGAATATGATCCTAATTATACGCTAAACATTGTGACCAGGAAGTGTATCGTCGAGGCGGATGGTGTTAATCCACAAAAACAGTGGTTTAGCCTTATTTTCTCAAATGTAAACTAGGGTTTTTGCTATAGAGATATGTAAACCATGAATAATCTTGATATTATTCTATATTACTGAAACCCTAATAATGCAATAAACTTTGGAATTATTGTGAAGAATATATAGTGTCAATTTTCAATTCATATTGTTTTATGTGAGGTTAATTGTTATATATTATTGAAAATATCCCACAAAGTATTTATTTAGTATGGTTGAGGAATCAAAATAGCCTATTAATTATGAAAACTTAAATAAACATAATTAATTAATTAATACAATACCATATTTTTTATTCCATTTTTGACAAACCCTGTCCCCAAAATCAAAAACTAAAAATTTCATTCCTTTTCTTCTATCGCTAAATATAATTCATTCTAATTGTTATTTTTTAATTAACTTTTGAAAGATTGTTTTTCTATGATTAACACATAAATAGGACACATTTGAAGAAAAAAAAAATATATTACTTTAATTTTTTTCAAAATAAATGATTTATATTTAAGACATAGTATTTTCTTGTCTCCAATTCAAACTCATCCCTAGAGTTCCACCATCGACTTTCATTGCATTAATGGAACCTTGGTTTCTAAGACCAAAAATTTCCCTCTTGTTTTGTCATTTCTGTCTTCCGGTAATCAATCTGATTCTTCAAAAAACCCTACAAGAAAATAAAACAGCAGAGAACAAAAGACTCATCTTATGTTAAAAGGAAGATAAGAACAAGACCGGTGTCTTTGCCGTCGGCCCGTCTCAAGTACTCTTCTCCGCTGGGCCTTAGGTCCCGCTACTTGGGATACCACTAACCCCTTTATTTTCAATATTTTTTTGGGGCACAGTATACACTTTGTTTGTTGATAGTGGCATTATTATTATTATGGACAGATTTACATGGAGAGCTGCCTCCACTGAATTTTTTAAAATAGAAAATATATTGAATCTATTATATATATTGACCCAAAAATTTCTAACAATTGCCTTAACTGTTAATATAATTAAATTTTTGTCCCAATAATAAATTCTAGATCAGTAATTTATTATTATTAAAGCATAATATTTTACAGTGAAACTAATTTGATTTTGATCGAGTTGTACCAGATTAGTTGCATTATCATTTACTTTTTGAAAAAATAATTATATATATATATATCTATGTGTGTATTTTTTCCATTGACCATAACTAAAAACTACATGAGTTTTCACCATGGTAATCTAAAAGAGTTTAATTATTGTGGTAAATGACTCTTTAATCATCGTATGTAAAAGCTAAGGATCATTAAGTTGTTAGAAAGAAATGCGTAATCAGATATATATGGGATATAATTATGGTCAAATCAGATGATTCAACAATATCTAATTATTCATAAACAGATTAATTTTAATCAACCGTTAGAACGTTTTGATCAAGTGAATAAATTATCAAACAATTATTTAGAAAATCATATTTTTAAAATAGAAAGTGAAAAAAAAAAATATAGGTGAAATTCAAGAACCAGTAATTCTTAAATTTTCGTTACCTATTCATGCATGGGAGTGGAGACCGTAGTTGTATTTTGGAAATTCTTTTTTTTTAAAAAAAAAACTCTATGGTGTTGATAATTATTTGACTTTAAATTATATAGATATAGATATATTTGTACATACATAATCCTATTCAATTTCAATTATTAAGATAATTAAAATTTCCATGCAGTAAACATTATAAAATAAAATGAGATTAAAAAGATTTAGGTTAGAATATATCTATGGACACAAAATAAAATCCAATCCAAAACTAAAAGATATGATCCAACTCAATCATCCAAATGATAGAATTAGATTTGTTTCTAGCTGCACTATAAATACCATCCAAATGCTACTTGTATTCTTCATATTCCATCATCGATCATTTCTTTTCTACATTGTTTGACAAAATGGCAAGCAAAAGTAGCATATTTCTGAGTGTTCTTCTTCTCTTTTCTCTCTATTCTTCATCCCATTCAGTCCCTCTCTCAGCAAGTTCCAGATATGTCGTGGATGACAAAACTGGGAAAAGAGTAAAACTTGTCTGTGCTAACTTGGCAGCTCACCTGAAACCCCTCTTGCCGGAAGGTGTGGACAGAAAACCCATCGCAGAAATTGCAAAGGTCACTGGAATGATGGGCTTCAATTGCATTCGTTTCACGTATGCCGTGTTTATGTTCACACGGTACCAGAATTATATAGTGGAAGAGCATTTGGCTAAGATGGGCCTCCAAGGTGCCATTGAACGCATTGCAAAGTATAATCCTCATTTACTGAAACTCACGTTGGTCGAGGCCCAGAAGGAGGTGCTGAATGCATTCACCTCCGAGGGAATCATGGTGATTCTTGATAATCAAGTCAGCAAACCCATGTCTTGCTGTGCTAATAATGACGGCAATGGTTTCTTTGGAGATAAGTACTTTGACGTTCAAGAATGGTTGAATAGTTTGACCATTGTTGGAAATCTATATAAATCCAATCCCTTGGTACGTAATTATTTAATTTAATCCCTAATCATTAATTTCTTGATTTTTTTTTAAGTAATTTTTTTTTCAATAGTACCCAGCTCAAACTTACACACGAATATTTAATCTGATTTTTTAATGTAATTATAGGTGATTGGTATGAGCGTGAGAAATGAAATTCGTGGTGCAAGGGAGAACGAGGAAGATTGGTACAAATATGTTGAGAAGGGTGCAAATACGATCCACGCAGTAAACCCGAATGTGTTAGTGCTCATATCCGGTTTACAATACGACCTCAGATTCCAGTTCCTCAAGACCCGGCCATTGAGTTTGACATACAAGAACAAAATAATGTACGAGGTTCACAGGTATGCAGAAACAGATGGGAATCAGTATAAATATGACAATTTCACTACAATCAACACCGTCTGTCAAAGAATCCTTGATGAAACCGAAAACCTAGCAGGATTCTTGACTAGAGGAAAGAACCCGGCTCCAATGTTCGTGTCCGAATGGGGTTACAATGATATTAAAAAGTGGACTAATGAAACCACTTACTTAGCTTGTATCCTTAACTATCTATCTGTTCATGATTATGATTGGGCTATTTGGGGTCTTATGGGAAGCTATATTCTTAGAGAAGGTAAGCCAAATTACTGGGATCAATATGGTATGTTTAATTTCAACTGGACCGGTCTTCTAAGCCCAGAGTTGAATTCTAAAATGGAGATGGTCTTCAGAACCAACAGAGGTATACTTTTTTCTCGTTTTTTTTATTACTAAAATACTCTATTAGGTCATAGTCAGTAATTATTGTGTCTTTTATTTGTAGATCCACAATCGCCTGTCCCACCCTATCACATTGTGTTTCATCCACAAAGTGGGAAATGCTTGAGAGTGGAGAATGGGGTGATTTATTTTGGTGACTGTCTTGGAGCAATGACAAAATGGAACCATGTCAAGAATGACGAAACAGTTCCCATGGAATTGCAAGATAACAGCGGCTGTTTGACGGCGGTCGGAGATGGGCGGCCGGTGGCTATTACTAAAGATTGTAGAGGTCACATGAGTTCTTGGAAACGGTTTAATACATATCAGCTGTCCCATGTGGATGTGGATACTGGAGTGGAAATGTGCTTGGAGTATGATCCTTATTATACCCGAAGGCTTGTTACTAAGAAGTGCCTTGTTAAGGCCGACGGTGTTAATCCTCAAAAACAATGGTTTACCCTCGTAGAATCAAATACACTCTAGATTCTTTTTTATTTATAGCGTTTGCAATATCAAGCTTTGTAACTAATTAGCATCAATAATCTTGATATTATTCCATATCATCAAAAACCCTAATGCAATAAATTAATCTTGATATTAAGCTTTGTACTTTTTTTGTGAAGTACATATCAATTAATTTTTATATTATTTCATTCATGCAATGCAATCTTAATTCTCAAATTCTTTTTAATCTCCCATTAGCATTTATTTTGGATGGTCAATGAATCAAAATAACCTATGATAATAAAAACTTAATAACCTCAGGCAATGTATTTTTGGTCTAATAATTTTTTTCTTCTCAAATTAATCAGCAATACATGAAAATAGGAAAAATTAAATAGCTATTAGAAAAAGAAATAATAAATACTAAACAAATTTTGTAGGACGGCATCTTCATCCCGCATTCTTAGTGGGCTAAACCAGTGGGCAGTAGTCTCTCCCACACTAAGACTACAGAATTGCACATCCTCTTTTCCGTTCTTTCTTGGGAGGATACGTAAAAAATTGATGATAAAAAAGAAAAGAATTTAAGGGTATATTAGACCTCCCCCCAAGAGACTTGTCCGGAGGAAGCTCTTTGCATGAATGTCAACCACCAGTTGACAGAATTTCGGCTATATCATTTGGCAAATCTAATGTAGAGTATATTAATATGATTCTGCAATATGTAATTATTTTCATAAACATAAACATATTTGATTCGACTTTGAGAACGTTTTGATCAATTCAAAATCAGTTGCATTCTATTCTCCGGGAAAGAAAGACAAAATAAAAAAAATTAGGAATTTATAAAGATTAATCTACATAAATTATAAAAAAAATATATATTTAAGGAATCATATTTATAAATAAAAAGAATAAATTATATGAAATTAAAAATATTTAAACACTAATTAATCTAAACAAAACTAGAAAAACAGTTTCAATTGAAACAGTGAAATACTAATTCAAGAACCATTAATAAAATCTTAACTTTTCTTGACCAGTTTCGGAAAACTGAATTGATGAGACTAATATTATGAGTGGGAGATCGATCGTAGTTGTATCATAGAATTTCTTTTTAATAAAAGAGAAAATAATTAATTCTGAGTTTTGATAATCATACTTTAAATCATTTAGAAGGATATACTCATATATAAGATTAAGATAAATATGTAAAATTATTAATACAATTAATTTCAATCTATAAATCCTATTTAGTAAAAACATACTCCCTTAGTTACTAAATATAAGTTACTAGCTATCGTTTTCTAAAATATCATCTAATAACTATTTCAAAAATTTGAAAACCATTTCATAAGTATATCATTAAAGGAGTAATAAAGAAAAAAATATTTTTAAATATCTAATTAATTAATAATAATCATTTAAAATGAATTATAACATTATACAATGAGATAAAAAGATTCACGTTAAAATATATCCATCCACACAAAATAAATCCAATCCTGAAACCAAAAGATTATCCAATATTCTATCATCAATCAATCCATGCTTTTATAACTATAAATACAATCCCATTCCAGCTGAATTCTTCATTCCATCATCATTTCGGTTCTTCATTCTTTATAGAGTTCAAAAAATGGGGACCAAAAATGGCACATTTCTGAGTGTTCTTCTTCTCTTTTCTCTCTATTCTTTATCCCATTCAGTCCCTCTCTCATCAAGTTCCAGATATGTCGTGGATGACAAAACTGGGAAAAGAGTAAAACTCGTCTGCGCTAACTTAGCAGCTCACCTGGAACCACTACTGCCGGAAGGTGTGGACAGAAAACCCATCGGAGAAATTGCAAAGGTCACCGGAATGATGGGTTTCAACTGCGTTCGTCTAACGTACGCCGTGTTTATGTTCACACGGTACGAGCATTATATAGTGGAGGACCATTTGTCTAAGATGGGCCTCCATGACGCCATTAATCGGATGGCAAAGTACAATCCTCATATGCTCAGAATGACCGTCGTCGAGGCCCAGAAGGCAGTGGTGGACGCATTCACCGCCGAGGGAATCATGATTGTGCTAGATAACCAAGTCAGCAAGCCCTTATTTTGCTGTGCCGATGATGATGGCAATGGCTTCTTTGGAGATAAGTATTTTGATGTTCAAGAATGGTTGAATAGTTTGACCATTGTCGGCAATCTATATAAATCCAATCCCTTGGTACGTAATTATTTAATTTAATTTATTCCCTAACCATTAATTTCTTGATTAATTTTAGTATTTTGTTTATGATTTAATTAATTTATTTATTTTACAATATTATCCAGATCAGACTTACATACAATTAATCTATCTTTTCAATGTAATTGTAGGTGGTTGGTATGAGTGTGAGAAATGAAATTCGTGGTCCAAGGGAGAACGAGGCAGATTGGTACAAATATGTTGAGAAGGGTGCAAATACGATCCACGCAACAAACCCGAATTTGTTAGTGCTCATATCCGGGTTACAATACGACCTCCGATTCCAGTTCCTCAAGACCCGGCCATTGAATTTGAGATACAAGAACAAAATAATGTACGAGGTCCACAGGTATACAAACACAGAAGGGAATCAGATTGAATTTGCGAATGTAACTACAATCAACACTTTCTGTCAAAGAATCCTTGATGAAACCGAGGACCTAGCCGGGTTTTTGTCTAGAGGAAAGAACCCGGCTCCAATGTTCGTGTCCGAATGGGGATACAATGCGGTAGATAAGTGGACTAATGAAACCAATTACTTAGCTTGTTTCCTTAACTATTTATCCGTTCATGATTATGATTGGGCGATTTGGGGTCTCATGGGAAGCTATATTTATAGAGACAATAGGCAAGATTACTGGGATCATTATGGTATGTTTAATTTCAACTGGACCGGTCTTCTAAGCCCAGAATTGAATTCTAAAATGGAGATGGTCTTCAGAACCAACATAGGTATACTCTTTTCGTCTTTTTTTATTACTAAAATAATTTGCAATAAATTAATTCGAGCACAGTGTAATTATTGTGGCTTGTGATTGTAGATCCACAATCGAGTGCGCCGCCGTATCACATTATGTTCCATCCACAAACTGCGAAATGTTTAAAAGTGGAGAACGGGGCAATTTATTTTGGTGAATGTCTTGGAGCAATGACGAGATGGAACCATGTCAAGCATGACAAAACAGCTCCGATAGAATTGCAAGATAACGGCGGTTGTCTGACGGCGGTCGGAGATGGGCGGCCGGTGACTATTACCAAAGATTGTAGGGGTCACATGAGTTCTTGGAAACGGTTCAATACATATCAGCTGTCCCATGTGGATGTGCATACTGGAGTGGAAATGTGCTTGGAGTATGATCCTTATTATACGCTAAAGCTTGTCACTAAGAAGTGCATTGTTGAGGCGGATGGTGTCAATCCTCAAAAACAATGGTTTACCCTCGTAGAATCAAATACACTCTAGATTCTTTTTTTTTAATATAGTTTTTATTATGTCAAGCTTTGTAATTAATTAGCATCAATAATCTTATATTATTCTATATCATCAATAAACATTAGTACTTTTACTATATATCAATTTTTATATAAATTCATGCAATGTTAATTCTTAAATTCTTGCAAATCTCCCACAATAGCATTTATTATGGATGGTTCATGAATTAAAATACCCTAAAAAAATTTACTATTCTAGTCTTTACTAAAAACTTCGTGTGAAACTCATAAGCCATAAATTAAAATGGGGAAAAAAAGGCCATTGACAATAATTAGAAAAGATTAATAAATACTAGAATTTTGAAAGGAAGAATTGCATCTTCATCCCACTAAGACTAGAGAATTGCACTTGCTCGAAATTCGCGAGCATATCATGGATCTGTTCGGTTCTTTCTTGATGACACAAAAGAAAGAATTTTTAGGGTATTTTAGATCTTCCCTTTCTACGGAGGGCACATGGAGACTTGCTTGTGGGTAGATCTTGCATGTCGTCCACCTCTAATTTGACCTTAAATATAAGGTTCCTTTAGGGAAGTATTCACTATAAATAATCACCTAGGTGTAAAAAGGACATTTTTTAATGTAGTACTTTCTAGGAATAATTGAACACTTAAAGATCTAACCTTTGATCAGTTTTACACTTGGATCCTTAACTCTCTTTTTTTTCTTGACAGTCAACAACCATCTGAGCAAATTAATATGGGCAAATTCAATACTATGTCATTTAATTAGTCATAAACAAATATTAACTGAAATATTATTGAGCTAAATCTTGATTTTTGGTTCAGTAAGAAATGGATTTAGTTGTGTATGACAAATTTTCAGCAAATTAAATAGTGTAGTATTGAATTTTTTTCGTTTAATTTGATCAAGAGGTCGTTGACTGAACTTTCCGATGAATTTAAAAAAAAAATAGTCAAAGAATCAAATTGTCCAATAGTAATTTGTTCAAGGATCAACATGGCTAAAAAAATATATTAAGGACCAAAATGTAAAACTAATAAAAAATTAATTCCTTAAACATCTAATTACTTTACTTTCTAGTTTTCTGCGGAAGAAGCTTGCCAGAAAACTATAGAGTCTGACCGTGATGTTCTTTCTCATTCTTCTTATTCTTCTTCTGGCATTTTCAAGAATCTGCAATCCCCTGCCTCTTTCAACAAGCGGAAGATGGATTCTTGATGAGTCCACAGGGAACAGGGTGAAGCTGACCTGTGTTATTGGGTTGGGCATTTAGAAACCATGATAGTGGAAGGGCTGCAAAAGCTGCCCTTACCCTGTACAGGTGATCAGGTCGCTTCAATGGGTTTCAATTGTGTTCGTCTTACCTGGGCCACATATATGTTCACCGGAGAAAACTACACTTCCCATAAGGTTGCCGAGTCCCTTGATCGGTTAGGCCTAAAAGAGGCCAAGATTGGGATTTCTCTGAACAACCCTGAATTCTTGAATTTTACCTTAATTGAGGCTCAGAAGGTAGTAATTGAAAATCTTGCCGGAAGAAACATCATGGTTTTGCTAGATAAGCACGTTAGTGAACAACAATGGTGCTGTAGTGACCAAGATGGAAATGGGTTTTTTGGAGATGCTTCTTTTGATCACAAGGAATGGATACAGGGGCTCACTTTAGTAGCTAAGCATTACAAGGATAATCCCATTGTGAGTCTTGGAAAAAATCAAGAAACTTTGATGAATTGGAATATGTATTTGTTTTAAATTAGACAGGGCGTTTTGAATTGATCTTTTATCATACAGGTGATGGCCATGAGCTTGAGAAATGAGCTAAGAGGTCCACTTCAAAACAGGGATGACTGGTATCCATATATGAAGGAAGGAGAAGCAGCCATTCATGGAGAAAATCCAGCCTTGCTTGTGATAAATTCCGGGTTGTCTGACGAGACTAATCTTGGCTTCTTGAAAGGAAAACCCCTGGCTGTGAATTTGACTAATGAAGCACATTGGTGCTCATTTTACACCACTAGTCCAGAAGGGAAATGGTCATCTCAAACTAATGAGTTGTGCGCAAATGTGACCCAAGAATTCTTGTCCCAATCTGGTTTCCTCATCAACAACTCCAACAGCTCATTTCCCTTATTTTTGAGTGAATTTGGAGTAAACCTGGGAGGTGAAAATGAGGCTGATAATCGGTATCTAAGCTGCTTAATGGCAACATTAGCGGAGTATGATATGGATTGGGCATTTTGGGCTTTGCAAGGAAGCTATATGCTTAGACAAGGAAATATATTGATCGATGAGAATTATGGGATGCTTGATGACCAATGGCACCACCCCAGGAACCCAAAAATCCAACAGCGCCTGCATCTTGTCGAACAGATTAGTCAGGGTAATATCTCATGATTTATTTGTATACTCCCTCCCTTCAGAAATATATAAACATATTTACCATGATGCAGATTTTATGTCGGTTGATTCCACAAATTACAAACTATATCATCCCCAGAGTGGCGTCCAGATTTCCAAGGATAATGTTCTTCTCTACGTGACAGATTGCTGAAAAAACTTAACTCGCAGGAATCATGACCCGGAAAATGGAAGTTCTATCCAAGTAAAAGGTACGGGTACTTCAGGGTGTCTCAGAGCAGTTGGGGAGGGCAGTCCAGCAGTAGTTTCGAGTGATGGTTCGAGCCATTCAAGCTCTTGGAGATTGATTTCTAGCTCGAAGCTGCATATTGCAACCCAAGATGAAGAAGGAAGATACTTATGTTTGGAGAGGAATTCTTCCAGCTCCATGGTTGTGACCACCAAGTGTTTGTGTTTAGATTTTTCAGCCAAAGATCTCCCTAATTGTGCTGAAAATCCCCAGAGACAATGGTTTAAGCTTGTTCCCATGAATACAAAGTAATTAATCCTCATTGCTTTTAGCTCCCTTGTCTTCTTCTTAATTAGTAAATTGAAGAATAATAATCAAACTTTACTAACTTAGTAATAAAACAGCAAAACTTTGTATAGGAAGGTTTTGAATTTGAGATATGTCGAGTTAGGTGGAATATTATTGTTGATCTTCTAGTAGAGAGGTATAAGGATGGTTAGGGGAAGGGTGGGTAAAAACACCATCAAAAATAAAATAAAATTGAAGAGTAATAAACACATGAACATTGGTTCCATTATTTAATTAGATTTATCTTAGTTATATTCACAATTAACATTGACTATTTGACAATGCTACATCAAATTAATATCTCAAGTTGAAAATAATTATATTAATTTTATTTTACATTTATTGGTATCAATTATATTTAAAATTTAAAATTATGAGAATTGATTCATCTAAGTTAGAATCCATAAAGACTCACGTAATTGATTGGTTGAAAAGAGCTTTGGAAGTTTGACTATTTTATTTGAAATTGACCAATTCAATAAAACTCAAACCTACGTAAATTGATTTACCTAAGTTTGAATCTGTAAAGACTTGTGTAGTCGGTCAGCTGAAAAGAGATTCGAAAGTCTCAATTATTTTACTTAAATTGATCTACCAAAATTCACATTGACGTAAATCAATTCACTTGAATTAAAATTTGAAGAAGTTCAAGCAAATTAAAATTTATAAAAAGACTCAATTATTAAGAAGAAAAGTATTATCAACTAAACTTCCCAATCATTGAACTAGGTACTTGTAGGGTTTTTGATCAATTTGATCCTATAACTTTGAGCCAAAAAATAGTTTGGTCCGAAAAGTTTTTTTTTCAATCATAACGATCAGTCATTTTTTTCTGGTAATCAAAATTATCCAAACCATTAATTTCTGACCACCCACACGGCGGAGCCTGTCACGTGCACTGCACATGAGGGGTAAAATTATCCTTTCATGTTGTTTTGTCCGTATCTAGTCAACCACTTTCCAAAACGTTGTGGGGCATTATTTCGGTTTATACTTTCTTCCATTCTTGAACTCAGCCATGGTAGAGGAAGTCAACAGCCAATGCTACTGTGGGAAAAGGACAATAATGAAGACAACTTGGACAGATTTAAACCTAGGTAGAAGGTTTCTCAAGTGCCAAATGTATAGGGTAAGATCTTTATTTGGAACATTTTTTGTTCAGATCTTGATTGCGTTTTTTCTGCCCAGTTCCATTTCCCCCCTCCCCCCCAATTTTGCTCCCTGTTAAAGCTAGGTTATGTTATTGTGAATATAGAAGACTGGTGACTGTGGGTTTTTTTTCTTGGTACAATCCTCCCATGTGTGCTTAATCAACAATATTCATACCTGGGTTGCTGCAATGAATTCGGAGATGTGAAACTGAAGTTAAAGAATCAAGGAGGAATGCAATATATAATCGGGCGTTGCTTGTTCGAGGTGTTGATTGGTTTGATTATTTGTGTCTTCTTTTTCCATGGAATCTGAATGGGTCTTTTTATGGTTTCTGCTTCTATTGGATTTCCTAATTTGTTCTATTGGGACATTGACATAGGTGGACGTGGCGGGTTGAGAAATAAGAAATTCTTGAAGAAATCTAATAACAGGAACTCAAGAAAAATCGCAACTTTTAATTCGGATGAACAGTGGCGGCGAACAGTAGGCCGGAATAGTGATGGTGAACTGTACACCGATGAACAGTGCGACGACAACAATTTCGGAAAACTTTCGAAAACTCAAACTTTGGATAACCCGTCAAAGTTTGAGGTTTTTCATCAATCTAACTTCTGAACTCATCAAAGGTTAAGACTACGAAAATAGAATTCTTCTCCTATAATCAAACTTCAATATAAAGTAGTTAAAGGATGAAGAAAGGAAAAAAAAAAAAAAAAAACCTTGAGTTCACAAGGAAATAGAGAAAAAAACTCTGAAATATTATTTATAGCAGATTCTACTCCAACTCTTAGACATTTATCCTTATTTATAATAGTAGAAGTTCTGTGTTTTGGTCGATGTTGTTGGGCACGATTCTCAAGATGAGCAACTCGAGCTTTGATCGCACTCAAATTTGGCTGGGTGACTCAGAAGGGCCCTTTTCCGATCATCCGGAGTGGTTTTGATGGAGTTTCTAGTGATTTTGTGTTTTTAGGGGCATTTTCATAATTTGTTATTTTTTTGGGGTCTTTTTGTAATTTCATTAATCCTTTCCGAATAAGCCTAGGTTTTGAATTCCGAATAGGTTTAGGTTTTCTAATTTGTTATTTAAGATGCAAACTTTGAACCGAATGATGCAGCAATTGGTGGTGAACGAATGACCTACACAACAAGAACCTGCTGAAAGGCAAGAGGAACAATGGGATGACGTTGATAGGGAGTTCGAACTACCAACGAGAGAACAACGATTTAGGGTTTTCCCAAGGGGTGGAAGAGGCGGCTACGGAAGAGGCGACGGAAATCCACCATCGAGGGTTTTCGATCGCGGGCTGTATGTTCCACGATGGGATGCCGGATTTAAGCTGGAAGTTCTCAAATTTACCGGAAATTTGGTGCCAGAAGAATTTCTAGATTAGATGAGTGTCGTGGACGAAATCTTCACGTTAACAGAGGTCTCGATCGACAAGAAGGTAGCATTGATGGCAATTCGGTTTAAGGACAGGGCTGCGGTGTGGTGGCAATCCTTTAGATATCAACATTATCTGGACGGAATTCCAGTCATGGATGATTGGTTTGAACTGAAAAGGGAGATGCTCCGTGAGTTTTTACCTTTCAATTATCGCTAGACACTTTTTTCAGAATTACAGAGTTTGATGCAGGATGCGAGTAGTGTAAAGGAATACACATTGGAATTCTATTGGATGGTTGCAAGGAACCAGGAACACACCTTTGGGAACATCACCGAAGCGCAGACGAAAGCTAAAGTGGTGGAAAGGAGTTTAGCTAGGGTTGGCGGAAGAAGTATTTGGCAGAGGATTTTCCGGCCCTCCACAAAACACAACGGCAGCCACTGATTCTCCATCCAGTGCTTTTATTCCATCCACTCAACAAGGGCGAACAACCGTGCAATCGAATCAGTGATCAGGGCAAGTTCAAAATCGTCCATCATCCAATAAGGCGAATATCATTTGTCAGCGTTGTCAGCAGAAAGGACATTATGCCTATGAGTGCCCCTGGATTCAATCTCAGTGGTTGATCCAAGATGTCGCAGAAGGGGAATTTGTAGGAGAAGACATTGTTGATGAGTTGGAAGAAGGTGAGGAGTGTGTGGTTGCATTGGAAGACGTCCAAGAAGACTACCTGGTTTTACAGCGAATTTGTTTAGCACCTAAAACCAATGAGGATTGGAAGTGTCGAAACATATTCAGCACTAGCTACACCATTAATGGCAAGGTCTACCAAGTCATTATAGATACGGGAAACTGTGAGAATGTGATTTCGCAAGAAGGCGTACAGAAGCTTCAATTACCGACAGAACCTCACACCGAGCCTTACAAGCTAGGATGGTTGAATAAAGAGACAAAAGTTCAGGTAAATCAGCGATGCAGAGTGGAGTTTTCGATTGGGCCGCAGTACAGCTGTGTTGTTTACTGTGACATGGTGCCTATAGATGCCGCACATTTGCTGTTAGGCTAGCCTTGGCGATATGACAACAAGGTTTCGTACGATGGTTTCACTCACTGCTACACGGTCAACAGAGGAGCTAAGAGGGTCGTGTTGCAACCAATGTGAGATAGCTTTACGGAGGGAAAGAAGAACATCATTTGCTTGCTGCGTAAGGAGTTCAAAGAAGAGGTTGGGGAAGCCGAGGTCTGTTTTGCGTTATTGTCGACTACGTTGGCTACTATGACAGACAAGAACGAGGAAATTGCGGTGCCGGAAAAGGTGAGGGGACTTTTGAAAGAATTTGAAGACTTGCTTCCAGAAGAGTTGCCGCCAGACCTACCACCCATGCGTGATATACAGCATCAAATTGATTTAGTTTCAGGATCCATTCTCCCGAACAAAGCCCATTGTAGACTCTCTCCGCAGCAACACAACGAATTGAGGCTCCAAGTAACTGAGTTGCTTGACAAGAGATATATCCGGGAGAGCATCAGTCCCTGTGTTGTACCCATTTTATTGGTGCCAAAGAAAGACGGTACCTAGAGGATGAGCGTTGACAGTCGGGCCAGAAACCGTATCACGGTTAAGTACCGATTCCCTATTCCAAGACTTGATGATATGTTGGATCAGTTTAGCGGGGCGATAGTCTTTTCGAAAATTGACTTGAAGAGTCTCTACCATCAGATACGGATCAAACCGGGAGTTGAATGGAAGACAGCTTCAAAACGAAAGGTGGGTTTTTCGAATGGGTCGTTATGCCATTTGGTCTCTCGAACACTCTAAGCACATTCATGAGAGTCATGAATCAGGTATTGCGACCTTTCTTGAATAGTTTTACCGTGGTTTATTTCGATGACATACTGGTATATAGTTTGACAGAGGATGAACACTTGCAGCATTTGCGGTTGATTCTGGCGACATTAAGAGAGCATAGCTTGTATGCCAATCGTAAGAAGAGTGTTTGGTTTACGGATAGTCTAGTCTTTCTAGGGTTTGTAGTTTCGGCAAAGGGAATTCATCCTGAAGAAGCAAAAGTGCGGGCTGTCCAGGAATGGCCTATACCACGAAGTGTTACAGAGGTTAGGTCCTTTCATGGGTTGGCTAGTTTCCACCGGCGTTTCATCAAGGATTTCAGTGTGCTCATGGCCCCTTTAACGGATCTATACAATGTGAAGGAGTTCGTATGGGCGGAAGAAGCACAACGAGCATTCGAAGTGATCAAAGACAAACTCACCCCTGTGCTAGCATTATCAAATTTTTGTGTTTAGCTTATTTAATCTGTCTTGTAGTGCAAATTGATCACTTTAGGGCAACAATAACAAAAGGTAATGATATACAATCTAAAAACCATTCCTCTCGTGTAAAATCATTCAGCTGTATGACAATCACTTTACGGCAACATTCATCTAGTGTAAAAAATTAAGAACAAAATAAAGGCAATGAAAAGAAATAATCTATATCTACAAATAAAGACAATGATATAACCCGTATAAAGAGAATAAAGTAAAGGTAATGATATACAATCTAAAAACCATTCATATAAAAAATGACCCAAAAAATTATCCAAAATATTGTTTTAACTAAACCATTCACCAAGCGATCAAAATAACATTTAAACCATCAATCACAGTGGACCAAAATAATACTTAAACCATCAATCACAATGGACCAAAATAACACTTTAAATAAAAACAATTAAAAGCTCTCAAAATACATTTCATTTCATTGATAATTAAAACTTATTCCCTAAGCCACTACTTGAATTTTCTTCTAGCATACTCATTTGGACATTTATTCTTGTTGTGTCCTTCTTGATTGCAAGTACCACATTTTCTCTTCTTTTTATGGCTACTTGTTGTCTGCAAATAAACACAAATAACACTAATGAAGAATAGATGTTGCCCTTGTAATCAGATTAAGTACCTACCTGAGAACTTTGAGAAGGAAAGGATGTATTGTGTTGTGAATCAGCTGCCGTGGAGTCATCTTGCTGCATAGTGTCATTACTGTCAATCACCAATGATGCTTGCACCTTGTATGTCCTTCTGTTATGTCCAAGGCCACCACATTTTCTACATTTATTAACATTAATTGGAACTCCACCTTCATCAACAATTTCATGTTGCTTAGAATTGTCAACCACTGTTTCTTTTTCATTATTGTCCATTTCATCTTTCTTCTTGTTTTTAGCAGCCTTGGGACAGCTTCTCTTCTTGTGACCTGTTTTATGATAGGTGCCGCACTTCTAAGACTCCAAACCAGCCCTACATAAATGGTGTTACCCTGTAGCATCCTTTTTAGTCTCCCCTGCTTCTTTTCTTCCGTTCTTCTTTGGCCTTCCAGGGAGCTTCAGCTTTGGTGCAACTTTTAAAGTGGGTCTTCTAGTGGGGTCCCAATTGTTATTGCCATTCACAAGGAAGATGATATTCTCAGATGCTCTGATGTATGCATCCCTTTCATAGCAACAGTCAACAAAATCAAATGGATCTTTTCCAATCAAAGTTAGAGCTGAAATGGAATGAACACAAAGAACCTCACTAAGCTCCCACTTCCTACAGTTGTAGGTCTTTAATGCCAAGTCAACGACAAATGCCTCACTTGAATTCTTTGACACTTAGTATATCATATCTCTAGCAAAGCAGGCTGCATAGTCCCGTGACCTTTCCTTTAGACTCTCTATCCTACTAACCAACCTATGATAGATTCTTCCTCTGTACTTAACTATCCAATCCCTCTTTTCTTGCAACCTTTTCATCAACAAAACCCATATCCCTTCTACCAAGCCTAAGATTGGCTTCCTCCTTACTTCAATCAGCTGTCAATTAAAACTCTCACCATAATTATTAAGCAAAATATCACACTTCACTTTTGTCCTAAAAAAACATCTACACCAATGCCTATGAGTGTCATTGTCATTTAGGCACTTTAATGCACCCTCATATATTTCTTTTATTGAATCCATGTCTCTTAAAGTTATTTTCATATATTACCTTTTTGCATAGCTCCATAGTTTCAGTCTAAAGGTCTCACTAGGGTAACTTTTCCTAAAATTAGCATGTAAATGCCTCACATAAAACCGATGCTCAATACTAGCCATCAACCCCCACGGCTGGAATTAAACCATGCATTAAAAAAAAAAAGCTGTTAGTTAGATATAAAAAAGTAGGTAAAATTGAATTGTGTGTTAGTAATGTAACAACCTTTTATCGATCTAATATGATACACTAATTCTCTGTGTCATATATTTCCAAGTCCTGTTGCATTAAATTCAAGAACCATGTCCATATTTCCTTGTTCTCACCCTCTACTACAGCATAGATGACAAGATAAACCCCGTTGTTTGGATCAAGCCCAATAACTGTCAAAAGAACCCCAAAATGGGATGCCTTTAGGAAGCATCCATCAACACCAAGAACCTCCTTGCATCCATTTCAAAACCTTTCTTTAATGCATCAAAGCATACATAGAACCTTCTAAACACATGATTCTTTGTTTCTTCCTCCTCATAAACATCTATACAACTTGTAAAACCAGGATTGGTCTTTCTTAGCTTCTTGGCATAATCATGAATCTGATTGTGTTGTTTTTTGTACTTGCCTTCTATCAACTCCCTCACAGCTGCCTTTGCTTTGTAAAACGTATTTCTAGAACATGTGCATTCAATTCCCAGTGCACTTTCTCTTGTATTTACCCTACATCAAACTTCTTACTGGATCTGAATTCTTCCAAGTAGTTGGTAGCTATGAACTTGTGTGAAGCAAGCTTGTGGTAGAAAGTTTTTCCACACTTATGTTTTGATTGCACAGTCCTCACTTGAGCTAATCCCTTATTAGCAATGGAGTAGGCATGAATAGTCCAATCATAGTTAGCCCCCACACAAACTGCCCGAATTCTCTTGTTGTCATTCTTCTTGAACTTAATTGGTCTCTCCTAGATTATCCCATGATGTATTATATCCTCTTTCGGGTTATTCTTGGAGTTAAATTCTTGCTCACATCTGAAATAGGTGTCACTCAACTTCTTCTTGGACTTGTATCTTTCAAATCTTGTCTCATTGGCCATATCTTCATCTGATGAGTCCCCCATTATTGATTCAAAGTCAACGTCCAAATCAATGTCTTGGTCTATGCTAAATTCCTCCCTTGCAAGAAGCTCACTTAGAAAGCCCTCCGTTTCCCAAAGGTTAAATTCACTACTTGGTCCAATTAAATATTCCTTTTTCTTTGCTTTCTGTTGTATGTATAGCTAATGATGCCAGTCTCATTATTTTTCTCCACCAGTCCCTATGTTTCACCCACATTTACCTCATTCAACCCAACCACATAATCATCCGTTTCACCTTCCTCAACCTTTCTCTTCATTTCGGATGCAAAGTCATCTGTTTGACCTACACCACTATCACCAACCATTTCATCAATGTCTTCTGCTAGGTAGCTAGCATTCCACAACATTTTCTTATGGTTTCTGGACTTACCTCTTCCTGCTCATTACCACTAAACACAAAGTCACTGTCATAGAAACTTCCCAAATCTAAAAGATCAAAGTCATCATCCTCCTGCTACTCTTTCTTTTCTTACCTTTTTTTTTTAACTTCAGAGTCTGCCACTTTTTTTCTTTTGTTAATTTTTTGAACTCTATTACCTTCCCTTCCCTCATCTTTCTGAACTTTGAATTTTTATTTTTATTTTAACTTCACCCCATGCAACCTGCAATTCTTTGTTTGAATCAACTCTAGTATCCATCCTATTTTTTCCTTCTTCTGCTTCATTCTTTGTCCCCCTTATACCTGTTGTTTTTTTTTTCTTTCTTTACAGTCCTCTTAGGGTTGATCTCTACAAAAGTCCATGATGTTCCAAGATAGTCATTTGCATTACCATCTTCAATAGTTGTGCTTGCTTTTGAATTACCCTTACTAATAGGGCTTTTATCAACAACATGCTTCTTTTCCCCACTTGCAGGTGTAGAACGGACTTGTGCTTCAACTTTTGGTGTTTGCACTTTTTTTTTTGGTCACTTTTAGGACTTTTAGCTGCATAGGCCACTTCTTGTGGAACCCACATAGAGCCTAGACATTCCTCTCCAGCTTTTGCTTTGATTGCTTTTGTTCCCTACATTAGATGAACTAGCAACATTGGCTATGGGAAATGATATACTTTTACCAAGTCCTAAATTATAATAAGGGCCAACACTATCCTCATTTCCAAATTTTTGTATCTCAAGCTCAACAACCTCATTTTTTTGGCCAAATGGGACCATCTTATCTAAGTCACTGTCACACAATAACAATCTCCACCCAAAAACCCTGCATCCATCATCCCAACCTTCCAATAATACAATAAAAAAGGGGTTGTTCACACCTAACCTAAATGAAATAGAATCTAGTTAGGACTATGAACAAAGTTCATCTGAGCAATAGTTAAAGTTTTCTGTCCTTCCACCCATATAAGAAGACAAATTAGGACCCATTAATTGGTCTCCCCAATGTACTTTCAAAGTATACTTTTTACCAGATAAATAACTTTGCATTGACAAAAAAAAATTAAAACGTATAAAGTGTAATTAACTAATATCACTATCGCACTTCAAACAAACAACAACCACCTTCCAAGGACCACATGATAGACACGAAACAAAGAGACAAACTAATGCCCATTTCAAAAACATTCCTATCCTATTCCAAAAGCGAAGCAGAAAGATAATTTATACGGTTTAAAATAAAAATAAGATAATCCCGACCCATGTGCTGCACACAACCCTCTCCAAAATCTCAGTTCTTTAAAAGAATAATGAACTTTCAAGCATTGCAAATCATAGCTAGATAAAAGGTTTCAGTTCAAAAAGCACTCCCACGAAGAGGATAAAACTTATCCACAAACATTAAAAACTTTAAATCTTAGCACACATACTTGATTTTGATCCTTTATCCATCTTCTGCTTCCGTCCAAAACCTCCCCTTCGATGACCTTCATGTTTGCAAGGATCAAATTTTGATGTTTTAGGGTTTACAGGAAGAACAATTTTTGAATTTGGGTGTCGAGACATGAAATTAGGTTTTTACCGGTTGTTGGTTAATTAAATTAATCGCAAGAAAATGGATTAAACCCATTTTAACCCACCCCGAATCAGCTAATCCGTTTTGTGGTGGTTGACTTGGTGGGACAAAACTTGAAAGGATGATTTTATCCCTCACATGCAGTGTATGTGACAGACTTTGCTATGTGGGTGACTAAAAATTGATGATTTGAACCATTTCAACTATCCATAAAAACGTGAGGAACTATCACAATTGGAGGGAAAAAAAACTTTTGAGATCAAATTATTTTTTTACATAAACTGACCAAATTCATCAAAAATCCTTTAGAAAAATATATTTGAAGTCTTTGGGAGAATGACGTAGGCAAAAGCTAACGAAGAAAATGATAGAGGAATGACGAGCAATGGTAAGAAGCCAAGATCGGGATCTTGGCCATGACTGTGGTGTCGGACCAAAAATGAGAAACGAATAATATGAGGAGGCTCTTCTTAGTCAAAGATATAGGCGTGCTCATACTATGACTCCTATCTTACTTAAGGAATTTTAGGCTTAATGATGGGATGTGGGCTCTGAATTGCTTGGTCTATTTCTCGTGAACAAGCAAAGATATATACTGCTACTGATTGTAACAGTATACAATATCTTTTGGTAAAAGTTGTGGAAATCAATCTAAGTTTGATGTGACAAAAGTAGAATAAAATGGACCACGTTGTAAAAATAAAGAAAGGATATAGAAGTTTGAGAGAAATATAAAGGTATCCATTTACAAATGAAAATCTTCCTATTTATATAGGATATGATCAATTATAAAGAATTTATGTCCAAGTTGATTCTTACTGTAAATAAATGTATTAAGAATTTAATAATCAAGATTTTGTAATTTTTTAAATTTTATATTCCTCTTGTATGTTTCAAAATATATGAACTTGACTCTTCAAATGATATTGATCAAGTATGATACTAGATATAAAATATCTAGTAATGGACATTCATAATATTTAATTGGATATAATTGAAATATTTATAACAGAACATATACTATTATTGTAGTGTTTTGCATAAAAACATTGGGCAATGCCACATTTGGCAAAATGACACTGACATAAAGTTACTTTAAGACCATTTCTCCCAACCCCCTTTCCCCCATACTTGATGAAAGATTTATGACTCGGATTTTCATTAGATTAAATTAATTAATTATAATAGTAAAACCAATAATTCTGCAATAATTTAATTTTGAATCACAAAGTTTCTATGCAAGACATCCCAATTTGAGTTAGGTTGCATTAGTAGAGTCTCACGATAATTTAATCTAACTGAATTTCGTAAAGACAGAAACATGAAAAAATGATTTTATATGGGATTCTATTTAGTATCAGATCCAGATCCAAGATCTTTATCTTGAATAATAACTTCCTTACTATCTGAACAAGTTGTTTACGGATTTAAAATATATGATTGTGGCAAAGGAAACTTATGAAAAACCACTGCCAAGTTAAGTTACTATTAACTCTAAAGAATACTAGGCAAGAACTCTAGACTAGATGCACTGTTTGACATTCTTCAAACTTTACACCATTACCATGATTGTATCAAAGCTTTAAATTATTTAATGGGCTCAAAATAGATGACTGTGGCAAAAGAAAGCTAAAGGAAATCCAATGCCCAACTTACTCCTAACTCTAATCTAATTCCTTCCAAAAACAGGCCATTCCTCAAAATGCTACCGGGTAAAGTGAAACACATCCACACCCCTGGACTTGCTTTAATGTAGTAGTTTAATTGAAGGGTAAGAAGGAAAAGCTCAAAGGGCAGGGGCAGTAGCATCCACACAAGTTATTTTTAACAATTTACAGTGAAATTTATACAAAATTAATAAAATGAATAAGATTAAACTAAAACAGAATTGAACATTTGGAAATTCAACCAAAATAAATTTAATGTTAATTTTTTTAAATTTAATGGACAATATATAAATAATCAATTAATAATAATTTATAATTAATGAAAAGTGAATTCAAATAATTTATAAATAATGATGGTGGAAGTATTTCTTTAATTTAAATATATATTTCTATTCATTCAGAAATTCTATTACTAGTAAAAAAAAAAAAAACTCAAAATTTTACCCAATTAAATACACTTTAAATTACTTGTGTTCTAAAACATTTAATTATAAAATGGACAAATCGGAGGGTCCAAAGAATGGAGTAGGGCAAAATCTCACTTTTAATCCCATAATATTTTTGTTTTGATTACGTAAATTCATATATTTTGTTTTATCTCTTAAGGTTCCATAAATTTTTTTGTTTTGATCATACAGATCTATATATATTTTTTTAATATCTTTAAAGAACCGATAACTTTGTATCATTTTGAATCTAAATGGTCACTGATAAAAAATTATAGGATTTAATTGATTTCCGATAAAAAATTATGAAACATTGAAAGATGAAAAAATATATATATAAATCTACATTACCCGAAAAAAAATGAAAGTTATGGAAAGAAAAGTGAGAATTTATTGGGAGTAATAATAGGAGAAATTAGTAAGATGAAGAATCACCGGATGGGAGAGGGAGAAGAACAAAAAGTCCACCGTCATTAAATCCGTTCTAATTCCACATTCGTGCTTGCTTCGTACCGCAACCAACACACGCACTGACACCGTACCCACACAGACTGCCTTCCTTCACATGACGGTTTCTGCAAAACTCTGCAACTTCACACAGACACATACTTAACTTACCTCTTACCTCTACCTTCTTTCACTACAGTTACAGTAACACCGCACCCCTTTACCCATCTTCTAAACACCCACCGCAGTCAACCCTCCCCCGGCACCCCACTCCCCCAGGCCCGGAACTGGCTCCCCGGCGAACAAATATGGGTTTTGAGACACGCTAAAAATAGAATTGAACCTTAACTTAATTTCAAAGGATTGACCAGTTTTATATCTATTATTCTTTCTATTTAAAATTAAATTTTTTATTTTGATTTCCACACAAAAATACATAGGCTTATCCCATTAGGCCTGCAATTGCCTAAAATGATTGGGTTTAGAACAAAAATATTTTGATTATTTTTTTGATAAGTTGCTCTGTTCTGTTGCACATTTTCAACTTTAATCCAATTTTCATGGTAAAAGTAAACAATAACCCAGTCCCACGGCCACGGCTTCGTCTTTTTCTGTCTTCTCTTCTGCGTCTTTCTGCCAGTGCCACCTTCTCCTACGCTGCTTCTTTCTTTCGCCATTACTGAATACTGTATCCGTGACAAAACCGCACACTTTCTCTCTCTTCTGAGCTTTTTCATTTTTCTCAAGAAACAACTCTGTTTTTTGTGTGTAGTATCTTCTATATATCCCTAGCATTATTATTATTCTGGCTCTACCAACAATGGATTCCTTCAGCCTGCTCAAGTACTGGCGCGGGGGTGGTAGCAGTGCCGGGGGAGGAAGCGGTTCTACCACCCGAGAATCTACCAGAAAGATTCATAACTCTACCGAGTCTTCCCCTTCGACCAGTGCCACCACCATTGTGACGGCTGTTAGTGCGTCGTCTTCGGAATCCGACGATGATAACGATGACGATGGACCTTTCTTCGACTTGGAGTTCGCTCTTCCGGATGACAGCGACACCGAAGACCAAACAAAAGAAGAGCAGAAAATAACAGCCATTGTTGAAGAAGACTTGGCCAGTGAAAATGACTCTGAAGAAATATCATTTAAGGATGAGAATCAAAAGGAGGTCCTGGCTGATGTTTTATCGGACGACAACGAAATTATTGAGGGAGACGAGATAAAGTTCACTCTGTCTTCTAGCTCCAGCTGCGACTCTATGGATCCAAATGTGACCCTTTCTCCTTCGGATGATTTGTTCTTCAAAGGGCGTCTTGTACCCATAGAATCTTCTTCTTTGTCCCTTGCTTCCTCTGAGTCCGACGACGCCGTTACCAAGTTTCCTGCTTCGTCCATTTTGAAATCTGCCACAAAGTTCCGGGTTCTAATGTTGAATTTCAACAAGTCCAGAACGATTGTTCGAGAAAAAATTAAGAAATCTGACGCTGCCGTTTCTTCTTCTTCAAAGGAAGGCCAGAGTAATAAGAGGCACAGCAGATTTTTCACAATAAAGTTGAAGGTTGAAGAGGTTCCTCTGGTGTCTCTGTTTACCAGGGATAATAGCTCAAAAGGGAATGGTAATGGTGGTAAAGGAAGTAAGAAGAGTACTAGTGACGCTGTTGAGATTCCTGCAGATTCAAGCTCGACTTCAAGCTCTGTTCTAGATGACAAGAAATTTTCCAAAGATGTAATGCAGAAGTATTTGAAAAAGGTCAAGCCTCTGTACGTTAGAGTTTCGAAAAGGTACAGTGAGAAGCTAAGGTTTTCTGGGCAGTTAAGCTTTCCAAACTCTGCGGCCAGTCCAACTCCATCACCTTCGCCACCACCCCCGGCCCCGGCGGAGGTGAAACCTCCACCAGCAGAAAAGGCCACGGACCCCAAACCTGGCTCTGAAACGCTGGAGGTGGCTGAAGTAGTGGCAGTGGCAGTGGCAAATACAAAGACTCAAAAACAGGGGAGTAATCTACAGGCAGGTCTCCGTGTTGTCTGTAAACATTTGGGTAAAAGCCGATCAGCTTCCTCTGCAGCCATAGCTGTTACTCCGCCTGCACCGGTAACCTCCAATCGGCGAGATGATTCACTGTTGCAGCAACAAGATGGTATCCAGAGCGCCATTCTCCATTGCAAAAGATCTTTCAACGCCTCCAGAGGTAAATTACAAAATTAAAATTTCTTGTTATCATGAACTAATTATCTCCATTAGTTGTTAATAAAGTAATATTCTTTATTTTAATCTATTGATTAGAATTGGAGGGTTCGATTTTATCACGTTCAGCTAGCGATCCATCACATGAGAAATCCGTAAGTTTGCCGGCAGAAGAAGATTCGTCATCTCCCTCGGAAGATGCTAATGGCCAAAGGGAAAGGGAACCGATCATGAATGACCCGTGAAGCAAAAGTGTCAGTAGATCAATCAAAATAAACTAGTTACTTAATCAAGTTAAGTAGCCGATAATCTAGTACTATAGTAGTATAGTTCCCGGTTGGATTCAAGTGATTTCTAGTGGAGGTGGCACATGATGACTGAGGAATGAGATGAGAGTAATCAATTATCACTTCTTACTACCTTTGTTGCTGCAAAGAATTTAGAAAGAAAGACAAGGGCCAGCTGGGTTTGGGTGGGGGGTAGGTAAGAAGAAAGGCCAAGGAGAAGGGCGCGCTCTCTTCGTAGTTATTATATTTAGATGAGACAACGGTACTGGTTGTACAAAGCTTTCCTCTTTTTTCTGTTCAAAAATTGAAAGTTGAATCAGATATATCTGTATGTAAAATCCCTATCAGTACTACTTTCATATCATCATCACTCTCTTTGATAATCATCAATTTTTGATCTGGGATTTCTTGTCTCAACTCGTTTTACTTATTCATTCATTTTTATTTCTTTCCTCTTGTATGTCTTCTTGTTCTTGATCTTTTGAGAGAATGGAAGTGGGATCTGAGAGAAGTGGGTCTTGATTAAAAAATCAGTGTTCTTTGAGGGATTCACTATTTATGGTGCTTTCATGGGTATTTCTTTTTTCTTTTTGTTACTTTTTGAAAGAGGAAGATATAGATAATGGTGCAAAACTAGAAAAGAGGGGAAAGTAGGACACAAAGCAGAGAGACCAGAGAAAAGAAAAGGAAATTATAGTACTCCATTGAAAAATGAGACATTGAGGAAAAAGTGGTGTCTATGTGTAAAACACTTTTCGGCTAAGATTTTAATTTGCTTGCTGTCTGAAGAGGAGAGACTGGTGATGGTCCATGGGATATTGGAACTGATGAAGTTTCATCGATGTTGATGGTCTCCGGTGGGAGTATTGATTATACGTGGGAGATTCAATTTGTCTCCTTCTGCCCGGGCCTCCCAATTTTGGTCAATGTTTCTTTGCCTAAAAAAGTTTGACCATTATCTTTTATTTCTTTCTTTTAACCAATTTTTCATTCCTTATCTTCTTAATAAATAGATTAATGTGTACTATATTACTTTCTCTATTTTATATTTTCTTTATTTGAAATTAAATGGATTATTTATGTTAAATTTCATTAATTTCAAGTGTTTAAAAATATTAGAGAGAGATTGAATTTAATTATTTGACACGCTCCTCATGTGTAAGTCTATAAATTTTTGAACAATAGTCACAATATTGGGTGAAGACATGAGTCGAAATAGTTTTTAAAATGGGTGGAAATTTAATGGTTATTCTTCATTAAATTATCCAAAAGATTGGAGACATGAACATTTGTACAATTTCAAAAATAATACTTCTTTATCTAAAATTAAATGTTATAATTTTTTTTCTGAATTTTGACTTAATTCGTTGTAAGGTTCATTTCTGTGTAAAATTTTAATTGATTTAAAAAATAACACATTTAATTTCAAATGAAAATATTAATTTGTATAATCATACTATTCTTTCCATTATTAAATATAAGTTACCAACCATCATTTTGCAATAATTAATGTAATCCCCCCCTTTAAAATATCATCCTATCATCCTTTTAAAAAATTTGAATACTATTTTGTCATATATCAATATCATTAGAAGGGTAATATATAAAAAATAATTTTGAAAGGTTAATTAACTAACAATAATAACTTATAACTTATATTTAATTATGCGGTAGTATATGATTTGGGATTGAAAAAGAATTATCAAAATTTCCCATTATTTTATTCTTTTTTTTTCCCCCGTTCGTCGTAAGAAAGGAAATGAAGATTTTACAACCTCTTCTTGTTTTCCTTTTGAATAACTATTTAATTCTCGAGTGCCATTTTTGTGGGCAAGTTGAACTCTAATTCTTCATGAGAGAGGAAGTTCCACTTCCTAGAGGAGAAAGAAGGTAGAGCGAACGGAACGGGGACGAAGTCAAAATAAATGATGCCAATTTGATTTCGGGTCACGGACGTAATAAACGTGCCCGCATAGGAAAGCATGACTTGCACTTATGACTTGTCCATGGACCGGCAAATCTTCCCTCATCTTCTCCCCAATATTTAACCTTTGAATTTTGTGGTGACGAAAATTTTTCTTTATCAAGGTTATGATCATTATGTTTTTCTTGAGGGAACCTTAGTTTTGATTGATTTAGAAAAAAAAATATATATATATATTTTAGATATCAATTCACATGATATCATCTTTATCGGTTGCTTTCAAGTTCTTTATTTTTTCAATTGTTTTTATACGTTTTAAAGTTTCTTAAGAGATTTGGAACCCTTCAATTCAGGCGAGGGGCTGTTTGTGATATTCTTTCTTCGTGAAGTTCATATGGATCAATGTACCTTGGTGTAATTGGAGTGTTCTTTCCATCATGGACAAAATCTCGTCCAAAGTACTGGAAATATATATATATATATATATATATATTTATATATATACGGATTTGTTAAGGTGCGCTCCAATCGTTACCATAACGAAATTCTTGCTCCACTTGATTGACTGCATGAGTACTGTAGCAAGAATTCCGTTACGGTAACGGTTGTAGCGCCCATTAAGACGCCTTCCGGAGCGCAACTTAA